>BPLQ01011417.1:0-26738 GCA_021605075.1 Caerostris darwini
ACTTATTTTACGTTTTATAGTACTAAACATAATTGCATTTTCAAAAGTTATCGAATTCAAACAATATTATCAGAAGTTAAAAATCACATGCACTTATTTCTTGTATAGTTTTAGTGACATTAATTCAAGCATTGTTGAAAGCTTCGAAACAAAAGCAACTTCAAAACGCATCTCCATCTTCTAAGACGAGGGAAGGTCATAATGGATTCGACAATGGACAAAATTTTAGAGGTACACGAGGTGCTTTTACTTCGGATCACCTGCATTCAGGGAGATCCACCGTTTCTTATTTTAAGTCTCCGACTCGAATCCCAATTTAAACAATCGCTTTAAAATCTAATTATTTAAGTGTTGGTCCATCTATCGGCAAGATTCCAAAACAAAAGGGATCTACTCCTAAATGACTCGCAAACATACACAGACATGCACACTGCTATTACTCCAAAAGCCTTTTGTTCGATTCCTCTTAAACCTTCAGGGAATTTGGAGATCCACCGTTTTTTGTTTTAAGTCTTCAACTCGACTCCTACTTAAACAATCGCCTTAAAATCCTCTAACCTAATTATTTAAGTGTTGATTCATCTATCGGCAAGAGTTCAAAACAAAAGGGATCTACTCCTCAATGACTCGCAAACACATATACTATGCACAATACCGTTCCTCCAAAAGCCTTTCGTTCCATTCCTCTTAAACCTGCAGGGACTTTTCTCACTTGCGATAGTGCTTCTTCACTACCCTCCAAGACTTTAAAACAATGACAGAAATGGTTTATTTATTTTGGAAGCTTTACAGAAACCTTGGGTAAACACAACGAGTTTGCTTAAAAACTACCATTGGGAATCGGCATTGGCAAAGTAGATGACAAGTTGATGTTGATGACAAGTAGAGGGAAAACGTACTTCAAAAGGATCCAGAATTAAAAATTTCCCCACTTTCCATCCATTCCCTATTCCTCAAAATCCATAATCGGATGAATAATTACTTCTAGAATTGACTCTTTCCAAGAAATTCCTGGCCTGTTTGTAAAGGGACTCCATATCGGAAAGCATAGAAGGCGGAATCGTTAATGAAATTAAGCAGTATCCTCTTAGTGCATGAGACTTCCATCAAGTTAATTGTTATAAGGAGTTAGTTCTTAAGACGAATCATTGAATATACTGCAGTATGTAGCTGCAGCAATTGGGGATCTTTAGCAAAGATTGTTCGTGTGTTTGTTGCGAGCACTTTGGGTTCCCTACGGTTTCATCTATCATTTTCTGTCTCTGGGTTGCAATGGTGGGATTTGTTTCCTTAGACAGATGCATTTTACGCATTTGTAATCAATTGTTTTGGCTCCAGGCCGGTGGGATGGGTTGATAAATAGTAGTTTAAGGCAGTGCAAAATATCCGAAAGAATGGCACATTTAATAAATTCTGATATATGAAGTGTTTCAGCAAATCTTTTTAAGTGGTATTAAATTGATGAACGGTGTTGTTGCGGAATTGCTTTTGCCCTAGTGGTTGCTTTGCCATTAATCATGTTAGTGGAAGTTTATTAGTTCTTAAATCAATTCTGCTTCAAAACTCGTGATGTCTTCAAATAATTATGTTATCAAATTCTGATGAAAAATTTCTTTTAACAAAAAATAAATAGTTAAGCTATAAGTTACAAATATTGCATTATTGCTATGATTGTCGTCTTATCAATTCAACTTTAATATGTAATAAAGTCAAATATTATTAAAAAATATATGTACTATTAATTCAACTGTAATATTAAAATACTATGTTATTTTCTCACAATTTTAAAGTAATCTTAAACCATGAATTGATGTTGTGGAATTTACGCCAGAACTAGTGCTTACCATTAATTTTAAATTATGATAAACAATTATTAGCAATTGATATAATCAATATTAATTAATAATACAATAAATAACTAATTAATAATATTAATTAAATACAAACAATTTAATATCAATTTAATATTAGTAAAGTTTACTGAAATCTTAATAAAATATGTTTATTTTGTTAAAAAAACACTTATTAAAAGTGTTTTCCGTTAATTATGTTATTAAATCCCTATCAAAGTGTTTTTAAAAAGTACGATATGCCAATAAGCTACACGTTTGTGTGTTAAATATTGTTATAAATTCTATTTAAAAAAACTATTTTTAACTGTTAAAAACAAATATTTTATATCAGCGATATATGTTTATGAAATGAGTCATTTCATAGAGGTATGCATTGATTGCCCGATTGCGCGTCGAAATAGTTCAATTGAGACAGCGTTAGACTGAAGAACTAAATGTTCCAGGTTTTGGCGTAGGTGTTGTATTTCCTAGTATGTTGTTAAGTTTCGTAGTATAGTACCTAGTAGTAGTAGTATTTCATAGGTATATTGCTCGCCTGTCACGCGGAAGACCGGGGTTCGATTCCTCGTCGGGGAGTGTAATGTTTAGTATATTACTTTTGGGGGTCTGATAGCTGAGCTACTAGTGCTCAGACCCTCGTTGCACATTTTTCGGGTTCGAGTCCCGGCGGTCTCATGGATATTTGTAGTGGTTCAGAATCCACTTTTAACTGTTGGTCCATATCTAATATGATTGTAGAACAGTGCACTACGGCTGAAAACCCTACCCCATAAAAAGAAAATAAACCTAATCTCGTAATCTGCCAGTAGGTAGACGACCTTGGCCCACAATAGGTCTGTTGCCTCAATGAAGATGGAAAAAGCAAATTAATTGAAACATACCCGTTTTTTATATATTGCAGAAAATTAAAAAATAAACCAGAAGCATAGTTTCGAGTAAGTCTTAGTATGTAGACCGTGTTTAGTATTTTATTTCCTAAATACTTATTTTTCAAACTAAAAGTGTTCTGAAAAATCAAAAGCAAAAGAAAAAAAAAAAGGAAATATTTAAAAATTTATCGTATTTTTAAGAAACCAATTTACGTTTTTCGTGTCTTTTAGTACTAAACACAACTGCATTTTCAAAATTTCCTCGAATTCAAACAATATTATCAGAAGTTAAAATCACACTTACTAATTTCTTGTATAATTTTAGTGACATTAATTCAAGTATTGTTGAAAGCTTCGGAACAAAGCAACTTCAAAACGCATCTCCATCTCTTAAGACGAGAGAAGGTCATAATGGATTCGGTAATGGCCGAAATTAAGTTAGAGGTATACGAAAGTGCTTTTACTTCGGATCACACATCCATTCACGGAGATCCACCGTTTTTTGTTTTAAGTCTTCGACTCGACTCCTACTTAAACAATCGCCTTAAAATCCTCTAACCTAATTATTTAAGTGTTGGTTCATCTATCGCCAAGATTTCAAAACAAAAGGGATCTACTCCTAAATGGCTCGCAAACACATACACACGCATGCACAATGCCAGTCATCCAAAAGCCTTTTGCTCGATTCCTCTTAAACCTGCAGGGACTTATATCACTTGCGATAGTGCTTCTTCACTACCCTCCAAGAGTTTAAAACAATGACAAAAATGGTTTATTTATTTTGGAAGCTTTACAGAAACCTTGGCTAAACACAACGAGTTTGCTTAAAAACTATCATTGGGAATCGACGTTGGCAAATTCTAATTGATGACAAGTAGAGGGAAAACGTAGCCCTTCTAAAGGATCAAGAATTAGAATTTTCCCCACTTTCCATCCATTCCTATTCCTCAAAATCCCTAATCGGATGAATAATTACGTCTAGAATTGACTCTTTCCAAGAAATTCTTGGCCTGTTTGTTATGGGTCTCCATACCGGAAAGCATAGAAGGCGAAACCGTTAATGAAATTAAGAAGTACCCTCTTAGTGCTCTAGACTTCCATCAAGTTAATTGTTACAAGGAGTTAGTTCTTAAGAAAAATCATTGAATATACTGCAGTATGCGGCTGCAGCAATTGGGGATCTTTAGCAAAGAGTGTTTGTTGCGAGCTCTTTGGGTTCGCTACTGTTTCATCTATCATTTTCTGTCTCTGGGTTGCAATGGTAGGATTTGTTTCCTTAGACAGATACATTTTACGCATTTTTAATCGATTGTTTTGGCTCCAGGCCTGTGGGATGGGTCGATAAATAGGAGTTTAAGCCAGTGCAAAATATCTGAAAGAATGGCGCACTTAATAAATGCTGAAATATGAAGTGTTTCAGCAAATCTTTTTAAGTGATTTTTAAATTGATGAACGGTGTTGTTGTGGAATTGGTTTCGCCGAAAATGATTGTTTGTCATTGATCATGTCAGAGGAAGTTTATTATTTCTTAAATAAATTCTTCTTCCAAACTCTTGCTGTCTTCAATTAATTTTGGTGATCAAACTTTGATGAAAAAGTATCTTTTGATAGAAATAAGAAATGATATCTATTGTGTATTGGATTATAGCTATAATTTTTTTTATTATCACTTCAGTATCAATATGTGAAAATATTATGTTAAATTCACTATTTTAAAGTAATCTTATATTGGGAATTGGCGCTATGGAATTTTGTGCCAGAATTATTGTTTATCATATATAATGCTAAAGCTTGGAAAATCCTTAATAAATTCATGTATTTATTTTGTTTTATAATACTTATGAAATGCATTTTTCATTAAGTATGTTATTAAATCCCGGTCAAAGTGTTTTTAAATATACGCTATATAAATAAAAAATATGTTTGCGCTTTAAATATTGTTATAAATTCAATTAAAAAAACTATTTTTAACTATTAAAATAAATGTTTGATACAATATCAGCGATTTACTTTCATGAAAGGAGTAATTTCATAAAGGTATTTATTGATTGTGAACCGAAAAGGTTGAGTTGGGAGAGCAATAAACTGAAGATCTAAAGGTTTCTGGTTCATTCCCGTGTTTCGGCATGTTTTTTATATTCGGTAGTGTAGTGGCAAGTGTCCTAGAAAGGGAGTGTAATATTTTGTACATCATTTTCGGGGCCTGATTGGCATCCTGCCTTTTAAATAAATTAATTTTTATTATAATGTAATTTATATGAAAATTTTTTTTATCTTAGCTTCTAAACCCTTATTTTTTTTTAATATCTGTTATCAAAATCTTAATAGTTGTGAAATATCTTTATATAGTTTATTATAACTTTTTAAGAAATATTTCTAATATCATCATTAAAAATATCGGCCTTGCAAGTTCACAATGATTTTTTGAGGGCGCCTGATGACCGAGTGACTAGTGCCCTAGCTCTCAGTGCCACAGGTTTCGGGTTTGTATCCAGGCGGTACTATGGATGTTTAGTGGTTTGGAATCCACTTTAAACCCGGGGTCCCGGTCTAATATGACTGTAGGGCGTAGTACTGACAACCAAACCCCGACAAACGAAAACATCTCCAGCCTCGAAATTTATCTTCAGGTAGACGCCCGTGGCCCACCATAGGGCTGTTAATGAAGAATTTATTGATTATCTGTTGGTAGCAATAATAAAACTTATAAAATATATGTCTAAAATGATTAACAGAATAAAAAAATCCTGATTAATTTACGTTTTTTAAATAAACAATAAAACACCAAACTATTGATTTTAGTGTAATTTAATTAATATTTGTGTTATTAGAGATTCCGGATTATTACAAAAAAACCTACTTAAAAATAGTGAATATGTTTATGAGCTAAGCTCGTGGTCTATCCCCAATCACGGTGGAACAACTCATGGTATATCATATTCAATCTGTAGTGGTTTTGACCTCTGAAAGTCGCACAGACCTTCACCAATTTCTTCATTATGCATGATACCTAATATCTGCTATCAGATTTGACTGACAGGTTGTTCTCACTAATACTTACAAAACTCTAATTGTATGTAGTAAAACTACCCACAACACTGCTTATCTACTGTCAAATTTAAGTGATGGGTTTATGATATATTTTTCAAATAATTTTTCGAACTAAAAGACTTCACAAAAAAAATAAATAAATAAATAAAATAAATAAATAAATAAATATTTAAAATTTACTATATTTTTACGTACTTATTTCCGTTTAACTTTTCTCTTAGTAATAAACACAATTCTATTTTCAATATTTGTCGAATTCTAACAATATTATTAGAATTTAAAATCGTAATCTTATTTCTTGCATAGTTTTAGTGACATTAATTCAAGTATTGTTGAAAGCTTCGGAACAAAGCAACATCAAAACGCATCTCCATCTCTTAAGACGAGAGAAGGTCATAATGGATTCGGTAATGGCCAAAATTAAGTTAGAGGTACACGAAAGTGCTTTTACTTCGGATCATACTTCCATCCACGGAGATCCACCGTTTCTTATTTTAAGTCTCCGACTCGAATCCTACTTAAACAATCGCTTTAAAATCGTCTCCCCTAATTATTTAAGTGTTGGTTCATCTATCGGCAAGATTTCAAAACAAAAGGGATCTACTCCTCAATGACTCGCAAACACATATACACAGACATGTACAATGCCATTCCTCCAAAAGCCTTTTGTTCGATACGTCTTAAATCTGCAGGGACTTTTCTCACTTGCGATAGTGCTTATTCACTACCCTCCAAGAGTTTAAAACAATGACAAAAATGGTTTATTTTGGAAGCTTGATAGAAACCTTGGGTAAACACGACGAGTTTGTTTAAAAATTACCATTGGGAATCGGCATTGGCGAATTCTAATTGATGACAAGTAGAGGGGAAACGTACTTCAAAAGGATCAAGAATTAGAATTTTCCCCACTTTCCATCCATTCTCATTCCTCAAAATCCCTAATCGGATGAATAATTACGTCTAGTATTGACTCTTTCCAAGAAATTCTTGGCCTGTTTGTTATGGGGCTCCATACCGAAAAGCATAGAAGGCGGAACCGTTAATGAAATTAAGACGTGCCTTCTTAGTGCTCTAGACTTCCATCAAGTTAATTGTTACAAGGAGTTAGTTCTTAAGACAGATCATTGAATATACTACAGTATGTAGCTGCAGCAATGGGGGATCTTTAGCAAAGATTGTTTGTGTGTTTGTTGTGAGCTCTTTGGGTTCTTTACGGTTCCATCCATCATTTTCTGTCTCTGGGTTGCAATGGTAGGATTTGTTTCCTTAGACAGGCACATTTTATGCATTTTTAATCGATTGTTTTGGCTCCAGGCATGTGGGATGGGTCCATAAATAGGAGTTTAAGCCGGTGCAAAATATCTGAATGAATGACGCACTTAATAAATGCTGAAATATGAAGTGTTTCAGCAAATCTTTTTAAGTGGTTGTATATTGATGAACGGTGTTGTTACGAAATTTCTTTTACTGAAATGGCTGTTTGTCATTGGTCATGTCAGTGGAAGTTTATTAGTTCTTACATCAATTCTGCTTGAAAATTTGTGCTTTCTTTAATTCATTATGTTATTAAATTCTGATGAAAAAGTTCCGTTTCTTAAGAAAAATCTGAATTTCAGCTGTAAGTTACAAATATTGCATTAGTTATAGGACTGTTTTATATTTTCACAAATTTAAAGTAATTTTACGAAATTTTTAAAGTAATAAAATAATTATTAAATGTGTTTTTTTATTAATTATGTTATTAAATCACTATCAAAGTTTTTTTAAAAAAGTTCTATATGGAAATAAACTATATGTTGGGCGTTAAATATTGCTATAATATCAATTTAAAAAAACTAATTTTAACTATTAAAAACAAATGTCTTATACAATATTAGCGATATAATTTCACGAAATTAGTCATTTCATAAAGGTATTTATATACTAATTGAGAGCCGTTGGAATAGCATTAGACTGAAGATGAAAAGATAACTGGTTCGATACCGGGTTTCGGCGTGTGTGCTTTATCGTCAGTATTATAGTATAGTGGGGCGTATCCCCTCCTGCCACGCGCTAAACCGGGGTTCGATTCCTTATCGGGGAGTGTAATGTTTTGTTTATTATTTTTGGGGGTCTGATGCCGGGAGACTAGAGCTCTGACCCTCGATGCCACAGGTTTCAAGTTCGAGTCCCGGCGGTGTCATGAATATTTGTAGTGGTTCGGAATCCACTTTAAACTTTTGGTCCCTGTCTAATATGATTACAGAACGTTGGTCTACTTCTGACTGCTCTAACCCGTAAAAAGAAAAAATATCGTCTCGTAATCTAAAAGTAAGCAGACGGCCTTGGCCCACATTAGCGCTGTTGCACTTTGTCATCATCAATGATAAAAGGGGGATTAATTGAAACAAAAATGTTTTTTTATTGATTGCAGAAATTTTAAAAAAGCCAAAAGGATGGGCTCATTAAAGCCTTTGTATGTAGAATATGTTTGGTATTTTATTTCTAAAATATTTATTTTTTTCGAACTAAAAGAGTTCTGAAAATATCAAAAGCAAAAAAAAAAAAAAAAAAAAAAAGAAAAGAAAATATTTAAAATTTTATCGTATTTTTACGTTCTTGTTTACGTTTTTCATTTCTTTTTGTACTAAATATAATTGTATTTTCAAAATCTGTCGAATTCAAACAATATTATCAGAAGTTAAAATCAAATACTCATTTTTTGTCAAGCTTTAGTGACATCAATTCAACTATTGTTGAAAGCTTCGAAACAAAAGCGACTTCAAAACGCATCTCAATCTTTCAAGACGAGAGAAAATGGGCAAAATTAAGTTAGAGGTACATGAAAGTGCTTTTACTTCGGATCATACATCCATCCGCGGAGATCCAACATTTCTTATTTTAAGTCTCCAACTAGAATCCTACTTAAACAATCGCTTTAAAATCCTCTCCTATAATTATTTAAGTGTTGGTTCAGCTATCGACAAGATTTCAAAACAAAAGGGATCTATTCCTAAATGACTCACAAACACATATACATGCACAATGCCATTTCTCTTAAACCTCACTTGCGATAGTGCTTCTTCACTACCTTCCAAGAGTATAAAACAATGACAAAAATTGTTTATTTATTTTGGAAGCTTTATAGAAACCTTGGGTAAACACGACAAGTTTGCTTAAGAACTACCATTGGGAATCGGCGTTGGCAAATTCTAATTGATGACAAGTAGAGGGAAAACGTACTTCGAAAGGATCAAGAATTAGAATTTTCTCCGCTTTCCATCCATTCTCATTCCTTAAAATCCCTAATCGGATGAATAATTACGTCTAGAATTGACTCTTTCTAAGGAATTCCTGACCTGTTTGTTCTGGGACTCCATACCGGAAAGCATAGAAGGCGAACCGTTAATGAAATTAAGAAGTACCCTCTTTGTGCTCTAGACTTCCATCAAGTTAATTGTTACAAGGAGTTAGTTCTTAAAACAAATCATTGAATATACTGCAGTATGCGGCTGCAGCAATTGGGGATCTTTAGCAAAGAGTGTTTGTTGCGAGCTCTTTGGGTTCCCTACGGTTTCATCTATCATTTTATGTCTCCGAGTTGCAATGGTAGGATTTGTTTCTTTAGACAAATACATTTTACGCATTTGTAATCGATTGTTTTGGTTCCAGGCCTGTGGGATGTGTAGATAAATATGTGTTTAAGCCGGTGCAAAATATCCGAAAGTATGACGCTCTTAATAAATACTGAAATATGAAGTGTTTCAGCAAATCTTTTTAAGTGGTTTCAAATTGATGAACGGTGTTGTTGTGGAATTGCTTTTGCCTGAATTGGTTATTTGTCATTGATCATGTTAGTTTAAGTTTATTGGTACTTAAAGAAATTCTGCTTCAGAACTCGTGCTCTATTCAATTAATTATGATATAAAATTTTCTGATGAAAACGTTTCTTTTAAGAAAAATAAGCAGTTTAGCTATAAGTTACAAATATTGTGTATTGCATTATTATGTTATTATTAATTCAGCTTTGATATGTGAAAACATTGATATATTTTCACAATTTTAAAGCAATGTTAAATTGAGAATTGGAACTAGTGTCATTTCATGTCAGAACTAGTACTTATGATTAATTTTTAATTAATGATTAGCAATAATTAGAAATTATTATAATCAATAATTAATTAATGTTAAAAATTATTTTAATATTAATTAAATATGAGTACTAGTAAGCAATAGTTATTAATTTTACTTATATTATTAAAGTTTAATTAATTCTTAATAAATTTGTATATTTATTTTGCTTAAAAATACTTATTATATGTGTTTTTTTATTAATTATATTACTAAATCCCTATCAAAGAATTTTTAAAAAGTACTATTATAAATAAGCTATATGTTTGTGCTATAAATATTGTTCGGAATTCAGTTTAAAAAAGCGATCTTAACTAATATTAAAAAAATGTTTTATACAATATCAGCGATATACTTTTATGTAGTGAGTCTTTCATAAAAGTGTAAAAAGGTTTTCCGACGAAATATCTCAGTTCAGAAACGTTAGACTGAAGATCTTAAGGTCCCTGGCTCGATCCAGAGTTTCTGTGTGTGCATTATCTTTGGTAGTATAGTGGTGAAGTTTCCACACCTGTCACACATGAGGCCATGGTTCGATTCATTGCCAGGAGTGTGATGTTTAGTATATTATTTTAGGGTGAGGCCGGGTGACTAGATCTCTGGCGCTAGGTGCGACAGGTTTCCAGTTCGGGTCCTGGCAGGGACATGGTTATTTGTGATTTAAACGTAGCTATCAATACGAATGTAGATCGTTCGGCTCCAGCTGATCAACGCTATCCCGTAAAAAAAAAAAAAAAAAAAAAACCACCTCGTCTCGTAACCTGCCAGTAAGCAGACTCCCTTGGCCCACAATAGAGCTTTTGCGTTAATGCTGATGAAAAAAGTGGGATTAATTGAAACATTGCTGTTTTTTATATATTGCAGCAATTAAAAAAAATACCAGAAGCATAGGCATTTGTATGTACACCATGTTTGGCATTTTATTTCTCAAATATTTATTTTTTCGAACTAAAACTATTCTGAAATGCCAAAAGCAAAGAAAAAGGAAATATTTAAAATTTTACTCTATTCTTACGTACTTATTAACGTTTTGTATTTCTCTTTTGCATTGAATACAATTGTATTTTCAAAATTTGTCGAATTGAAACAATATTATCACAAACTAAAATCACATTCATTCATTTATTTCTTGTATAGTTTCAGCGACATTAATTCAAGTATTGTTGAAAAACTTTGAAACAAAGCAACTTCAAAACGCATCTCCATCTTTCAAGACAAGAGAAGGTCATAATGGATTCGGTAATGGACAAAATTAAGTTAAAGGTACACGAAAGTGCTTTTACTTCGGATCGCACATCCATTCACGGAGATCCACCTTTTCTTATTTTAAGTCTCCCACTCGAATCCTACTTAAACAATCGCTTTAAAATCATCTCGCCTAATTATTTAAGTGTTGGTTCATCAAAATAAAAGGGATCCATTCCTAAATGACTCGCAAACACATACACAAACATGCACAATGCCATTCCTCCAAAAGTCTTTTGTTCGATTCCGCTTAAATTTGCAGGGACTTTCCTGACTTACGATAGTGCTTCTTCACTACCTTCCAAAAGTTTAAAACAACGACTAAAATGGTTTATTTATTTTGGAAGTTTTACAGAAACCTTGGGTAAACACAAAGAGTTTGCTTAAAAACTGCCATTGGGAATCGGCGTTGGTAAATTCTAATTGATGACAAGTAGAAGGAAAACGTACTTCAAAAGGATCAAGAATTAGAATTTTCCGCACTTTCCATCCATTCCTATTCCTCAAAATCCCTTACCGGATGAATAATTACGTCTAGAATTGACTCTCTCCAAGAAATCCCTGGCCTGTTTGTTATGGAACTCCATACCGGAAAGCATAGAAGGCGGAACCGTTAATGAAATTAAGAAGTACCCTCTTAGTGTTCAAGACTTTCATCAAGTTAATTGTTACAAGGAGTTAGTTCTTAAGACAAATCATTGAATATAGTACAGTATGTAGTGGCAGCAATTGGGGATCTTTAGCAAAGATTGTTTGTTGCGAGCTCTTTGGGTTCCCTACGGTTTCATCTATCATTTTCTGTCTCTGGGTTGCAATGGTAGGATTTGTTTCTTTAGACAGATACATTTTACGCATTTCTAATCGATTGTTTTGTCTCCAGGCCTGTGGGATGGGTTGAAAAATAGGAGTTTAAGCCAGTGCAAAATATCTGTAAGAATGGCGCACTTAATAAATACTGAAATATGAAGTGTTTCAACAAATCTTTGTAAGTGGTTTTAAATGGATGAACGGTGTTGTTGTGGAATTGCTTTTGCCTGAATTGGTTGTTTGTCATTGATCATGTCAGTGGAAGTTTATTAGTTCTTAAATCAATTCTGCTTCAAATCTCGTGCTGTCTTCAATTAATTATATATTTTAACAAAAAATAAGAAGTTAAGCTATAAATTACAAATATTGTGTATTGTAGTATTGTTTTATAATCAATTCAGTATTAATATGTGAAATTACTTAAATATTTATGAATATTATTAAATATGTAATATATTTATTAATAATATATTAAATATTTTCATAATTTTCAAGTTATCTCGAATTGAGAATGGGTGTTGGGGAATTCCATGCCAGAACTAGTGCTAATAATTAATTTTTAACGATAAACAAATAGATAGCAATTAATATTATAAAAAACTAATTAATAATAATAAATAATAATTATTGTGAATATTAATTAAATATAAGAAATAGTAAGAATAGTTATTAATTTAACTGATATTATTAAAATTTAATGAATCCTAAATAAATTTGTGTATTTATTTTGTTTTAAATATGCTTATTAAATGTGTTTTCCCTTAATTATGTTAGTAATTTCCTGTCAAAGTGGTTTTAAAAGGCACGATACGTCAAGAAACTATTAGTTTGTGCATTAAATATTGTTGTGAATTCATTTTAAAAAACAATTGTAACTATTAAAAACCAATGTTTTATACAATATCAGCCATATACTTTTATGAAATCAATCATTTCATAAGGACATTGATTATCTATTACTATCAATAATAATAAATATAAAATATATTTTCACAATTTTAAAGTAATCTTTAAATTGAGAATTGGTTCTGTGGAATTTAATTCCTGAACTATTGCTTATCCCTAATAATGTCAATTAAAATTTAATGGATCCTAAATAAATTAATACATTTATTTTGTCTTATAAATACTTATTAAGTGTGTTTTCCTTTAATTGTGTTACTAAATCCCTGTCAAAGTGTTTTTAAAAAGTACCATAAGTTATATGTTTGTACGTGAAATATTGTTATGAATTCAAATTTTAAAAGCATTTTAACTAGTAAAGACAAATGTTTAATGCAATTACAGTGATATACTTTTATGAAATGAATCATTTCCTAAAAGTATTTATTGATTACGCGTCGAAATAGATAAATGGGGAGAGTGTTAAACTGAAGTTCTAAAGGTCCTTTGTTTAAGCTCGGGTTTCGGCGTGTGCGTAATCTTCAGTAGTATAGTGGTAAGTATCTCATCCTGTCACGCGGAAGACTGGTGTGCGTTTCCTCGCTGTGGAGTATAATGCTTTGTATATTATTTTTTGTCGCCTGATGGCCGAGTGACTAGCGCTCGCTGCCACAGGCTTCGGCTTCGAGGCCCGCCTGCGCCATGGATGTTTGTAGTGGTTCAGAATCCACTTAAAACTGTTGGTCACAGTCTAATATGATTATAGAACGTTGGGAAGCGTCTGACAACCCTATCCCGTAAAAAGAAAAAAAAAATCTCGTCTCGTAATGTCTTAGTAGGCAGACGGCTTTGGCCAACAATAGGGCTGTTGCGCCAATGATGATGAAAAAAGGAGGATTAATTGAAACATAACTGTTTTTTATGTATTGCAGAAATTAAAAAAAAATCCCAGAGACCCAGAAGCATAGACTCGAGTAGGCCTTTGTATGTAGACCATGTTTGGTATTTTATTTCTAAAATATTTATTTTTTCTTTCTAAGAGATATCTGAAAAATCAAAAACAAAGAAAAAAAGAAAATATTTAAAATTTTACTATATTTTTACGTACTTATTGACGATATTCATTTCTTTTTTGTACAAAGTACAATTCTATTTTCGAAATTTATCGTATTCAAACAATATTATCAGTTTAAATCACATGTAGTTATTTCTTGTATAGTTTGTGACATTAAATCAAGTAGTGTTGAAGGCTTCGAAACAAAGCAACTTCAAAAAGGAATCTCCATCTTTTGAGACGAGAGAAGGTCATAATGGATTCGGTAATGGCCAAAATTAAGTTAGAGGTACACGAAACTGCTTTTACTTCGGATCAGACATCCATTCACGGAGATCCACCGTTTCTTATTTTAAGTTTTCGACTCGAATCCTACTTAAACAATCGCTTTAAAATCCTCTCCCCTAATTATTTAAGTGTTGGTCCATCTATCGGCAAGATTCCAAAACAAAAGGGATCTACTCCTAAATGACTCGCAAACACATACACAGACATGCACACTGCTATTACTCCAAAAGCCTTTTGTTCGATTCCTCTTAAACCTTCAGGAATTTTCTCACTTGCGATAGTGCTTCTTCATTACCCTACAAGAGTTTAAAGCAATGACAAAAAGGGTTTATTTGTATTGGAAGCTTTACAGAAACCTTGTGTAAACACAAAGTTTGCTTAAAAACTACCATTGGGAATCGGCGTTGGCAAATTCTAATTGATGACAAGTAGAGGGAAAACGTACTTCGAAAGGATCAAGAATTAGAATTTCCCCCACTTTTCATTCATTCCCATTCCTCAAAATCCCTAATCGGATGAATAATTACCTCTAGAATTGACTCTTTCCAAGAAATTCTTGGCCTGTTTGTTATGAGACTCCATACCGGGAAAGCATAGAAGGCGAAACCGTTAATGAAATTAAGAAGTACCCTCTTAGTGCTGTAGACTTCCATCAAGTTAATTGTTACAAGGAGTTAATTCTTAAGACAAATAATTGAATATGCTACAGTATGTAGCTGCAGCAATTGGGGATCTTTAGCAAAGATTGTTTGTTTGTTTGTTGCGAGCTCTTAGGGTTCCCTACGGTTTCATCTATCATTTTCTCTCTCTGGGTTGCAATGGTAGGATTTGTTTCCTTAGACAGATACATTTTACGCATTTTTAATCGATTGTTTTGGCTCCAGGCCTGTGGGAGGGGTCGATAAATAGGAGTTTAAGCCTGTGCAAAATATCTGAAAGAACGGCGCACTTAATAAATACTAAAATATGAAGTGTTTCAGCAAATATTTTTAAGTGGTTCTAAATTGGTGAACGGTGTTGTTGTGGAATTGCTTTTACCTGAATTGGTTGTTTGTCATTGATCATGTCAGGGGAAGTTTATTAGTTCTTAAATCAAATCTGCTTCAAAACTCATGTTGTCTTCAATGAATTATTTTATGAAATTCTGATGATAAAGTTTCTTTTCACAAAAAATAAGTAGTTAAGCTATAAGTTACAAATATTGTGTTTTGCAATTATTGTTTTATCATCCACTCAGTACTAATATATGAAAATACTACGTTATATTTTTTTAATTTTAAAGTAAGCTCGAACTGAGAATTGGTGTTGTGGAATTGCATGCCAGAAATTGTGCTTATTATTAATTTTTAATTAATGATAAACAATGGTGAACAATTAATAAAATAAATAACTAATTAATAATATAAATAACACTAATATTAATATTACTTAAATATAAGCAGTTATTAATTCAACTGACATTATTAAAGTCTATTGAATCCTTATTAAATTCGTATATTTATTTTGTTTTAAAATAATTCAATGTGTTTAATTATTATGTTACTAAATCCCTATCAAAATCTTTTTAAAAAGTACGATATGTCAGTAGGCTATATGTTTGTGTGTTAAATATTGCTATAAATTCAATTTAAAAAAACAGTAAAAAATTGAATTGAACAGTTTTAAATTGAATTTATAAGAAACAAATGTCTTACATCAGCGATATATTTTTATGAAATGAGTCATGTCATAAAGGTATTTATTGATTGATTGAGCACCGAAATAGCTGAGTTACACGAGCGTCAGACTGAAGAATTAAAGGTCCCGGGGTTTGGATTTCGTAGTACGGTATCTCAGCGTGACATGCGGAAGACCGGGGGTTCGATTTTCCGTTGGGGAGCTTAATGTTTTGCACATTATTTTTTTGGTGCCTGATGGCCGAGTGACTAGCTAACCAGCCCTCGGGCAACAGGTTTCGTTTTCGAGTCGCGACTGGGCCATGGATGTTTGTGGTGCTTCGGAATCCAGTTACAAACGTAGGTACAGGCCTAATATGACTGCAGGGTTTAGGGCTGACAACTCTACCCCTTAAAATGAACACATATCCTGCCACGAAATCTGCCAGCAGCCCGACGGCCTTGTCACACCTTGGGGCTGTTGCGTCAATGAAGAAAATATATAGAATTTTATTGCAACTCTATAGACACTATGCTTTCCAAATACCGAACAATCCCAGCGGGAATTTTAATATTTTTCCATGTAAGAGGTAAGAAGATGAAGTTAAAGCTGAAATAATTATATAAAATTATTTCAAATTTAAGTGAAAGAAGGGAAAAATTTATTATATTTTATTCTTAATATAATTTCTTCTTGAATTCAGTTAAAAATGGTAGAATAAGTACTAATTGTAATTCAAGAATGCAAACTGAATCCGCTCGTAGATATGTTATATATAATTTGAAACGAAATAATCATCTGGTGAATAATTTGGATAAGAGTTCTAATTTAATACGAAGAACTTCAAAATTCATCTCAATTTTCTGGGAAAGATTATAACGGATTCCTTAATGGACGAAATTAAATTAAAGATACACGGAAGTGCTTTTACATAATATTGGACATTTATCTCAGGAAGTTCACAGTTACTTATTATATGCCTTCGACTCAAATCTTACTCAAACAAGTATTTGGAAACGCGTGGGTTTACTAACTAGCAGCATATTAACTACTGATAACTATTGCATATTAGCTGAAAGTATTAATTATATCAAGAACTTTAAAAATGAGTGGAATATTCAGCCGACATGTTAATTTATGGATATCATGAAGAAATGTGATGCCTTTTTTAGATTGGTAAGTCTAAATTGGATATACAATTAGTAGATTAAGATTTACTATTTAATGGTGTAATTATTACTAGAACCTACAAATTTATAACATTAGAATTTAAAACTTTATTTTAAATGATTGCATAATTTGATTACTAGTAACATAATGAAGACGCTAGACTTCCATCAAGTTAATTGTTACAAGGAGTTAGTTCTTAAGACAAATCATTGAATATACTACAGTATGCAGCTGCAGCAATTGGGGATCTTTAGCAAAGATTGTTTGTTTCGAGCTCTTTGGGTTCCATCTATCATTTTCTGTCTCTGGGTTTCAATGGTAGGATTTGCTTCCTTAGACAGATGCATTTTACGCATTTGTAATTGATTGTTTAGGCTCCAGGCCTGTGGGATGGGTCGTTAAATAGGAGTTTAAGCCAGTGCAAAATATGCGAAAGAATGGCGCAATTAATAAATACTGAAATATGAAGGGTTTCAGAAACTAATTTTAAGTGGTTTTAAATTGTTGAACGGTGTTGTTCTGGAATTGCTTTTGCCCAAAGATTTGATTGTCATTGTGCATGTCAATGGAAGTTTATTAGTTGTTATATTAAGTCTGCTTCAAAACTGGTACTGTCTTAAATTAATTATGTTAAACTTTGATGAAAAAGTACATCTATAAGTTATAAATATATTGTATTGCATTATTGCTGCAATTATTTTATGGTCAATTCAGCATCAATATGTGAAAATACTATATTATATTTTCCCAATTTTAAAGTAATCTTAAATTGAGATTGGACTTTCTACTTTTTCATGAAATTTTGATGTAAAGGTTTCTTTTTACAAAAATAAGTTCAGCTATAAGCTATAAATATTGCGTATTGCATTATTGTTATAATATTTTTATTATCAATTCAGGATTAATATGTGAAAATGCAATGTTATATTTTGCCAATTTTAAAGTAATCTTAAATTCGGAAATGGTGCTATAGAATTTCATGGCAGAACTATTGCTGATCATTAATAGTGTCAATTAAAGTTTTCAGGAATCCTTAAAAAAATTCTTATATTTATTGCGTTTAAAAAATATTCATTAAATGTGTTTTCCATTAATTACGTTACTAAATCCCTATGAAAGTGTTTTTAAAATGTACGATATGTAAATAAACTATACGTTTTTGTATTAAATATTCTAATAAATTCAATTTAAAAAGCGATCGTTAAAATTAAAAACCAATATTTTATACAAAATCAGTGGTATACTTTTTTAAAATGAGTCATTTCATAAGAAAATTTAATAAATATCTGTTATAGCAATAATAAATATAAAACATATTTTCACAATTTTAAAGTCATCTTAAATTAAGAATTGGTGCTGTGGAATGGCATGCCAGAACAATTGTTTATCATTAATAATGTCAATTAAAGTTTAATGAATCCATAATAAATTCATAAATGCATTTTGTTTAAAAAATAATTACCAAGCGTGTTTTTCGGTAATTATGTTACTAAATCCCTATCAAAGTGTTTTGAAAATGTACGATATGAAAATAAGCTTTATTTTTGGGTGATAAATATTGATATGAATTCAATCTAAAAAACAATCGCAACAATTAAAAACAAATGTTTCGTACAATATCAGCCATATACTTTTATGAAATGAGTCATTTCATAAAGGTATTTATTGATTGCGAACCGAAATAGCCCAGTTGGGAGAGCGTTAGGCTGAAGATCTAAAGGTCCCTGGTTCGATCCCGGGTTTTGGCGTGTGCGTTATCTTCGGTAGTATGGTGGTAAGTAGCCTCAACAGTCATGTGGAGGACCTGGGTTCGGTTCCTCACAGGGGAGTGTAATGTTTTGTATATTACTTTTGGGGGTCTGATGGCTGAGCGACTAGCCCTCAGGTTACGCGTACGAGACCCAGCGGTGATATGGATATTTGTAGTGGTTTGGAATCCCCTTTAAACTGTAGGTCCCTATTTCAATATGACTGTACAACGTAAAAAGAAAAAAAATCGTCTCGTAATCTGCAAGTACGCAGACGACCTTAGCCCAAAATATTAATGATGATAAAAAATGATGTTACGCCAATGATGATGAAAGAACGGGGATTAATCGAAACATAACTGTTTTTCTATATACACTGAAGTGACAAAAGTCATGGGATACCTCTTAATATCGTGTCGGCCCTCCTTTCGCCCGGCGAAGTGCAGCAACTCGACGTGGCATGGACTCAACAAGTCGTTGGAAGTCTTCTGCAGGAATATTGAGCCATGCTGTTTCGATAGACGTCCATAGTTGTGAAAGCGTTGATGGTGCAGGATTTTGGGCACGAACAGACCTCTCGATGATGTCCCATAAATGCTCGATGGGATTCATGTCGGGCGATCTAGGTGGCCAGATCATTCGTTGGAATTGTCCAGAATGTTCTTCAAACCAATCGCGAACAGTTGTGGCCCGGTGACATGGCGCATTGTCATCCATAAAAATCCCATTGTTGTTTGGGTACATGAAGTCCATGAATGGCTGCAAGTGATCTCCAAGTAGCTGAACATAAGCATTTCCAGTCAATGTTCGGTCCAGTCGCACCAGAGGACCAAGTCCATGCCATGAAAAAACAGTCCACACCATTAAGGAGCCACCACCAGCTTGAACAGTGCCTTGCTGACAGTTTGGGTCCATGGCTTCGTGGGGTCTGCGCCACACTCGAACCCTACCCTCAGCTCTTACCAACTGAAATCGTGACTCATCGGACCAGGCCACGGTTTTCCATTTATCTAGGGACCAACTGATATGCTCACGTGCCCACGAGAGTCGCTGCAAGCGATGTCGTTCTGTCAGTAAAGGCACTCGAGTCGGTCTTCTGCTGGAATAGCCCAAGAAAGCCAAATTTCTCCGCACAGTTCTAACAGACAAGTCCCTTGTACGTCCCACATTGATTTCTGCGGTTATTTGACGCAGTGTTGCTTGTCTGTTACAATTTACGACTCTTTGCAGACGTCGCCGGTCTCGGTCGTTCAGTGGAGGCGGTCGACCACTGCGTTGTCCATGGTGGGATGTTATGCCTGAAATTTCATACTCTCGGCACACTCTTGACACAGTGAATCTGGGAATGTTGAATTCCCTAACGATTTCCGAAATGGCATGACCCATGCGTCTAGCTCCAACTAACATTCCGCGTTCAAAGTCTGTTAATTCCCGTCGTGCGGTCAACATCACGTCAAAACCTCTTCACATGACTAACTTGAACAGAAATGAAAGCTCTGCGAAAGCACTGCGCATTTATACCTGTTCTACGCGATGCTACTGCCATCTGAAAATTTGCATATTGCTATCCCTTGACTTTTGTCACTTCAGTGTATTGCAGAAATTGAAAAAAAAAAAAAAAAAAAAAACCAGAAGCATAGGTTCGTGTAAGCCTTTGTATAGACCATGTTTTTTATTTCTGAAATATTTAATTTTTCGAACTTAAAGGGTTCTGAAAAATCAAAAGGGGAAATAAAAGCAAATGATTAAAGTTTTACTGTATTTTTACATACATATTTACGTTTTCCATTTTTTTTAGTACTAAATAGAATTGTATTTTCAAAATTTGTCCAATTCAAACAATTTTATAAGAAATTACAACCCTAAGCACTTACTTCTTGTGTAGTTTTAGTGACATTAATTCAAGTATTGTTGAAAGCTACGAAACAAAAGCAACTTCAAAACGCATCTCCATCTTTCAAGACGATAGAAGGTCATAATAGATTCGGTAATGGACAAAATTAAGTTAGAGGTACACGAAAGTGCTTTTACTTCGGATCACACATCCATCCACGGAGATCCACTGTTTCTTATTTTAAGTCTTCGACTCGAATCCTCCTTAAGCAATTGCTTTAAAATCCTCTCTTCTAATTATTTACGTGTTTAGTTCATCTATCGGCAAGATTTCAAAACAAAAGGGATCTACTCCTAAATGACTCGCAAACACATACAAACGCATGCACAATGCCATTCCTATAAAAGCCTTTTATTCGATTCCTCTCAAACCTGCAGGGACTTTTCTCACTTGCGATAGTGCTTCTTCAGTACCCTCCACGAGTTTAAAACAATGACAAAAATGGTTTATTTATATTGGAAGCTTTACAGAAACCTTGTGTAAACACAACGAGTTTGCTTAAAAACTACCATTGGGAATTGGCGTTGGCAAATACTAATTGATGACAAGTAGGGGGAAAACGTGCTTCAAAAAGGATCAAGAATTACAATTTTCCCCACTTTCCATCCATTTCCATTTCTCAAAATCCCTAATCGATAATCCCTAATGAATAATTACGTCTAGAATTGACTCTTTCCAAGAAATTCCTGGCCTGTTTGTTATGGGACTCCATACCTGAAAGCATAGAAGGAGGAACCGTTAATGAAATTAAGAAGTGTACCCTCTTAGTGCTTCAGACTTCCATCAAGTTAATTGTTACAAGGAGTTAGTTCTTAAGACAAATCATTGAATATACTAAAGTATGTAGCTGCAGCAATTGGGGATCTTTAGCAAAGATTGTTTGTGTGTTTGTTGCGAGCCCTTTGGGTTCCCTACGGTTTCATCTATCATTTTCTGTCTCTGGGTTGCAATGGTAGGATTTATTTCCTTAGACAGATACATTTTACGCATTTGTAATAGATTGTTTTGGCTCCAGGCCTGTGGGATAGGTTGATAAATAGGAGTTTAAGCTAGTGCAAAATATTTGAAAGAATGGTGTGCTTAATAAAGACTGAAATATGAAGTGTTTCAACAAATCTTTGTAAGTGGTTTTAAATGGATGCACGGTGTTGTTGTGGAATTGCTTTTGCCTGAATTGGTTGTTTGTCATTGATCATGTCAGTGGAAGTTTATTAATTCTTAAAGCAATTCTGCTTCAAATCTCGTGCTGTCTTCAATTAATTATATATTTTAACAAAAAATAAGAAGTTAAGCTATAAATTACAAATATTGTGTATTGTAGTATTGTTTTATAATCAATACAGTATTAATATGTGAAATTACTTAAATATTTATGAATATTATTAAATATGTAATATATTTATTAATAATATATTAAATATTTTCATAATTTTCAAGTTATCTCGAATTGAGAATGGGTGTTGGGAATTCCATGCCAGAACTAGTGCTAATAATTAATTTTTAACGATAAACAAATAGATAGCAATTAATATTATAAAAAACTAATTAATAATAATAAATAATAATTATTATGAATATTAATTAAATATAAGAAATAGTAAGAATACTTATTAATTTAACTGATATTATTAAAATTTAATGAATCCTAAATAAATTTGTGTATTGATTTTGTTTTAAATATGCTTATTATATGTGTTTTCCCTTAATTGTGTTAGTAATTTCCTGTCAAAGTGGTTTTAAAAGGCACGATACGTCAAGAAACTATTAGTTTGTGCATTAAATATTGTTTTGAATTCCTTTTAAAAAACAATTGTAACTATTAAAAACCAATGTTTTATACAATATCAGCCATATACTTTTATGAAATCAATCATTTCGTAAGGACATTGATTATCTATTACTATCAATAATAATAAATATAAAATATATTTTCACAATTTTAAAGTAATCTTTAGATTGAGAATTGGTTCTGTGGAATTTAATTCCAGAACTATTGCTTATCCCTAATAATGTCAATTAAAATTTAATGGATCCTTAATAAATTAATACATTTAATTTGTCTTATAAATACTTATTAATTGTGTTACTAAATCCCTGTCAAAGTGTTTTTAAAAAGTACCATAAGTTATATGTTTGTACGTGAAATATTGTTATGAATTCAATTTTTAAAAGCATTTTAACTAGTAAAGACAAATGTTTAATGCAATTACAGTGATATACTTTTATGAAATGAATCATTTCCTAAAAGTATTTATTGATTACGCGTCGAAATAGATAAATGGGGAGAGTGTTAAACTGAAGTTCTAAAGGTCCTTTGTTTAAGCTCGGGTTTCGGCGTGTGCGTAATCTTCAGTAGTATAGTGGTAAGTATCTCATCCTGTCACGCGGAAGACTGGTGTGCGTTTCCTCGCTGTGGAGTATAATGGTTTGTATATTATTTTTTGTCGCCTGATGGCCGAGTGACTAGCGCTCGGTGCCACAGGCTTCGGCTTCGAGGCCCGCCTGCGCCATGGATGTTTGTAGTGGTTCAGAATCCACTTAAAACTGTTGGTCACAGTCTAATATGATTATAGAACGTTGGGAAGCGTCTGACAACCCTATCCCGTAAAAAAAAAAAAAAAAAAAAATCTCGTCTCGTAATGTCTTAGTAGGCAGACGGCTTTAGCCAACAATAGGGCTGTTGCGCCAATGATGATGAAAAAAGGAGGATTAATTGAAACATAACTGTTTTTTATGTATTGCAGAAATTAAAAAAATACCAGAGACCCAGAAGCATACACTCGAGTAGGCCTTTGTATGTAGACCATGTTTGGCATTTTATTTCTAAAATATTTACTTTTTCTTCCTAAGAGATATCTGAAAAATCAAAAACAATGAAAAAAAGAAAATATTTAAAATTTTACTATATTTTTACATAATTATTGACGATTTTCATTTCTTTTTTGTACAAAGTACAATTCTATTTTCTAAATTTATCGTATTCAAACAATATTATCAGTTTAAATCACATGTAGTTATTTCTTGTATAGTTTGTGACATTAATTCAAGTACTGTTGAAAGCTTCGAAACAAAGCAACTTCAAAAAGGAATCTCCATCTTTTGAGACGAGAGAAGGTCATAATGGATTCGGTAATGGCCAAAATTAAGTTACAGGTACACGAAACTGCTTTTACTTCGGATCCTACATCCATTCACGGAAATCCACCGTTACTTATTTTAAGTTTTCGACTTGAATCCTACTTAAACAATCGCTTTAAAATCCTCTCCCCTAATTATTTAAGTATTATTTCATCTATCGGCAAGATTTCAAAACAAAAGGGATCTACTCCTAAATGACTGGCACACACATACACAGACATGCACAATGCTATTACTCCAAAAGCCTTTTGGTCGATTCCTCTTAAACCTTCAGGGAATTTTCTCACTTGCGATAGTGCTTCTTCACTACCCTACAAGAGTTTAAAACAATGACAAAAAGGGTTTATTTATATTGGAAGCTTTACAGAAACCTTGTGTAAACACAAAGTTTGCTTAAAAACTACCATTGGGAATCGGCGTTGGCAAATTCTAATTGATGACAAGTAGAGGGAAAACGTACTTCGAAAGGATCAAGAATTAGAATTTCCCCCACTTTTCATTCATTCCCATTCCTCAAAATCCCCATTCGGATGAATAATTACGTCTAGCATAGACTCTTTCCAAGGAATTCTTGGCCTGTTTGTTATGGGACTCCATACCGGGAAAGCATAGAAGGCGAAACCGTTAATGAAATTAAGAAGCGTACCCTCTTAGTGCTGTAGACTTCCATCAAGTTAATCTTTACAAGGAGTTAGTTCTTAAGACAAATAATTGAATATGCTACAGTATGTAGCTGCAGCAATTGGGGATCTTTAGCAAAGATTGTTTGTGCGTTTGTTGTCAGCTCTTTGGGTTCCCTACGGTTTCATCTATCATTTTATGTCTCCGGGGTGCAATGGTAGGATTTGTTTCCTTAGACAGATACATTTTACGCATTTTTAATCGATTGTTTTGGCCCAGGCCTGTGGGATGGGTCGATAAATAGGACTTTAAGCCAGTGCAAAATATCTGAAAGAACGGCGCACTTAATAAATACTGAAATATGAAGTGTTTCAGCAAATATTTTTAAGTGGTTCTAAATTGATGAACGGTGTTGTTGTGGAATTGCTTTTACCTGAATTGGTTATTTGTCATTGATCATGTCAGGGGAAGTTTATTAGTTCTTAAATCAAATCTGCTTCAAAACTCGTGCTCTCTTTAATTAATTATTTTATGAAATTCTGATGATAAAGTTTCTTTTCACAAAAAATAAGTAGTTAAGCTATGAGTTACAACTATTGTGTTTTGCAATTATTGTTTTATCATCCACTCAGTACTAATATATGAAAATACTACGTAATATTTTTTTAATTTTAAAGTAAGCTCGAATTGAGAATTGGTGTTGTGGAATTGCATGCCAGAAATTGTGCTTATTATTACTTTTTAATTAATGATAAACAATGGTGAGCAATTAATAAAATAAATAACTAATTAATAATATAAATAACTCTAATATTAATATTACTTAAATATAAGCAGTTATTAATTCAACTGACATTATTAAAGTCTATTGAATCCTTATTAAATTCGTATATTTATTTTGTTTTAAAATAATTCAATGTGTTTAATTATTATGTTACTAAATCCCTATCAAAATCTTTTTAAAAAGTACGATATGTCAGTAGGCTATATGTTTGTGTGTTAAATATTGCTACAAATTCAATTTAAAAAACAGTTAAAAATTGAATTGAACAGTTTTAAATTGAATTTATAAGAAACAAATGTCTTACATCAGCGATATATTTTTATGAAATGAGTCATCTCATAAAGGTATTTATTGATTGATTGGGCACCGAAATAGCTCAGTTAGACGAGCGTCAGACTGAAGAATTAAAGGTCCCGGGTTTTGGATTTCGTAGTACGGTATCTCAGCGTGACATGCGGAAGACCGGGCGTTCGATTTTCCGTTGGGGAGCTTAATGTTTTGCACATTATTTTTTTGGTGCCTGATGGCCGAGTGACTAGCTAACCGGCCCTCGGGGCCACAGGTTTCGTTTTCGAGTCCCGACTGGGCCATGGATGTTTGTGGTGGTTCGGAATCCAGTTACAAACGTAGGTCCAGGCCTAATATACTTCTGCAGGGTTTAGGGCTGACAACTCTACCCCTTAAAATGAACACATATCCTGCCACGAAATCTGCCAGCAGCCCGACGGCCTTGTCACACCTTGGGGCTGTTGCGTCAATGAAGAAAATATATAGAATTTTATTGCAACTCTATAGACACTATGCTTTCCAAATACCGAACAATCCCAGCGGGAATTTTAATATTCTTCCATGGAAGAGTTAAGAAGATGAAGTTAAAGCTGAAATAATTCTATAAAATTATTTCAAATTTAAGTGAAAGAAGGGAAAAATTTATTATATTTTATTGTTAATATAATTTCTTCTTGAATTCAGTTAAAAATGGCAAAATAAGTACTAATTGTAATTCAAAAAGGCAAACTGAATCCGCTCGTAGATATGTTATATATAATTTGAAATGAAATAATCATCTGGTGAATAATATGGATAAGAATTCTAATTTAATACGAAGAACTTCAAAATTCATCTCAATTTTCTGGGAAAGATTATAACGGATTCCTTAATGGACGAAATTAAATTAAAGATACACGGAAGTGCTTTTACATAACATTGTACATTTATCTCAGGAAGTTCACAGTTACTTATTATATGCCTTAGACTCAAATCTTACTCAAACAAGTATTTGGAAACACGTGGGTTTACTAACTAGCAGCATATTAACTATTGCTAACTATTGCATATTAGCTGAAAGTATTAATTATATCAAGAACTTGAAAAATTAGTGGAAAATTCAGCCATGTTTTATATTTATGGATATCATGAAGAAATGTGATGCCTTTTTTAGATTGGTAAGTCTAAGTTGGATATACAGTTATTAGATTGAGATTTACTATTTAATGGTGTAATTATTACTAGAACCTACAAATTTATAACATTAGAATTTAAAACTTTATTTTAAATGATTGCATAAT
>BPLQ01011418.1:0-10891 GCA_021605075.1 Caerostris darwini
GTGAGGCGACTTTATACTGCACTACATAAAATATCGATTAAAAGTGTTAATTATCTTTCGGCAAATTATAAAAAGTTTTTCTGAATAATTATTTATAAAAAAAATTTTCAAACAAACAACCAAAAAAAATAAATAAATAAAAAGGCTATCACATAAACTTCAAAAAAATTTGCCATTTTAATTTTTAAAATTTTTTCTGAAAACAAAACAAAAAAAAATAATAATAATAGAAAGATGAGGCAATCGCGCTACTGACAGCGCGCCCTACTAAATAGCATTTCTGTTTATTAAAAAATAAATAGTTACAATTTTTTCAATTACACATCAAATAAAATATGGAATTCAATAAAAAAATAGTTTTTAAAAAAAACTGGAGTATACACACACAAACATTTTATATAGATAAATAAGCTATATGTAAGACATTTTAAAATATAATTACCGGTTATGAAAAAGAATAATGTTCACAATTAAATACTTAATGGTGAATCATTCCCTATTATTGCATTGTTAAAAATGAAAGTATATTATCTTCGTAAATTTGAGGTAGAGACATTTTACTTAAGTTTTAAATACTTAGAATTTTAATAAATTTATTTAAATGGAAAGAAAGTATGAAGCTGTAATTTTATTTAAATAATAAATTTGTTGTTATTTTCGTTATATTTTACTTCTATTAATATTTTTGGTCATTTAAATACCGTTTTGAAATTAATAGCGTAATAAATTTTAAAGGAAAAAAGTTTTGTTTCGTCATTATTTATGGAAAAAATGTAGTTAGTCATTAGCTTAATTGCTCTGTTTTTCCGACATTTTTTGCTTTTTAAAATAAAATATTACCTTTGCAATTTTTTTGCCTTAAGATTAGCAATGAAGAAGATAAAACTTAGTTTTAAAAAAACAAATAGTTCCAATTTTTTTGGAATACCGTAGAAAAATTCTAATTAATTAAAAATAGTTCTTAAATATTCTTTATATCTATAATAATTAAATGAATCATTTTTTCATGAAAACAATAGATTAATAGCACCGATAAATAGATCTGAAATAAGATTTGTATGCATGATATATATGTTATCGTTTCTTTTGCATTTCTTTTTTTTTATAACAAGAATAAAAGGAAATGCTTTTTGGGTACATTAAGTTAACACCAATCTTTCATATGCTGTCAATATTAAAAGCTCACTGGATGATTTTTATTCATTAGATTACTTAGAGGGCAGATCTGTTTGTGTTCGAATGATTCAATACATTATGTATTAGTAGTATAGTACATTAATAACTCAGTGCATTTTGTAGATTGCTTTTTATGATCTTTTGCTGGCAATCACATTCTGTTTGGTTCACCCTTTTATCGTGTCACATTCAATTTTATTAACCATATATCAACACCATTCCAGTTTCTTATCCAAGAAAGAAATAAAAGAAATAAATTGACTATTCAAATATTTCATTATAGAATATTGTGAAATAGCCAGTATAAATTCCTTCATATTAATATTTATTGATACTTATTATAATTGATTAATTTTTGAAAGATGCAAACAATACCATTGCATAAAATGAAAATAACACCGAAGAAATTTTCTGAAGAAATTTTTGAAGCTGATTCAATGAAGCCCATATTGCTGTTATTCGTTGTCAATGGTATTTCAATTCGCAGTCGAACAACAAAAAAAGCTTTATTTCATTTGTTATCAGTAACATTTCACATGCTTTGGTTCCTTGCAACTATCGCTAATTTCTGGTGCTTGAATGACTTATTTTATTCTATCCATATCTTTACTATAATAGCTAGAGCCATTGCTTTGATAACTTGGTGGACAATTCGTTACAAAAGAAAAGCTCTGAAAGACTTACTGATGTTCTTGAAATTTATGTTTAAGAACTTAAAACTTCAAACAAATCTATCTTCTCGTATACTTATTAAATCTTCCCCATGGCTGATGTTGGTTATTTCTTTCTTACCTGTTTTAATGTGGATGACGATTTCAACACCACAACTGGACAATTGTGAGCTATTTTGGGCAACTGTTCAACCGGATATTTTATACCTATGCATATATTTCTTCCTGCTTTCATTGCAGCAATACATTAATTGGTGTATTCCGTTTTCGGTAGGTTTGTTTTACGTGTGCTACTGCAAGGAACTCAGCAGAGTCATAAAGAAGCTTACGGTTTCGTTGAAAGCAGGCGAGTTGAGCAATGTTGAAGTTCGTAAATATTACCGCATTCTTATCAAATTAATTGTAAAGTTAGACGCCGCTTTGTCCCTGCCTGTACTGCTATGTCTGATACGTTGCTTTATGGAGTTCTTCAGAGCTTTAACCATGTACTTTCAGTACTCTAAAGACATGCACGAGATAAAATATATAGTCAATGCCGTTTTTTACACTTTTGAAAGCAGTGTCTTGTACGTTGCCGTTGTTCTTTTCGCTGATAAACTGCAACTAGATTGTAATGTATTGAGAAAATCCTTACTGAGGCATCCCGATATCCACAGTGGAAGGAATACATGGAAAGCAATTGAGAAATGCTCTCAGCTCTTTGAAGACAAAGAAGACATCAAATTGACTGCTTGGAAAATGCTTCGTCTTAAGAAAAAGGTACTCTTTACAACAGCCACATCGCTTCTGACTTATGGTATTATTTTGCACCAGTTTCATCCCTAGTGACGTTAAAGAGATTCAGTATCCTAGAGAGTAAAAACCTCAATTTTGATATCAGTACTGAGAAATGATTTCCATTTTAATACTTTTCTGAAGATGTATTACTATTTCTTTTGAAAAATTCCAATTAAAAGTGCATCAAAATTAAGTTTAAAAAATAGAAATAAACAGACGTTTTGCGGATCTCATGCACTGTTTATAATAATTTTATAAGCATTTGGTGGAGAAAAATTTATAAATATCAAAAAAAAAGTTACATACAAGTTATGGATGTTATATAGTAATTTTTAGATAATGTCTAATACTTAGAAAGTGTTTAACATGATAGTTAACACACAGATTCTAAATTAAAGTACTAAAAACATTTTCTGCGTATCACAGTGCAAAGTGCAATGTTGTGTGAGTTATCGAAGTACCGGGGGAAAAAATCCCCGCACCTCCTGTTAAATTTTAAAATTAAAAGCTGCATAATTCGAAAAAATCAAAAAATTAAAAATAAATGAAATAAAGTTAAGAAAGCAACATTGCTCTTAGAGATTAAGCGTTGTTACTAAGTAAAACAAAACTAGGTAGAAGGATAGACTTTTAAAAATTAAGTTTAATCTTTGCGCAGTGCATAAAAGTTGAAACAAATTTATTACAATTTGATGCTCTCTTATTTGGAATATTTGATTATATTACTTATTATAGTACGAGAAATATTGTAAAAGCACAAGTTTTAGTAAACATTTTGGTATACAGACGAGTTATTTGACAGTCTTTCCTCCAAAATAAAAAGTGATTTTAAGAGGAAAATCCAATCACTTTTTGCAAATAAAAATAAAAGGAGAGGTACAAGTGTTAATAAGGAAGAAGGAATAGGACAATGCACTAAAAAAAATAAAAAAATAAAATAAATAAAAAGAAATGAACGCATATAAAGTTGGAATATTTCAATAATACATTTTTTTAGTTTAAATGCATTTTTTTCAAAATAGTGATTTTTCAAATATCTAAATGCCTCTATATTATACTGAAATGAGATTTCACGATTTGGGAAATTATTTGTTTTTATAACAAAAAAAGTAACTGAACCAAAAGCCAAAAGTTAATTTTAACCAAAAGCTAAATGAAAACTCTTTTTTAAAGAGTTTTCATTAGCTAAATGAAGCTAAGCATGAAGCTTAAGCTAATGAAAACTAACTAATTTTGTTGTTAATGTTTAAATTTTTTAACCAAAAGCAAAATGCTTAAAATTTTTTTAACCAAAAGCTACATGTTTAAAATTTTTTAACCAAAAGTTAAGTGTTTAAAATTTTTTAACCAAAAGCTAATAGTTTACATTTAACTAAAAGCTAAATGAAAACGTTTTAAAAAGAGCTTTCATTTAGCTTTTGATCAAATTAAAAAACAAAAATTCATATGAATGAATTTTCCAAAATTCACTTCAATGTAATACAAAATATAGATTTAATATACAAAAAAATTTAAGATTCTCAGTACTTTCTTTAAAAAGACTCATAAAAAAATGGCTATTTTAACATTGTTGAGATTAATTTCTCAATTAATATATTTTTTATTGACAAAGAATTTTTTTCTCCATTTTTACAGAAAAAATGTCTATTTTGTTAAAAAAAAAAAAAAAAAATCAGTTAATTAATTTTAAGTATTTATTTATTCAATTATTTTTAATTAATTGATTTATTAAAATCAATTCATCAGAATTTAAAAATTAATTAATAGATCTAGAAAGATTTTTCACATCTGCTCCTGATGAGTTTTAAGTGAATGCTGTTTAATATTATAACATTCATTTACTCCAGTAATGATAAAAAAAAAAATGTTAAAAAAAATCTGCTAAATCTTTTCATAGGAAATCCAGTATATTAATATTCTGAATTGCTTATATTCATGTTATTAGGTTATTGTTTATGTTTTACTATTCGTTGCTTGTATTATTTCACAATTAGTGAAGTTAATAAAAATAATTTTGAAAACTGACTACGTAGTCGTTCCGAGTTTCTTAATTTGCTGTCAATTACTATAAATTTAAAATGAATACTTTTTAATTGCTCTGTTATCCCAGCCGAGAATAAAATTTTAAAAATATGGGCAATAGAAAATAATAAGTCATTATAAAAAAAAATTAGACACCTTAGTAACTTAATTTTCACTAGGTCTTCCCAAAAGTGGTTCCTTGAAACTTTTGGTGTAAAATAGATGATTAACGACATTCATCGTTAAGGTTAATCATCTATTAACTCAATTTCTTTTTCATAATCTTGAGGACCTATATAACGAATCCTACACGCAACAATTTTTATGCCAATTCCCATTAGTTCCAGTGTTAATAGGAGAGTGTGAGAGGGCTTACATCCAAAGTAACAATCATTTTATTAACTAGAAATATCTGAAGTCTTTAAGTCTGACCTTTTATGCTTAAATGAAAGATAAATAGTTAAAATTCGTTGTGATACCACCCAATAAAATTACGTCTTTTTATTTATTTATTATTTTTTTCATTTGTTTTGGAAGCATCTTAAATTTTCCAAATCAAAATGGCATGCTACTATTGATTTTTAACCAATTTCTAACAATTTCCACAAATACTATTTTTGTGAAGATGGAATGATAATTACAAAAAATGTTAAAGATGTTTATTTATTTATTATTATTTATTTATTTTTGCAACTTTGGAAGGAACATAAGCACTTTATTTTTAGAAATTAAAACGTAAAAATTTTTTTTTGAAGGGGGGGGGAATAATTTTATCATCCTCCAAAATATTTGCTTTATCATCAATAAATTTTTTTCATTCGAATAAACGAATTATTAAAATAATTATACCATTTTGAAGTTAGTATAATAGAAAAATATTATTTTTAAATTTCAATTACTCTTTCAATGTGCTATTAATTCTTGGAGTATGCATTTTTTCTCCCTTATTTGGAATAAGAAAATGTCACTAGGTGTAAAATCAAGATCAATCATCATCCCGAACAAGGTTATAGACTCGCCATTTTTTCTTTTTCTTTTCTTTTTCTTTTTTTATGCTTTGAATAATTGATAATTTGAAATGAAACGCTTTTCATTGTTATTACGAAACAGAATGCAACTAATTTGATTCTATATCAATTAATTCTTATATAACAATCAGCATGAATTTTGAAAATGAGTTGAAATTGCATTGAAACTAATGATGTCTTTTTCACTTTTAAATGTTCCAGATTTCTTACATAGGAAATGTCAATCTAAAATGATATATAACCCAGTCGACCTTCATTCACAAAACATGTCAGTCAGAATTCTACATCCAAAATTAATATAAGCAAAAAAAAGAATAATATAAAAAAGTTGGAATATACTACAAAGTAGAGTAATTGCTGCTAGAAAGGATGACTAAAGTCTAGGTCTGGTGCAAATTATGCAGAGACGGTACCTTGGCCGATTATCCGCTAAGTTTATATACTTTTTGCCCACCGAAATTTTTGGCCAATAGGAAGAGCGCAATTCGACATGATCGCACTCCTATGCCTTTGAGATCCGCCTCTTTTTAGCCACGGAAATTTTCGGCCAATAGGAAGAGCGCAATTCGATCGCGGATATTACTGAATTTCTACCCGGGGTGAAAGAAAGCTGGGCAACGGGCGTACCGGTTATGATGTTCCTTGGTGGTTTTAAGAATCACAAAACCTCCACATCTTAAATTAATTGAAACATTAGCATAAATTGTAGTTTCTTAAATTAATGAATAGAAGTAATTAAAAATAAATAAATGAATTTAAAATTTAGGAAAAACATCTGCTTGAGAACAATTAAAGCATGAGATCAAAAAAGCTAAAGCTATCGGTACAATTAAGAGTTCGTTGACGATGCCCAAAAATAAAAAGGTTAAAGTTAAAAAAAATGAGAATTTTAAGATAAAAGTAAAATAAAACAAAAGGAATTAAGATTAAACAAAATAATTATACAAAATAAGTAGGGTTTGATCAGTTGACTGACTCGCCAGTAGATGGCGCCATCAGTCCCAACATCGAGCCCAAAAAGTGAGTTACATACAAACATACATACATACAAACATACAAACATACAAACATACAAACATACATACAAACATACAGGTGAAGCTAATAAAAGCGTATTAATAAAAATAAGTCTGCGGTGTCGAGCTTAAAATAGCAAAACAGAATAGTAAAATAGGATAACAATCTTTGGTTTTTAAGTAGCTAATTACTCTTTTGTTATTATGAAGTTTATTTTATAAATCACTAGTTCATTTTTAGTGGATTTGGATACGTATATTAGTAGTTAATTCTATTATGAATAAATATAGATTTAATAATTTGAATAATTATAAATTTTCTTTACAATACATAAAAAATTAGCAAAGTTATTTACATATTGAAAAAGAGTAGAAATTATAAAATTAAAAGATGACTAATAATTGTTGTTAAATAAATACAAATTAAAAATATTATGAAAACATAATATATATCATTATATAATTTACTAGCTTCTTAGAATTTATTATTTATTACTTATTTAGTTTATTTAGCAGATAACCAATTTGATTTGTGAAAATTGGCAACATTAAGTAAAGATGCGTTATGGATTTCGTAATTTATATTCTTGTAAGACTTTAAATCTTTATCAATGAAAATTACAATTTTTCGTTGATTTGAATATTTATGTAGTTATTACATGGGAGATAAAAAAAAATGGGTATACGAACACATTTTTAAACTATGGAGAACTTCTGATAAATGTTGTAGTGCAATATATTTTTTTTAATAATTTATATGAAATATTTTTTGAATCATTTATAAAAACATATCTTTGAATACTTGGCTACAGCTCCAAAAAATGAAAGATTTTCGCTCAAAAAATGATCGTTGAGAAGTTGTAAAATTTCTAGCTCAGAGGCATTTTTCTGGAAACTCGGTTCTCCGTTTCTCCTGCTAATGGTTTTTCAATCGTCAAAGAACAACAACCCAAAGATGAAAGTAGCTGGCACTTGAAAAATGAATCAACATCGCTCGAGTAAAAACAAACACTTTTCTCTTTGTTTTTTTTTGTTTTTTTTTTTTTTTTTTTTTTTTTTGCTTTCTTTCTTTTTTTCAAGCTCTGAGATATATTTCCCATAAGCACTATTCAATTATAAACGACATGTGCCTCGGTGTTCAAATCTTCGTACACGTACTGGGGGAACAAAAATCCCCACCGCCATTCTGTCAGCCATCTTGTTTTGTTTTATCTGTGTTTTCAAGGAACTCATTATTTTTCCATTACGTTCTTCTCCTTGGAACAACTTCTTATAACTTAATAAGTATCATAGGACCAGAAGGGAAAAGTTAAAGAAAAAAACAAAGTACAGAAGACTCTGTAACTTAATTATGTCCCAATTGATGTGGAGATGCCAGATCTTGTTTGTTATATTGCATTCTTATATTTTCAAATTTGTATCGAAAAAAATACTTAGTTTAAGATTTGGAATTGCAGAGTTTTGAAAATACTTTTAATTAATGCGTTTCCAGTTAAATTGATACTGAATTGATTCTTTCTTTTGCCATCTAAAAACAAAGGATTCTATTTAAGAACAGATGGATATCTTATTTAATAAAGAACACATTTGTAAGAAAATCTTCATCAAAGGTTGCATGCAATGTAGGCATAAATGTAAATTGATTTTCTTTTCATAGGAAAGCTGTGCATTCTAAGGTGTACTTTAATGCCTTACGAACATGATGGGTTCTTATATCTATTTTATGTTAAGATCTATATTTTAAAATAAATAAATGCAAAAAGAATTTAGAGGAACGCCGTGCATTCTGATTTAAAAATTTACTTTAATGCATTATGTACTTTATGCAATGTGACGTAAGTAACTTTTATTTCCTTATCAATGAAAATCACAATTTTTCATTAATTTGAATATTTATGTGATTATTGATTACACAGGATATAAAATTGTATTGAAAAAAAACCCATTTGAACTTACTATAAGTTTCTCAGATATATCTACTTGCAAATTTTTAAACACTAAAAATATTCTGATAAATGCTTTAATAAAATATAATTTTTTTTGATAATTTATATAAAATATTTTCCTGAAGCATTTATAAAAACAAATCTTAGAATACTTGGCTACAGTTCTAAAAATGAAAGATTTTCTCACAAAAAATGATCGAAAAGTTGTGACATTTGTAGCTCAGAGACATTTTCTGGAAACTCGGTCGGTTATATATCAATTACAAACATCATTATTACTAAATATTATTTTAAAGTGTGGGTTGCCAAGTGAATTATACTCCATAAAAATGTTTCTTAATACATAAATAAATAATAGTTAGAATAATATTAATAACAATAGCTATACCTTCCCTTAATTTACCACTGATATACAGACGCCATTCTTTTTTTCAAGTGGTTTGTGGAATATTCTGATTACAATAACTTTTAGAATGAACGCTTTTTCTATGAACATAAAGTGAATGTCTTCCATTAACTTTGAAGATTAAATGGCGCTTATGAATGTACTTCGGACCAAAATTTTAATGAGTTTTCTCTTTTCATTAAAATGTATTGTTTAGAATGTTGTTACAAGGCACCATAGTTCAGTTCTATTAAGCAAGACAGTTACCTCTAAGAGCTTTTAAATCTTTGAAGAGTTTTTTCTTTCAAGTAGGGTATAATTTTCATTTTGTTAAAAGAGTATGATTAAGATACAAACATATTTTTTAATTTAAAAATAGGTATTGGATAAAATTACTAAACTTACAGAGTTTAGTAATAGTGTATAAATTAAAAAATTGATGTGATATTGCAATATATATTTGTATATATTCATCGATGTCGCTTTATAAGATTTTTTTTTTTTGCTTAAGTATCTTAATCAAACTTCCATATTTTCTGATGATAACGACTCATGTTACTATCTTTAATATATCTATCTTATCTTCTATCTTATCTCTTTCTGGATATTTATATACGAACAGCCACTAGGCTACAATCATGGCAATATTTTTTTTTCTTTCTAATGCGGCTGGCAAACACTTAGACATGGACGTCTTGGATGCCTTAAGGCAAGAGCTGCACTGACGTTACTCACTTTGCATTACCCAGGGGTCGCGTGTAACTTGAAGATAAGCCACGGACGCTGAGTAACAATGCAACCGCAACGCTCTACGATCCTGTTAGGACCGGGACCTACGGTTTAAAGTGGATTCCGAACCACTACAAACATCCATGGCACCGCCGGGAATTGAACTCGAAACCTGTGGTACCGAGTGCCAGAGCGATAGCCACTCGGCCATTGAGGCCCATGGCGATATAATTAATTGAAATTAAACAAAGATTTTATATATATTTAATCTTCCATTATGGCGCAAATTAGTCCTATTGCGTTTGGTAGGCTTACAGCAAAATCTGGTATTACTATTTCAAATTTTCTCGTAAATGCTATTTTAAAAGCATACATATGTATATTTATTTCTGATTTTTAAATCCCTGTAATTTTTTAAAGGTATTTAAAATATAAAAAGAAGAGATATTTTTAAAAAATTAGAAATAAAAATACTTATGTATCGTCGTTTTTAAAGGATTATTTATGGGACAATATGCAATGAAAATATCTGATTTTACAATAAGCCTACCAAACGCAATAACTAATATCTAAGTAAACAAATATCTATCAAAGTCTATTTGCAATAGACAATTACTTAAAAATTTAATGAAAATAATAATTAAATGACGTTTATTATTTAAAAATTTAAAATTAAATCCAATTTTTCTGTAAAATACTATGTATTTTACTGTGAAATACTGTGTAAACTTTCATGCTACATTCACTCTGATTCAAAACATAAAAGTTCAAAGCATTCACTACGGTACCTTAATAATACTCCACTCAAGCGCGGCGATAGTCTCAAAAAGATCTGACGGCTGAATCTCGCTACACAAATGTAATTAGCTGGAGATTAACACACGCGACGCATAAATCCCCCTTTATATCTCTTCGTGCACCAGCAAGCTCAGCAAGGATTAAGATCTCGCCGGGGAGGTTGTCTTTCAAAAAGGATTTACCGGATACCCGGGAGATTTCCTTTTTCTGCCCTTTTTTAAAATCCGGGAGCCGTAATTGCGGTAATCCAGATTGAGAAAATTATGCAGTCCATTCAAAGGGTTTGGGGATGGTAGGACGTTATTATTCTAAGGATTTAAAGGTGAAAGGAAAGAGTCTGGAG
>BPLQ01011419.1:0-93933 GCA_021605075.1 Caerostris darwini
TATTTCTATTAAATATCCTTAAATTATAATTGCAAAAGCTTTAACTATGATTTTTATCTCCTATTCAAATATACCGCTTTAAATACCAAGAAACCCCAACAATGTACGTTTAATTAGTAATTATTAATGGACGTTAAATAAATACACATCACCACACCGAAAAAATTCACAACCTATTAACAGTCCATCAAATACAAAACCCATCCTTATACACATCAACCTCTAACTCAAACCATCCCATCCCGAAACAATTATCGAACGTCAGACATCTCAGAGCAATTCTTTCCGTGCCATTTCAAGGCGGGGAAGTGAGCAACAGAAATTTCCGTGATTTCTCCGCTCATGTTCTGCCTTTGTCGCAAATCGATGTCTTCCTCGGGGCCACATCCCACGTCGACCGAACATCTCCTGTGCACCCACGTTTCTGTTAATATTCCCGCACCACAGTGCGACCCGAGGCGGAATTCGATTACTCGACTGGCTTCTCCTAATAAATTTCGAGGAATTAAACGGTTCGGAAGACGAGAATCTGTGTGTGGACATTGCTCTGGCTATGTTCCCCTCATGGCATGTGCACTCACACATTCGGGTTGTGTTCGGGCAGCGATGCCTTTGTATACTTTTGTAGGTGAAACGATTCTACGAGGGTCTAAGTGTGCCACGGTGCGCTTTATAGAAATTAATCTCGGATTTACGTCCCACGCATTTTCTAATACCGCTACATCATCATTAAGCATCGCATTCTGAGTAAACATTCTAATATTCCTCTCAAATAAACATAATTGCATTTCTAGCATATATACATACGTACATATATATATATATATATTTGTATACATATATTGCTTTATCTAAATTTCATTATTCTACTAATTCTTTAACGATTAACAGCAATTTCAATTTCAACACCAGTGTATTACTGCACGATATACAGGATTATGTGTTCCTATTCTTTATGCATTGCATTATTTTCCAATTTCAACGAATTTAGTTATGCAACATTTTTTTAAAAACTATTTACCTTTAATGTATTTTTATGTAATATTTAGATCTTACAAATTAAACTACCTAACTTTTTATGTTATTTATTTCATTTAATAAATATTTCATGAAAAATTTTTGTTTTGTTTCACCCAACTTTCTCTGAAGTATGGTTTAGATTTTTAAGAATTTATTTTAAGTTCGATAACGGCCTTATGGCCACTAAACTACCTCTCTGATGTTTGGCATCACACTTTTGTATGAGTTATTTGTAATTTTCTGCATAAATTATCTATCTAGGTTAAAAGGCAAATAGCACAACATAATGAAACAATCCTCTAAATGAAATAAAAATGTTAATCTTTTGTTAGTGGGGTTTGAGCTCAATTTATAAAAGGTAATTATGTATTCCATTCATGTAATAGAAACTAAGCATTTGCAAAACTTAGTGCAGAAGATTATCTAAATAAACCTAACGCATAATAGATAAACAAAATGTTCCCTTTACTATTGTCCACGTAAGCATTCTAAATAAAAGATGTGGCAAAGTTTAGTTCAGTAAACAGCAGCTAAAAACACCTTTTTTCAAACAGAAAAGCATGATTTTTTTCCTGGAAAGAATTCCAGGAGAAAATTTCTTCGGCAGAACAAAGAACTGCAATCGGTCGGTAATCTCCCTTTATTTATCGTTGGCTGTGGAAGAAGACGGCTAAGAGTGCGGTTGCAGTTAAGCAGCGGTCTCTCGAAGAATAAATATTTGAGAGGGTGTTCTTTTCTTATGGATGCATCAGTGGGAAAGAGGAGCAAATTATTCCAAGAGTGTGTCACTTCCGGTTTCTGGAAGCATTTAGAATGGAACACTTTCTTTCTCTCTCTCTCTCTCTTTTTTTACCCACTTACTTTTAGTTTGGAAATTGCGAAGGGAAGCAAAAAGTTTTCTGTTGATGTTTCCCAAAGATATTTAGTTTTCCTTTTTTTTTCTGTAATTTAAAGATATGCATAGAAAAATGTAGTAAAAAGTAAACTGTACTTTAAATATACATTATTGTTTAATTCTTGCAACTGTATCATTCTTCATTTAATATTTTCAATTTCTTTATTCAAAAGAAATCGGTGAGATTTTAATTCGTAATAACAAAACTTAGTAATTTTAAAGAAAATCATCTGCTTTTATTAAATAATTTTGACTCATAAAAGAATCGCCTATCATCCGAGTAATATTAATCAAATAGTTATTAAAATTTTTAATTTATGACAAATAACTTATCATTTAACACAGTTTTTCACACTTTATACAGTGTTTGTTTTAGCGAACTTTTAAATATTTTACTTTTAAATTATTACTTTATAAACTTCCCCCTATAAGGATACTAATGAAAATTAATTTTTTTAATAGCCAAGCACTCTTCTGTAGAGTTCAAAGGAAGTTTTGAAGTATTCAACTCCCACTTTGGCTGCAACTGAAATTCGAATTTTCCTTATGCATTTGTAATCAAATCATTTTCATAAATTACATTAAAATACTTTAATTTGTATGTTTTCAGATTTTTTTAAATAACGATGTTATTTTCCAATCATTTAGATGTGCTAAATATTGAAACACATATCTTTTGCCACATCTTGCAATTTTGTTAGCTTCAGATATATAATACACACATTTTATCATATGTATTAGAAATCTGAAGCTAACAAATAATACTCATATTTACATTTGATAAAAACAACTGATGTACTGAAAATAACAGTTCTAAACAGAAAATAACAATTTTTCTAATGCAGCTGGCGATATAGACCGTGATCTTCTATGCCATAAGAGCTGCACCGACGTTACTCACTTTGCACTACCCAGGGGGTGCGTGGAACTTGAAGGTAAGCCACGGACGCAGAATAACAACGCCCCCGCAACTCTCTACGATCCTATTACGACCGGGACCTACGGTTTAAAGGGGATTCCGAACCACTACAAACACCCATGGCAACACCGGGATTAGAACCCGATACCTGTGGTACCGAGCGCCAGAGCGCTAGCCACTCGGCCATCAGGCCCCTCTGAAAATAACAGTACAATACGGAGAATGATAGATCAGATAGATGGAATTTTAAGATATGCATTTTCACAAAATCTAGTATAAATTTCAATTAATGCAACTCAATAACTTATTTTGAAATTTCATAAGGAGTATTTTTTCAAAAACAAAACTGAATTAATAATTGGCTTTATGTCACATAAATGCAAAATTTTAATATACGTGAATAGTATAAATCATTTAAATTAATCATTAATTTTTAAATTAATCATTAATTTTTAAATTAATCATTAATTTTTAAATTAATCATTAATTTTTAAATTAATCATTTATTTCTTAATTAATTAATTTTTTTAAAATTTAATCCTTAATTTCAATTCTATTTCAAAAATTTTATGTTTCTAAAAAGAACTAAAATGTTTTATTCAATTTTGGAAAGTGAATCATGATGTTAAAGAAATAAAACAATTGTCCTTGCATAATTCAAAACATGTATTAATCTGAAAATTTGAATGAATTAAATATTTAATTTAGTCGTTTATCTTTTTTAATTTAACCATAGAAGATAAATTGCTTTAAATAAATAAAGTTGAAAAAAGCTCTAAAAAATTTGTAGTGTTACTGAAATTGAGGTACTCCAGCATATTTCAAAATTTTTAAACTTAAACAAGCAGAAGAAAAACTAAATAATGTATATCTAACAAAAATAAAAAAAATTGTATTATATAATAAATCATTTGTATTTTTCTGTATAGTAATACATAGTATTATTGAGTAGCATGTATTTCCTTTCAAGGAAATCTGTTTCAAAACTATGACGAGTTTATCTAATTGATCGATCAACATACGTATAACTATAAATATAAAATCAAATGATTAACAAATTAAGTTTACCAAAATATTCTAAATGCTTAAAAAAAAAACACTCTTAAATTACAAAAAAATTTACACTATGTCCATAAATTAAGGATAATGAAGTTCAGGCAAAGAAAGAGACAGAAGCAAAACAAATTTGACTTATTTGTAAAGTATATTTATTAAACTAAAGGTAAAGAACAAAAAAAAAGCTATATGTTTGACATAATTAATAAAAATTGCGATTTTTACTCCCTGGAGCAAATTTCAAAAACGGACCTATTTACAAAAAACCGTATAACATGGTTAGTATGATGCTTAATATGGAGAATGTCGCCCGGACGATGTAACACAGGCCTTACAACGCCTAGGCATGCTGAGTATCAAATTATCAATCTGATCTTGGGGAATATTGCACCACTCATCAAGCAATGCCCTCCGAAGTTCCGGTTGACAGGTGGGAGGGGGTTGACGGGCTGCAATTCGTCGGCCAAGCATATCCCACACATGCACTATTGGATTCATGTCCGGTGAGTATGCTGGCCAATCAATACGGGTTATATCCTCCAATTGAAGGCATTCGTCTACAATGTTTGCACGGTGAGGACGGGCGTTGTCATCCATTAACAGAAATTCAGCACCCATGGTGCCCCGAAACAAACGTACATGTTGTTCCAGAATGACATCCCGATAGATGTGGCCTGCCATCGTTACACTTTGAACATGCAGGTCAGTTCTGGAACCAAGAATAATTCCTCCCCAAACGAGCCATCCTGCATCACCGTAACGGTGTCGTTCAATGGTGTTCTCTTGGTGGTAACGGGTACCTGGCGCTCTCCATATGAAAGTCCAGCGAGAATCAGACTGCAAACTAAACCTGGACTCGTCGGAAAACATCACACCAGACCACTGTTGCGGTGTCCACAATGCATGCTCTCTACTCCGGGTTAAATGCAGGCGACAGTGAGTTGCGATAAGTGGAACACATCTGACAGGCCTACGAGCATATAGACCAATGTTCCCTAAGCGTCTGTACACGGTCTGCCTTGAAACTGTCGTACCGGTAGCTGAAGAGAGTTGACGAGACAGGTCTGATGCTGTGCTCCGTCTGTTTCTTTTGGCAGTAACTGCTAAATACCAGTCCTCATTCGGCGTCGTAACTCGGGGGCGACCTGTGCTGTAACATCTACTCACATTACCATCATCTTGGAATCGTTGATAAATCCTGGAGATGACACTCTGGGCGATTCCAAGTTCCTCGGATACTTCCAGCTGGGTACGTCCACATTCCAGTCGCCCGATGATTCTACCACGTAAAAAATCATCCAAATGCTTCCTTTGTGCCATAACTATGCGGTTATTGCACTGACAGGCTTTTAAAGCGCTTAGCGCCATCTGGTGGTTTCCTGTAATTTGCATATTCTTCTTCAAGACGTATGTGATAATTTTACAGGTGAAATTTTTATTTTAGAATTCAATGTCTGTGTGATTCTGAATTTTCTTTAATTTATGGACATGAGTGTATGACGAGTTTATCTAATTGATCGATCAACATATTACATCAACATACGTATAATTATAAATATAAAATCAAATGATTAAGATACAAAATATCAATCATAATCAAATATATAATAAAAAAGGATAGGATAAAAAATCAAAATTATCAAATTTATGATTAACAAATTAAGTTTACCAAACTATTCTAAATGCTTAAAAAAAAAAACACTCTTAAATTACAAAAAATTTTACTTTAATTAGAGCAACTAAATATTTTATCGATTCTGTTAAATAAGGCCATTGTTTTTTTTTTATTAAATTAATATTGGTTTTTATTTATTTATTTTTCAGGTTTATAAGTAGTTCCTGGGATTACAGTTGAATGTGTAATTTTGAGCATCAGAAGTAATAAAAACATAAACATAATTTTACGATATAATTTTTAGCGATAAAAAAGTATTTCTAATTAAAATAAATAAAAACAACAAGAGTTATAAAGATAATTTTTTTTATAATATTCATCTTTATGCATTTACCGTTGTTTATGTTTCAACTTTTATGTTTTCACTAGTTCTAATTAAAAATAATTTCATATTATATTAAATATATAATAATTCTATTATATATTTTCCATAGAAATTTATTTTGTCAGGTTTCCTTTTTACATGAGGATATTAATATAGAAAAAGTCTTCAAGATGATTTTACATAAAGCAGAAATTGCTAAATTTCTATGACAGTCGTCCTCTTTAATAGTTACTGATTTTAACGATTCTGTCTGCTTTACTGTTACGTAATTATAAAAGGGCAAGTAAGAAAAAGCGTTTATTTAAGTTTTCAAATTGTTTAATTACAGAGTTTTCCAATTCATAAAATAATATATATATTGATTAAAGGGATTTTTTCGAAATTTTTATCATCTTCTCATCATTGTATATTTGATAGAAGCATAAATAATATAGAAAATTTAATTTATCCAGTAAAGATCCATGATGCGTTCCCATGAAAAAGTTATACCTTTGAACTCAAAGTTGATAGATCCTCCTTTCAAGGACGGCTTCTTAACCCTTTGTTTTTAGACTTTGGACTCACGTTTGTTTTCGCCTGTTAGACTTTGGAACTGATAATGGGAGAGGGAGAAAAGAGAAAAGGCAAGAGTCGAGTGAAGAGTTCCAGGCAGTACGGAGGGTACAACTGTCGAGAGAAGAGTTCTAGGCAATATAGAAGGTACAATGAAAGAACTGGTGGGGCCTGATTTTGCCGAGTGGCTGGCGCTCTGGCGCTCGGTACCCAGGTCTTGTCCCGGCGGTGCCATGGTGGTTTGCAGTTGTTCGGAATCCACTTTAAAAAAGGTGGTCCCGTCAAATAGGAGAAGCGTTGCGGGGTTCGTAGGCTTATCTTCAAGTTACACGCGCCCCTGGGTAATGCAAAAAGGTACAGCACTTGCCTTGAAAGAACTGTGCTTGCCAGCTGCATTAGAAAGGAAAGAACTGGTTTTGTGGATTATTATGATTTTGTAAATATTGATATATAATTGTGTTTTTGTGTATTATGTGCTACAATTGTGCAGTGTTGTCTTAAATTTTAAATAAATATGGCAACTAAAACAACAAGTAATTATTTTTAAGAAATATTTTAGTTTGAATTAATGAAAAACTCTTAACTCAAATCCACACCCATATTAGGCCCTAACTTTTACTATATATTAAAATAAAAATAGTACAAAATTCCATATATTTTGCATAATAATAAGATTTTTACGAACTTTATATACAATTTATTGACTTTATCACGGTGTTTCTATCAATCCTTTATCGTAAACTGAATCCTTAATATTTTAGAAATTCTAACATGTAACATTTTCAATAGATTTTTGCTGATACATCACCCCAGTATCCTCCCAATTGTCAATGGAAAGGATCTAACTTTGTAAGAAAACGAATATGCCTCAGGTCCGTGAACAATTTAATCTCAAACATCTGCTGAAAGCATCATATTGAAAGAAAAAAAACAAATACCAATAAATGAAAAGAATTATGGTCTCGTTTAAAGAGAAGTTGTGTTTGAACAACACGAACATTATTTCGTCAAACACATCATTATTTGTCCACAATTCTGAACTCGAAATAGACTTATTTTCTTTTATGTATGAAAGAAGAGGTAAGTCCCGTTTAACTATTTCTCGGGGGTTCGGAACCCAAAAGGACTAACAATGGCAGAGAAGATTGAGTCCTTCGTTCAAAATCTAAAGGAAACATTATTGAATGGGAGGACAGCTTCTGGAACAAAATTGATTCATCTTGGAAAAACATGAAAACTTTCTTCCTATTTCTGGGAATGTTCCAAATATGATTTGCTTTGTGCTAGTTTATTTTGTATTTCACTTTTATTTGCTGGTCAGTAATCATTCTTTGTAATGCGATTTTATTAAAAGAATGCAAGGCAATGAGTGTTTATACTGTGGAGTTTAATTCTAGAATATAGTATGAAAAAAATAAAGAATTTCTGTACAAGAGTTCTTAAGAAATCGAATCATTTGCATGCATACGTGAATCTTTACAATCCGAGATTCGACTAGTGGCTCAGTTATAATTTTAATTTACTCTATTGAAAAATGAGTAGATTAGGTGTTAGTTGATAAAATTCTAGCATTAAATCATTAATTTAGCATTGTAGAACTTTAATAAATTGTCTCTTATAGTATGATAAGTAAATACTGTAAAAACTGTACTGGGAAGGTTGGTTTGGGTTTGTTTTGTCGTTCTAGGATCATTTCTTGCACACTTTGGGCTAATTAGACCCGAACATACAGATTAACATATATTCCAAACCACTAACTAACGTCCATGCCAGGATTGGAACCTGAAGCCTGTTATACCATAGGCCAGACTGCTAGCACATTTGATCATCAGGCCGCACACTGGGAAGTATAAAAATGTACGAAAAGAAATTTAATTCAAATTTTAACAGATAAAAATAATTTTTAAAAAGTTAAATAATTAGCAAAACAAATAATTATCATTATTAATATACGTCAAGGTCGGATGGCCAATTGACTAAAACTCTGGCACTCAGTAAAACTGGGTTACCACAAGAAAAGTAAAATCTTTATAGATTTTGGTTAATAGGTTATTTAAAATTCTTCATAAATTTCAGTTCCACAGGAAAACTAAAACTATTTGAGAATTACTTTCCTATCCATTATAAACCTTAATAAAATTTATATATTTTGCTTTTAGGATAAAGTTATTAAATTGATTTTCTAATTCGACCAGAATTATTGCATGATATATTATTTTACTCACACCTATGGCGACCTTTATAGACAAAACAATGCGCTAAAATTAATAAAGACGAGTTATGCAATGTTCAAAATTAAAAGAAATTTAATATAAATGTGTCAAATTGGGCCATTTTTGAAATACTGCTAAAATCTTTGGTTAAACTGCATTTTACCGAATTACTATAAATAAACCAACAAATAGAAGGACAAAAGTTTGAAAAAGGTATAATTTGAAAATTCAGACTATCGGAAGACAATTTTTTTTAATATGTTTAAATCCTTTTAGGTGAGAAAGAAAAAGTATTACTTATTAAATAATTATATATATATATACACAAGCATTTTGATTTCCTAAAAGTGCATTTGCATCAAAGATAAATTAAAATAAAGTTTAAGAAAGAAGAAAAAAGTTTAAAAGCAGTATAAAAAAAAACCAAAAAAAGATTTAAATAACAATAGAAACAACAAAAATCTCAGAATTCAATCCCACTGCTGCCAATCTTGGCTATTTAAATGAAAATTTTACGCCAACATTTCACCTTTTCTCATATAACCGCTCCTTACGTAGCGATTTAAAAAAAGGAAAAAATCTGGATTTCGCTAGTACCGTGAGATAATTTGCTACAGTTAAATAATTTCAATAATTATTTAATGTTTAAGCAAAAAAAAAAAAAAAAAAATAAATAAATATAGATAAAACTAAATGTAATACGTATAGACTTTTATCTTTATGCCGTATTAAAACCGCTTCTCGACTATTTTTTAATTCAGTGGAATAAAAATATAATTTACAACACATGAACCAGACAGAAAATCACCAAATTAATGAACTTTATAGAAGAAATTGAACATTTAATCATTCCAAGACACCATTACCCCTGAAGTAGAAATTGAAGTCTCTGCGCCCATTCTATTATTCTCTACAATGAATTTAATTCTTCATAGAATGAGGAATTTATATTCCACGGCGTACTTTTTTTCTACACTTTTATCACCATTATTTATAACCCTTCTGCATTGTATACTTCTTGTTTCATTTATGCTTATGTGAGTTACATAGTATTATGATACTTAACATTATATTAGTTATTATAGTGTGTTTTCTTTTGTGTACCATAATTCATTGTAGTCAGGCATTTCTGTAAGTGTAATGTGTTATTATTATTATTATTATTATTATTATTCCACCCTCAGCTTTTTAACTGCAAGAGGATACATGGCCCTTGGTGTAGTGGTGAGGGGTGTGATATCAAAATTCAAAATTTTCTTTCTTTTTAATAGTTTGCAACGTGATAGAAAGAAACAATTAATTGATTATAAAATTTTCATATTGTTTGTAGGAGTTTATCTAAAAGCAATATATCAAAATATTTTGTTGACTCAGAAAAATAATACCGCATGGATTGCTTTTTTTTTCAATAGTTATAGACAACGCTCTACAGTTCACATTTTGTAAAATAGATGCTGTAACCATGCTTCCTCCTACGCTCCGGAAAGAGCACTACCCTGTGGCTTTCAGGAGAAACGGTCAGTTGGTCTACAGACCAGAAGACGAAATATATTTCGCGCACCCTGTGCATAGCAGTGTTTCGGATTTTCGGATTAGAAGTGGAGCCCTTCCACCTGTACTCACACCACTACAATCTATGGTGTGGTGTGCTTACGGATCCCATGTTCGGGCACCAGATTGCAGAGTGCAGGTTGGGTATCACATTGTAACTGGGTGTGGTTGGGTTGAGATACTTGAGGCACATATCTGAGAACTCACAGCTTTAATTACGCGCGCACAAACACCACACAATACAATTAGGGACATACAGTATTTAATACATTTAAAGACGGTATTTAAAGCATTAAAGAGAGATATAGATTGGTGGAAGGATTCCACTTCTAAGCCGAAAATCCGAAACACTGCTGCGCGCAGGCTGCACGAAATGTACTTCCTCTCCAGGTGAGAGTCGGTAGGCCAATTGACCATTTCTCCTGAACGAAACAAACTGGTGTTCTTGCCAGTGCGTAGGAAAAAGCATTGTTGCATTGCAAATATTTTAACAGAAATTTGTTTCAGAATAAATAATTCTATAACATAACACAGCATCCTTACATAATGACAAGAGTATTTTATATTATGGCAAGGCATTAATTAAATGAAAAATATAAAAAGTGAGGTTTTTCACAAGATGTTTAGAAATATTTCTCTAAAATTCAGCAAAGAATCCACAAAAAAATTTATCTATAAAAAAAACTTAGATCCAGCAATTTTTTAATTCGTCTTATTTATTCGTCCCCCCAAAAATTGCGCACACATACATTGAAGAACTTCCATTTAAAAATGTGCGTACAAATCTCTTTTTTTCCTTACCCCACAAAATTTGGAACAAAGAATTGAGAAACATTTGCTTAACTTTTTTTATGTGTAAAGGAAAAATAAAGTTACTTACTAATATATGCTGGGTGTATATATCTATACATAGCTTGATGCTTTCCTAAAAAAGCATCAAGAAAACTTTCTCAAAGATAGACTATAATAAAGTTTAAAAAAAAAAAAAAAAAAAGGTTTGAAAACAATAAAAAAAGACATTCAAAAAGAAGATTTAAATAACAATAACAACAAAAGCCTCCAGAATTCAATCCCACTGTTGCCACTCTTGGCTATTTAAATGAAAACTTTCCACCAACATTCCACCTTTTCTCACATACAACTCCGTTACGTACCGATTTAAAAAAAAGGGAAAAATCTGAAATTCGCTAGTAGAGGATTGAACCGTGAGATTATTTGCTACAGTTAAATATTCTCAAGGAATCTTTAGTGTCTAAAATTGCTTAAAGGAAGTAATTCCAGAATTCAATGTAAGGGTAACTTTAAATTTAACGATTGAGCTCTTAGTGTGTAAACATTAGTTTAGAAGTCGATGTGTTTTCTAACGTTTTGAACTACATCTAAATGTTACAATAAACATAAGGTTTTGAAATAATTATTTACATTTATAACGTTATTTTATTAATTTTTTTCCGATTAGTTTTATTTTAAATATAAAATAAATTAATTAATTGTATATTATTTATGACAATCTCACAAATTGATTATTATACATAATTGGAAAAAAAGTTATATATCATTATACACTGAAGTGACAAAAGTCATGGGATACCTCTTAATATCGTGTCGGCCCTCCTTTCGCCCGGCGAAGTGCAGCAACTCGACGTGGCATGGACTCAACAAGTCATTGGAAGTCTTCTGCAGGAATATTGAGCCATGCTGTCTCGATAGACGTCCATAATTGTGAAAGCGTTGATGGTGCAGGATTTTGGGCACGAACAGACTTCTAGATGATGTCCCATAAATGCTCGATGGGATTCAAGTCGGGTGATTTAGGTGGCCAGATCATTCGTTGGAATTGTCCAGAATGTTCTTCAAACCAATCGCGAACAGTTGTGGCCCGGTGACATGGCGCATTGTCATCCATAAAAATCCCATCGTTGTTTGGGTACATGAAGTCCATGAATGGCTGCAAGTGTTAGCTGAACATAAGCATTTCCAGTCAATGTTCGGTCCAGTCGCACCAGAGAACCAAGTCCATGCCATGAAAAAATAGCCCACACCATTACGGAGCCACCACCAGCTTGAACAGTGCCTTGCTGACAGTTTGGGTCCATGGCTTCGTGGGGTCTGCGCCACACTCGAACCCTACCATCAGCTCTTACCAACTGAAATCGTGACTCATCGGACCAGGCTGCGGTTTTCCATTCATCTAGGGACCAACCGATATGCTCACGTGCAAACGAGAGTGGCTGCAAGCGATGTCGTTCTGTCAGTAAAGGCACTCGAGTCGGTCTACTGCTGGAATAGCCCAAGAAAGCCAAATTTCTCCGCACAGTTCTAACAGACAAGTCCCTTGTACGTCCCACATTGATTTCTGCGGTTATTTGACGCAGTGTTGCTTGTCTGTTAGAATTTACGACTCTTTACAGACGTCGCCGGTCTCGGTCGACCGGCGGTCAACCACTGCGCTGTCCATGGTGGGATGTTATGCCTGAAATTTCATACTCTCGGCACACTCTTGACACAGTGGATCTGGGAATGGTGAATTTCCTAACGATTTCCGAAATGGCATGACCCATGCGTCTAGCTCCAACTAACATTCCGCGTTCAAAGTCTGTTCATTCCCGTCGTGCGGTCATCATCACGTCAAAACCTCTTCACATGAATAACTTGAACAGAAATGAAAGCTCTGCGAACGCACTGCGCATTTATACCTGTTCTACGCGATGCTACTGCCATATGAAAATTTGCATATTGCTATCCCATGACTTTTTGTCACTTCAGTGTATATATATTCGTTGAATATAAGCAGATATTATAAAATTACTCCAAACAGTTTTTGATTTCACAAGCATAAAATTTATTTCATGGTGACGTTTATTGTTAGATTTAGTTAGATGTCACCAAGACCTTCCATATAATACCATAACGCATCTGGGACTCAAGATATAACATTGAAAACTGAAAACGGCGCCGCATTCTAGGCCAATACAATGCCTTCCTCTACTCAATAATATATTTTGATTTTAAAAATTATGTATAGTTTTGAAGTTATTAATACTTAAACTGGGCGTGAAAACATTATGTTCCAATTCCTGAACTGGTTAGCCATTCAAACCCATTTTATAATTGTTTTCACATCAAAAAAAATCATAATTCAAACTTTAATTAGAACTTCGAAAACAATTTTTAAAGGCAAGCATAATTTCGTTAACTACCAACTAACTGATTTATCAATCTTTCGATTTTAGTTATGTTTGGTAACTAAACATCTCTTAACAGCAACTGCTTTCCCATTCGATAACGGATGACTCCATTTCAAAGTTCAAAATCTGCAGAATCTGCTATCGACATTTTTATCGCTAAAATCGATTGTCAGCAATAAGGCGCCATGAAAACTTTACTCGACATCGTTTCTGATGGGGTATAATTTTTTTCTCTTTCTTGTTTCTCTTTCTTTCGTGTAATAACTTATTTCTCGGAACACAATCGAGCGTTAAAAATGGATTTTATGGGCCACTCACTGGGCAGCATTTAATACAACACGAGAAGAAATTGTATGGCCACTGTTTAATAAATCTCACAATTAAAAATTCGGTTGCTTATAGTTTCGTAAAAATCATTGAAGCATGATGACAAGAGCTTATTTAGAACATGATTGGTTCAATGGATAATTTTTTTAAAATAATGATCAGGTTTATTTTGTCAAGGCCAATGTTGTATTTTTTTTTTTTTTTTTTTTTTTTTGTTAATTGATGTAAACAAGTTAAGACGAACATTATTGGGAAGTGTGAACATGTTGTTGTCTTTGGGGCATGAGATTTTCTTTAATGTGAAGAAATGTCTTTTTAGATAAAAATGTTTGTCTTTTTAGAGCTTAAAATATTTTGAGCAAAAATCCTATATTTTTTTGTATTTTCAATTTATAGAGTTGGCATGATAAAAAAAAAATGAAATAGTATGTTCAAAAAAAATTATCGGATGATTTTGCTGAGAGATAAGATCGGGGTGCAAACTCAATTTTGTCAAATTTTTTCTTCTTTATCAAATATTTTTTTTTTATCAAGTAACATCTTTCAAACTTCATCAGTAGGCCAGGATTATATTAAACAATAATTTTATGCATAAGCATATTTAATTATGAACACAAAACAAAATTAAAATGTAAATCAGAAATCTTTATAGTTAGCTCAAAATTACGTATATTAGATATTTCGTTCATATCTCTATATTATCTTGTCCTAGTTTGAAAACTGTTGGGCTGGTAGGGCTGACAACCCTACCTCGTAAATAGAAAACATCTTCTGGCTCGAAAACTGCCAGTAGACAGACGGCCTTGGCCCACCGTGGGACTGTTGGTGCCAATGAAGAAAAATAAATTTGAAAACTGGGCACTTGTAGTTCAAAATCATTACAAATGATTTTGAAAATTAATTAAAGACGATTATCCATAAAATATAGATGATATTTAAATTTATGATAATTATTTGCTTTTTAGAAAACAATTTTCCACAAAATTAGGAAAATAACTAAAACAAAACAATATGGCTTTTCAAATATATTGCTAAAACAAACAAGTTCACCGAAGATCATGCACATAGTAAATTTATTGTGTGAGCAAGGCCAGTTTGCTATATATTTGAAAGAAGCAAAATAAGCCCTAGTCATATGCGCTTTAGTAAATAATAAACAAAGAGACGAATCTTAACTCCATTAATGCAGTTTTTGATATATTATTATCATGAAACATAGAAATCATGGTATATAAATATTTAATGAACTATGAATGACTGATGTTGCATTTTCTTCTCTTAAATTTTCAAACACGAACAAAAATTCACGCTTTTTTCACATTGAACTTTTAGTACGACATTTAACTAATTCAATATTAATAAGAATTTTAGAAAGCAACAAAATTAAAAATTAAAACAAAGAGTGTTCAGCTTAATTTTTTAAGGTGAAATAATTTTTGGGCATAATATGCTACTTGATATATGCTCTGTTACGAAATAAAGAATTTAAGAATATATCAAATAATTAAAAAGACATTATCCAAACCGTTTTCAAATAAATTGAGAATGTTAATGGGCGAAATAAATCAAGCTAATTAAGATACTTTACATTAAGTTTTGAACTTAATGTCTGTTTTATGAAAAGATTATTTTTTTCAGGTTTAATCAATTTATCGTTTCTTAATTTAATTATTGCCCAGTTTTCTGTGAAGTTTGCTTGATTTACGGATGTCTGAAAATTATTCCTCTCATTAAAGTAAGCAATTGAGTTTCTTTTTTTCTGCAGAAATGAAAAGTTATTATCATAATTATGCTTTAAATTTTTAATTAAAGCACAAAAATGAAATGGCATACATTATTTAATAAAGTATACGGGATTATATAATGATAAAAATCTTGAAGCTATTAAGTTTTGAAACTATGAAGATTTGTATTCGATATTTAAACTGTTAATAAAACCATAATCTGTAAATCGTCTGTTGCTCATTAAGCATATTGTACTGGTTTACATGCAAAAAATCATATATTATTTGTGTTAGTATCTCACAAAATGACATATGTTCATATTTTAATCAAAAATTTCAATTTTAATCTAGTAAAAACTGCGCAGTTGTCACTATTTATAAAAATTTTGCCGATGTTTTGAATACTACAATTAATATTTAAGTGGAGAGATTTAATTGGTAAAATTCCAAATCGCTAGATAGAATATAGATAATAGATCCATCTGCCTTTCGCCTGGAGAACTGGACATGATTGTATTGCTTAAACATCTGCACAACATTGGTATATATAAGAGTCCTCTATGTAACCAGAACTCTGAGATGGACGAAGATCATTTGCTAAGTTGTTCTTCATTGAGTGAAGAAAACTTATGCGCCAGGTATTGGCTCGTTAGGGAATTGATGCAATTGGCATCCAGCGACTAATTTTCTTCTATCTTCATGTAATCCCAGTTTTGACTTGACTATTATTGTTGTTCTTATGAATTACTGTTTTGTTCCGTTTTGCTGCTTTGTATTTCATCTTTATGTTCCAATCTCATGCATCTGGAATGCATTAGAGAAAATGATGTAAAATCAAATGTTTTTGTAATAAAAACGTACAATTAATATTTATTGCAATTGAATATTGAATATTTCCGTGTTATCTCAAAAACGCTGTTTTAAGTATTTTTATTTTCCCGTTATTTTATTGCCAAATTTGGAAATTATTACTATAAAAATTTCCTGATAATAATCTATGGATTATACACAATGCCTCAAATTTACGGGGTGTGGATTATAGGACGCTGTGTACAATCTACGGAAATACTTTTCCGGGAAGGTTCATAAAAATTCAATGTCATAAAACTGCCAACTTAAAATCTTTTTTGCCAACACATTTTGACTAAACATTGCGTGACGGAAAAATAAACAATTTTCTTTTAGGACTTTTACAAAACACGTTGACATTCTGCATCTTAATAGAAATTTTGTATTTTTGGAAAATTTTACTATTTTACTAAGCAAAAGGTTGAGAATTTGGCGAAAAAAAACAACCCTATCAGTTTACAATAATTCATTTTCAGAAAATAATTTTCCATAGACATTCTAGACAAGCGATAACATCTGAATCATTATATGAAAGATTTATACAAATTTTTATTATTCACATTGCCTACTGTTAATGTAGCCTTTCACTTTTTATTGTAATCGACAATGAACTAATAGAATAATAATAGAGAACAACGATATAATAATAATTATAATTTAATTAAAATTAACAAGAAATTCTCTCATATTAGAAAGTATCACACAATGCTTACAGAAGTAAATTAATTCCATTGACAAGCCATGCAATTTTTAATGTTTAGATTTCCAACTGTCAATGTAGTCTTTCACTTATTTCACTTACTTATCACTTTCTTTGTTGTAATCGACTATACTTTATCCAACTGAAGTTAAAGAGAAATTATCGAGTGCTACAAAGTAGCACTCGATGCTTACAGAAGCAAGAAACAAGCAAACCAATACCAAACTATTAAAAACTGCCAACAAATGGTAAATTTAAAAGTACACATCATTGTAAAAGAGAAATAAAATTAAGGAGAGTGAGAAAAGATCTATGAAATATTAAAGTAAGAATTTACAAAAGGTTGTAAAAACAAGATTCTTATTAACAGGAAAACAGAAATTAACATTTGACTTTTTGTAGAGTTCGTTCTTCCTTGAATTTTTTTTTTAATTTTAAGCCTGGAACAGCTAAAAGAACACCATCGATAGTTTGTAATCCCCCTACTTTGTAGTTTCAAAAATGCAATGTAATCTGTTTTAAAGCTTTTTAAATAGGAGTTGAAATTGCAGTGTCCAGTCATTAACTGAGTGATTCCGAAATCGGTAAAAACTATGTGCACGAAGCCTTTGGGAAACAGAGGGAAATTACTTTCTCGTAATGGAGACATCAAATGATTTTTTGTACAATTTATTTCCTCGATTATTATTATTATTTTTTTTTTTTTTTTTGTCTTTTAAATTTTTTATAATAAAGATTTCATCATCATCATTGGCACAAAGGCCCCAAGGTGGGCCAAGACCGTCTGCTCGCTGGCAGATTTCAAGAGACAGTGGCAGTTTTCTTTTTACAGGGTAAGGTTTTCAGTCTTATGCCCAACACTCTATAATGATATTAGACCGGGACCTACGGTTTAAAGTGGACTCCGAACCACTACACACATTTATGGCACCGTCAGAATGGCGTTCGAACCCGAAACCTGTGGCATCGAGCACCAGAGCGCTAGTCACTCAGTCATTAGGCCCCATAATAAAATTTTGGTATATTAAAATTAATTTTACTATTACGTTCGCTGCTTTCTTTCGTAAAAAAATGAATTTTATTTGATGAAAAGTTCCTATTTTACGGTAATTTCATTTGGAATAAAAAAAAATTAGATATACTCCATGTTTTATATTTATATTAAAAATCCTTAAATAATAATTTGGAAAAAACTTTAAATATGATTTTTATCTCTTATTCAATTATCGTTAAGTTTTTGTTATTTAAAGCGATATTTGAATAAGATCCAAATAAGACCAAAAAAGTTAATTATTTGTTTCACTTCACTGTATGTGAAATGTTTTAAATAAGATGTAACAAAAGCACATAATAAAATAAATTTATTAATGTAATAAGCGAATATGATGACCTAACTAAATAATTATTAATGGACATCTTTAAATAAATGCACATCACCACACGAAAAAAAATCTATAACCTATTAACACTCCATCAAGAGCTCAAGTCCATCCCCATCCATATCAACCTTCTGACTAAGAACCCCTCCCATCCCGAAACAATTATCCGAACGTCGGCATCCCCCACCCATTCTTTCCCCTGCCCTTCCAAGCAAGCAACAGGGATTTCCACGATTTCTCCGCTCATGTTCTGCCCGTCGCAAATCGATGTCTTCCTCGGGGCCACATCCCATGTCGAACCCAAACGTCTCCGTGTGCACCCACGTTTTCTGTTAATATTCCCCGCACCGCAGGGCGACCTGAGTGGGAATTCGATTACTCGACTGGCTTTTACTAATAAATTTACAGATTAAACGGTTCGGAAGATGAATCTGTATGGACATTGCTCTGGCTGTGTTCCTTCATGGCACGTGCACTCCAGACATTCGGTTAGGTGCATACAGAGATGCCTTTGTGTTTGTAGGTGAAATGATTCTGCGGGTCATTGCGCTCACGGTGCTTTATAGAAATTAATGTCGGATTTACGTCCCCCATTTTCTAATTCCACTACATCATCATTAAACATCACATTCTGAGTAAGCATACTAACATTCCTCTCAAATTAGCATAATTGCATATTTAGTATATATCCATACATATATCTAATATATATAATTATATATATATATATATTGCTTTATCTAAATTTCATTAGTCTACTAATTCCTTCTGGATGCTGTAATTTCATTTTACACCAGTGTATCACTGCACGCTATACAGGATTATTTGTTCCTATTATTTATGCATTGCATTATTTTCCAATTTATAACTTTAATTTAATTATGTATCTTTTTTTTTTTAATTATTTACCTTTAATGTATTTCATGTAATATTTAGATCTTACAAAAATAATTATTTAAATTTTTATATTATTTATTTCACTTGATAAATATTTCATGAAAAACTTGTGTTTGTCTCTTCCATTTTTCTCTAAACTATGGTACATTTTAAAGTTCGATAGTGGCCTGTGGATAATAAGCTAGTGCTCTGACGTTTGGTACCACAGGATTAAGATTCGAATCCTGGCGAAGGCATGGATGTTTGTGGGTGGTTCGGAATCTACGTTAAACTGAAAGTCTCTGACTAATTAGCTTGAAATGTGCACAAAATGGCCATAGAGCGGCAAGCAAAAGTTCGATAAAAACCTGTTCTTTATTATCTTCCTTCATAAAAAATAAATTGCTTAGTTCGTCATAACTATGCTTTGTTCAAAGAATCGCAAAAAAAACTAAATGGAAGAAAAACTGTATTTGAAAGAAAGCTATTTATTATTTTTCCTTTAAATATGATTTTTTCTGTATGGATCGAACCTTTTGTCATCATAAGTTATTTATAATTTTATTTATAAATTATGATATGTAAAAAATACTGAAATATAGAATTACTTAAAGCAGTATTAGTCTAAATGAAATAAATTATGAATCTTTCTTTTTTTAAGTGGGGATTTAGATCAAATTAAAAAGATAATTATGTATTCTATTCTTCATGGAAATTGAAGACAGGCATTTGTAAAATTTAGTGCAGAAGATTATCATAATAATCCTAAAGCATACTAGACAAACAAAATGTTCCCTTTCCTACGAATCAGGTAAACATTTTAAATAAAAGATTTGGCAAAGTTCAGTCCAGTAAACAACAGCTAAATATCCTCTTTTTCCCAAACAGAAAGGCATGATTTTTTTCCTGGGAAGAATTCCAGGGAGAAATTTCTCTGGCAGCCGAAGAACAAAGAATTCGCAATCGGTCGGTAATCTCCTTTTATTTATTGTTGCCTTGGAAGAAGACGGCTAAGAGTGCGGTTGCAGTTAAGCGGCGGTCTCTGGCAGAGTAAATATTTGAAAGGGTGTTCTTTTCTTATGGATGCATCAGTGGGAAAGAGGAGCAAATTATTCCGAGAGTGTGTCACTTCCGGTTTCTGGAAGCATTTAGAACGGAACACTTTCTCTTTCTCTATCTCTCTTTTCACCCACTTACTTTTGTTTTGGAAATTTGCGAAGGAAAGCAAAAAGTTTTCTGATGATGTTTAGCTTTTTTTTTTTTTTCTGTAATTTAAAGACATGTACAGAAATACTGTATTTTAAAAATATATTATAATTCTTGAAAGTGTATTTTGCAATATGTAATATTTTCAGTTTCTTTATTAAAAAGAAATTGGCGAGATTCGTAATTCGTAACAACAAAACTTAATTATTATAATAATCAAAATTGGTAATTTTAAAGAAACTAAATGTTTTTTTTTAATTTAATAATTCTGAGTCATAAAATAATCACCAATCATCCAAATAATATAAATCAAATAGTTTTAACTAATGATTAATTACTTATCATTTATCAAAATTTTTCACGCTTTATACTGTGCTTGTAATTGTGACCTTTTAAATATTTGTTCTAAGAAATATTTATTTAAATATTACGTCAAAAGTTTTACACTTACACTGATATTAATTAAAAACATAATTCTAAAATTTGCAAAAGGGATATTTTTAAACAAAATAATCATTTTTTTTAATTCAATAATGATTCCTAAAATAATCATCAATTATTCGTATTTTATTAATCAAATCGCTGTTATGAATTTTAAACATTTGACTGATAGTTTGTCATGTATCATATTATCCATTAAAGTATTTTTACAATGTTTGTTGAAAGGGCCTTTTAATTTTTTTAGCATTTATTAAAATGTGTTTTTACAGATTTTAATTGCCCACGGATGCTAATTCACTCTAAAACAGTGGTAGTCAACCTGGTCCCTACACCCACTAGAGGTCTTTCCAGCTTTCATGGTGGGCTGTAGGCCTTTCCTTTTTTTAATTAATACAATTAATTAATCGAACCGAAATACTTCAATTTTGAAATCCAATGTGATATCCGTCAGGCTTCTCCAAAATCCAAAAGGAAAAAAAAAACTAACGTAATAAAAATTTAAATAATAACTTAAGCAAAAATGGACATAAATTATCTAATGTAAATTAAAATCTATTATTATTTACATTAGATAATTTATATATTATTATTTAATAGATAAATTTTTTCATAAGGATTTGGAAACTCATGCTGTTGTGACATTTGGTTCAATTGCAAATTACCATAATTAATAAGAAAAATAACTAACAGCAATAACTAAATACTAATCTAAAAGTAACTAAATATTAATGAATCAGATTTATTAGAAAAAAATACATATAATGAAAACTTTATTATAATAAAATAATGAGAATAACATTTATGAAAATATTTGTTTATTTTCCAATATATCTTTTGTTTTAACAAGCTGGTTATAATTCATTGTCAACCTTTTCTATTAGTTTTCATTATTAGGTGCTTTGCCATAAAATAAATCTCAACTCTAAGGAAAAAAAGTGAAAATTGTTTATTATTTATAATAAAAAAGAATACTACTCTGAATTGGGCTTGTTCCAAACGGATGGCGATTTTCTCAGTAGGTTTAGTAAAAACTCAAGCCAGAGAATTATGACTTTAACCACGATGTATTACTATTGTGTGATGGTGTGGAATAAATTTCCATTTAGAAACAATGGGAGAAAGCCAACACTTATTTTAGGAAGCCAACACCATAAGTTAGGACTGAAACATTACCTAATGGATATAAGCATTCTGAACATACATAACCATTTAGTTTGAAAAATATCATATGGCAGACACTATTTATTACAATTATAACTTGAAAAAATATTTTTTTCGTATTTTTAATTAATTTTCTGCTTATCCCATTTGTCATTATCTGAAAATGGCCATTAAACTTTTTAAGCATGTTAAGCATGGAAAACAATACCACTTTAGTGAGTTAATGCTGTTCTCTGAGATAATGATGGACAAATGAATTTATAGAGACTATTTACAAGAGTGACTATCCTACATATGATATACTGCAAACACTCTCCATAGGCTATTTTACACTCATGTCCATAAATTAAGGATAATGAAGTTCAGGAAAAGAAATAGACAGAAGCAAAACAAATTTGACTTATTTGTAAAGTCTATTTATTAAACAAAAGGTAAAGAGCAAAAAAGATGCTATATGTTTGCAATAATTAATAAAAATTGCAATTTTTACTCCCTGGAGCAAATTCCAAAAAAGAACCTATTTACAAAAAGCAGTATAACATGGTTAGTATGATGGTTAATATGGAGTATGTCTCCCGGCCGATGCAATATAGGCCTTACAACGGCTAGGCATGCTGAGTATCAAATTATCAATCTGATCTTGGGGAATATTACACCATCTATTGGACCCACATATGCTCTATTGGATTCAAGTCCGGTGATTATGCTGGCCAATCCATACGGGTGATATCCTCCAATTGAAGGCATTCGTCTATAATGTTTCACGGTGAGGACGGGCGTTGTCATACATAAACAGAAATTCAGCACCCATGGCGCCCCGAAACAAACGTACATGTTGTTCCAGAATGGCATCCCGATAGATGTGGCCTGTCATCGTTACACTCTAAACATGCAGGTCAGTTATGGAACCAAGAATAATTCCTCCACAAACGAGCCCTCCAGCACCCCCGTAAAGGTGTCTTTCAATGGTGCTCTCTTGGTGGTAACGGGTACCTGGCGCTCTCCATATGAAAGTCCGGCGAGAATTAGACTGCAAACTAAACCTGGACTCGCCGGAAAACATCACACAAGACCACTGTTGCGGTGTCCATAATGCATGCTCTCTACTCCAGGTTAATCGCAGGCGACAGTGAGTTGCGGTAAGTGGAACACATCTGACAGGCCTACAAGCATATAGACCAATGTGCCCTAAGCGTCTGCACACGGTCTGCCTTGAAACTGTCGTACCGGTAGCTGAAGAGAGCTGACGAGACAGGTCTGATGCTGTGCTCCGTCTGTTACTTTTGGCAATAACTGCTAAATACCAGTCCTCATTCGGCGTTGTAACTCGGGGGCGACCTGTGCTGTAACATCTACTCACATTACCATCATCTTGGAATCGTTGCCCAAGCCTGGAGATGACACTCTGGGCGATTCCAAGTTCCTCGGATACTGTCAGCTAGGTACGTCCACATTCCAGTCGTCCGATAATTCTACCACATAAAATCATCCAAATGCTTTCTTTGTGCCATAACTATGCGGTTATTGCACTGAAAGGCTTTTAAAGCGCTTGTGAACAATTTTACCTATTTGCCACCATTCCTTATATACTCCTCTCTTACACTCTCGTCATTGTGACGTACTATCCGCGCCATCTGGTGGTTTCCTGTAATTTGCATATTCTTCTTCAAGATGTGTGTGATAATTCTACAGTTGAAATTTTTATTTTAGAATTCAATTTCTGTGCGATTCTGAATTATCCTTAATTTATGGACATGAGTGTATATTCAGCTGAACAGAACTATAATTTACAGTTCATAGGCCTAATGGAAAATGATCAATTTAATGAATTTTATAGAAGAAAATGAACAATGGTTGTTATCCCAACAAACCATAACTTTTGAAATATTGAATGCTGTTCTCTAAGTTAATTATGGAGAGTTTAATCAATAGCATTTTGTTATTTTATATTCACAGAATCCCTGTTTTTATAATGCTTGAATACCATGCCATATTTCCATATCATTGTATGTTATCATTATTTCTTCTTTACGTATTTCTTTACATATTTCTTATTTCTTTTCACTTCAGAGTTTTCTCTATATATATTTAGTATCTAGCACTGTTTTATTTATATATCTTAAGATTAAATGTATTCGTGCAATTCCATAATTTGCTTTCCATTAAAATTTTTTACATTATTTTTACTCTCCTCATCTTTTAATTGATAAAGGGCTGTATAAGGGAAGTACTACTGTGCTCAAAAAGTAAGAACAATTTTTTTTTTTCAAAAACTCTTTATTTATTCTTTCAAATTTATTTCATCGCCTTCAAAGTAATCCCCTCCGGACACAGTGTATTTATACCAACTTTTTTTCCAATCCTCAATGCACATCAGCAGGGATGGCTTTCAAAGCGAGTGGCGATTCACGTCGAATGCTCTTCAATCGTTTGACGCGTTAGAGGCCCAAAATGGAATTGATCGATCCTTCCAACATCATCAGCAAGGTCTCTAATTGTAAATCGACGGTTTTCAAGCACCAAATCTTTAATATTTTGGACGTGAGCTGTGTCAGTTGCGGTTGATGGTCGATCGCAGATCTTCGTCTTCACCTTCTTCATGATTCACATTATCGCCTAGATACTATGAATCACGTTATTCACGTTATCATAACGTAATAACATGAATCAGGTTATTCACGTTATCATCTATATGCCATGAATCAGTTTATATGTAGCATTGAGATATAAGAAAACTGAATTTTGAAACAAAATTAAGAAATTTAAAAGCTAAACAAAAGTAATAATAATGCATCTATCTTTAAATGTTTTTTTTTTTTTTTTTTCATTTTTAGATGAAAAAAAAAATACTAAAAAAAAAAAAAAAGATTTAAAACATTGTAACAGAATTTTTTTGTGCAATTAATCAATAAACAGCGTTTAAAAAATAAGTTTTTATATGAATTTCAAATAAGTTAATTATGTGTTTCTTTTACAATCTTAATACAAGAAAAAATTGAAAATTTGCGTTTTAGGAATTTAGAGACTATTGAACTTAAATCTTTGCTGAATTTTTTTTTAAAGTTAACTTGAAATTGCATATTTAATAAAAGATAAATACGAAGCATTAATAAAATTATTTTAGTAAATTTGCGAATTATTTTCAATGAATTATAACTTTATGTATATTAACCAATTTGTGAGATTGTCATTAATAATATTAATTAATTCATTTATTTTATGTATGCAATAAAACTAATCAAAAAAACAAAATTAATGAAATGTGCCAATATAAATATATATTTCAAAATCTTATGCTTTTTGTAACATTTAGATATTGTTCAAAACTATAGAAAATACTTGAACTTGTAACTATTGTTTACAAACTTAGAGCACAATCGTTGAATTTCCTTTAAACAATTTTAGACAAAATGCCATAAAGAATCCTCGAAAATATTTAACTGTAGCAAATAATCTCACGGTTCAATCCTCTACTAGCGAATTTCAGATTTTCCCTTTTTTTTTTTTTAAATCGGTACGTAACGGAATTGTTATGTGAGAAAAGGTGGAATGTTGGCGGAAAGTTTTCATTTAAATAGCCAAGAGTGGCAACAGTGGGATTGAATTCTGGAGCCTTTTGTTGTTATTGTTATTTAAATCTTCTTTCTGAATGTCTTTTTTTTATTGTTTTCAAAACTTTTTCTTCTTTTTTTTTAACTTTTAACTTATCTTTGAGAAAGTGAACTTTTAAGGAAAAGCATCATGCTGTGAATAGATATATATATGCGGAATATATTAGTAAGTATTATTTTTCCTTTATACTGAAAAAAAAGTTAAGCAAATGTTTCACAATTCTTTGTTTCAAGTGTGTGGGGGAGAAAAAAAGAGATTTGTATGCACATTTTTAAATGGAAATTCTACAATGTGTGTGCAATTTTTTTGGGAAAAAAAATAAGATGCCTTTAGAAGTTGCTGGATCTATGTTTTTTTTTTTATAGATCATTTTTTTTTTTTTTTTTTTTTTTTTTTTTTTTTTTTTTTTTTTTGCATTTTTTGCTGAACTTTATGGAACATTTCCGAATCATCTTGTGAAAAATAACATCTTTTATATTTTTAATTTAAATTATGACTTGTCATAATATAAAATACATTTGTCATAATGTAAGGATGCTTGTGTTAGTTATAGAACTATTCATCATAAAACGAATTTTTGTTGAAGTATTTGTATTTATTTCAGTACATATGAGTTTTGAAAAGTTGTATATAACTATTAAAAGAAATGCAAGGCATGCAATATTATTTTTCTGAGTCAACAAAAGACTTTTATACATTACTTTTGCATTAACTAATACAAAAAAAATGCACATTTTTTAATAAATGAATTATTTCTTTCTATCATGTTACAAGCTGATAAAGAGAAAGAAAATTTTGAATCTTGATACAAGTATTTAATTTTATCTCACCTCACCCCTACACCCAGGGCTATGTAGCCTATTACGGGTTAAAAAGGCGTGGGTGGAAAAAGAATAACAATAGTAATTTAATAATATTAATAATAATTATTATTATAATATTATGATCATTATTAATAATTAATTATTTCAAAAAATTGGCCTATCCTGGGAAGGACTTATAAGTTTCTACAATGATGTATAATATTCATCTTGTGTGATTGTCATAAATAATAATCAACTAATTAATTTATATTTAATTTGTAAATAACGTGTCAATTTAAATATTTACTTCAACGTTTTACGTTTATTGTAACATTTACATATCGTTCAAAAGATTAGAAAATACATCAACTTCTAACTAATGTTTACAAACTCAGAGCTCAATCGTTAAATTTAAAGTTTCCGTTACATTGAATTCTCGAATTACTTCCTTTAAGCCATTTTAGACACTAAAGAATCCTTGAAAATATTTAACTGTAGCAAATAATCTCACGATTCAATCCTCTACTAGCGAATTTAAAATTTTTCCCTTTTTTAAGGCGGCACGTAACGCAGTTGTTATGTGAGAAAAGGTGGAATGTTGGCGAAAGGTTTTCATTTAAATAGTCAAGAGTGGCAACAGTGGGATTGAATTCTGAAGCCTTTTGCTGTTATTGTTATTTAAATCTTCTTTCTGAATGTCTTTTTTTATTGCTTTGAAAAGTTTTTCTTCTTTCTTAACTTTTAATTTTATTTAACTTAAAGTGAACTTTTAGGAAGGCATCATGCTGTGTATAGATATATATACATAGAATATATTGGTAGGTCGATTTCTTTTTCCATTACACATAAAAAAAGGAGTTAAGCAAATGTTTCTCAATTCTTTGTTCCAAAGTTTGTGAGGGGCAGAAAAGAACGAGAAAAAAAAAGAGATCTGTATGCACATATTTAAATGGGAATTCTTCAATGTATGTGTGCGCAACTTTTTGGAGAAAAAATAAGTTGAATTAAAGTTCTAGTTTCTAGTTCTAGGATTTTTTTTATAAATCAATTTTTTATGCATTCTTTTCTGAACTTCACCAAAAGCTTTCGAATCATCTTGGGATAAACATCACTTTCTTATAATTTTTATGCAAATTACTCTTTGTCTTAATATAAAATACTTTTTTCATAATGTAAGGGTGGTGTTTTGGGTTATAGAACTATTAATTCTAAACAACACACAACTATTTATTCTAGTAACCTGAATTTCTGTTAAAATATTAACGATGTAACTATGCTTCTTCCTACGCACAGGCAAAAGCGTCTCCTGAGACGTTCAGGAGAAATGGCCAGTTAGCCTACACTCTCAGCAGGAGAGGAAATATATTTCGTTCACCCTGCGCGCAGCAGAGTTTCGAATATTTAGGAGTAGTGGTGGAGTCCTTGCACGAATCTAAAATTATCTGTCTTTAAATGTGTTAAATATTGTATGTCTCTAATTGCATGTGCGTGGTGTTTATGCGTGGGTAAATAAAAATAAAGCTTTGAATTCTCAAACCTGTGCTTCAAATATCTCAACCCAACCACACTCAGTTACAATCTTACAATCTGGTTGCCCAACTTGGACATTACAATCTGGTGTCCGAACATGTGACTCGTACCAACACCACATCACTCTAGATTAGATTGTAATGGTGTGGGTACAGGTGGAATAACTCCATTTCTAATCCAAAAATCCAAAACTCTGCTACGCGCAGAGTACACTAAATATACTTCCTCTCCGAGTAAATGCCTATATGCCAACTGACCAAAACCTCACAGGATAACACTTTTTGTCAGTGAGTAAGAGGAAACGTGGTTACAGTCTTTATTTCACAACATGTGAGTTGCAAAACGTTGCATATAAGTACGAGCAAATTAAAAAAATAAAAAATATATCATTATTAAAAAATCGTATTAAAAAAAGCAAGCCATGCGATATTATTTTTTTTAGCCAACAAAATATTTTGAAAAATTTGCATAAATTCCTACTCCTAAATTTACATGAACTTAAATTTGCATAAACTCTACAAACTATATGATAATTTTATAATCAATGAATTATTTCTTTCTATCATGTTACAAACTCTTAAAGAGAGAGAAAATTTTAAATTTTGATATCACACACCTCACCACTACACCAAAGGCTATATATTCTCTTTCCAGTTAAAAAGCTGAGGATGGAATAATAATAATAGTAATAATAATAATAAAACCTTACAATTACAGAAATATAAGAGTACAATGAATTATGGTACAGAACAGAAAACGCACTATAGTAACTAACATAATAGTAAGTATCATAATACTACTTAACTAACATAAACATAAATGAAACGAGAATGTATGCAATGCAGAAGGTTATAAATTGTGGTGATAAAACTGTGGAAAAAAATTATGGCGTGGGATACGAAATCCTCATTCTATAAGGAAGGAAATACATTTGTTGGAAAATAATAGAATGGCCGCAGAAAGTCAAATTTGTACTTCAGGGTGTAATGGTTTCTTGAGACGATTAAATGTTCGTTTTATTCTATAAAGTTCATTAATTTGATGACTTTCCATCGTTGTGTTGTAAATTGTATTTTTATTCCACTTAATTAAAAAAAAAGTTGAGAAGAACATTATTTAAGATAGCATGAAGATACAGATACTATTAATTACACTAATTTTAACAATCTCTCTCTCTCTCTCTCTTTTTTTTTTTTTTTTTTTTTTTGCTTGTACAACACACATTAAAAAAGGTTTTTCAATAATCGTAATTTTCAAATTATACATATTTCAAACTACTGTCCTTTAATAAGTTGGTTTACTTGTAACAATTCGGTGAAAATGCAGTTTAACCAATAAACTTCAGCAGTATTTCAAAAATTCACCAATTTGACACTTTTATATTAGTTTGGAATAATGCGTAACTGACCATTACTAAATTTGGCGCCGTGCTTTGTCTATAAAGGCCACCATAGGTGTGGGTTAAAGGACATCCCATGCAATAATTCCGGCTGAATTAGAAAATCAATTTTAACGATTCCTAAAAGCAAAATCTACAAATTTTATTACGATTTATAATAGATGGCATAGCAATTCTGAACTATTTTTAGTTTTTCTATGGAACTGAAATTTATGGAGGATTTTAAGTAACCGATCAACCAAGATCTATAAGGATTATACTTTCCTTACCTATCCTTTGCAGGAAAAAATTTGGCATTTAATATAACTTGTTCATTCCAGTAAATATGATTATTATATCGAATTATAATTTTCATTAAAACACATTCATTTTAAAAAGTGCTGAATCATGAAAATCGAAATGTTATTTCTTGTCATTGTTTCAAAAAAAAATTATTGCATGATTTTCAGTATATTTTAAAAGGAAAGAGTAATAAATGTAACATATATTCTTTAATTGCGCAACAGCCCTATGGTGGGCCAAGGCCATCTGCCTACTGACAGATTCCAAAACATTAAATGGTTTCTTTTTATAGGGTAGGATGTTCAGCCTTACGTCCAGTGATATTAGACCGGTGCCTTGGGTTTAAAGCAGATTTCGAGCCTCTACAAATTTCCATGGCACCGTCGGACTAGAAGCCAAAACCTGTGGTACCGAGCTCCAGAGAGCTAGTCATTCAGTCATAAGGTCCTAACATATATTAGTAACGATAATTATTTGTTTTGCTAATTATTTAACATTTTAAAAATTATTTTTTGTCTGTTTATTAAAATTAAAAATTTTTTTTTCATGCATCAAACCTTTTTTGTTACATTTATCTCCTTCCCAGTGTGCGGCCTGATGGTCAATTGGGTAGTGCTCTGGCCTTTGGTACCACAGGCGTCAAGTTCAAATCCTGGCAGTGGCATGGACTTTTGTTAGTAGTTCGGAAACATATTAAACTGTATTTCCTAGTCTTATTAGCCTAAAGTGTGCACAAAATTACCTAAAGCGAAAAACTAAGCCTTCCCAGTGTAGACTTTCGAGTATTTGCATATCATACTATAAGAGACAATTTATAAAACTTCTAGAATGCTTTTTAATTTATTACTAGAAACTTTGTCAACTAACACCTAACCTACTCCTTTTCAATGAAGTAAATTGAAATTATAACTGAGAAACTAGTCGAATCTCGGGTTGTAGAGATTCACGTATACATGCAAATGGTTCGATTTCTTAAGAATTGCTCTTACACAGACGTTCTTTATTCTAGAATTAAATTCTGTAGAATAAACACTCAGCGCTTTTTGTTCTTTTAATAAAATCGCATTACAAAGAATTATTACTGACCAGCAAATGAAAGTGAAATACAAAATAAACTAGAATATACCACGAAGCAAATCATATTTGGAACTTTCCCAGAAAGAAGAAGAAAGTTTTCGTGTTTTTCCAAGATGAATCAATTTTGTTTCCGAAGCTGTCCTCCCATTCAATAATGTTTCTTTTAGATTTTGAACGAAGGACACAATCTTCTCTGCCATTGTTAGTCGTTTTAGGTTCCGAACCCACGAGAAATAGTTAAACGGGACTTATTTTCTTTTATGTATGAAAAAAAAAGGTAAGTCTATTTCGAGTTCAGAATTGTGGACAAATAATGATGTGTTTGACGAAATAATGTTCGTGTTGTTCAAACACAATTTCTCTTTAAACGAAACCATAATTCTTTTCATTTATTAGTATTTGTTAAATTCTTTTTTTTTTTTTTTTTTTTCAAAATGATGCTTTTAGCAGATGTTTCAGATTAAATTTTTCGTAACCCTAGGAAATGTTTGCTTTCTTACAAAAGTTTGATCCTATCGACTGACAATTGGGAGACGATACTGGAGTGAAGGATCGGCAGAAATACATTGACAACGTCAGAAAATTACTAAAATTAATTAAGAACTGGATTCCCTTAAAAATTTCTGGAACATATACAAATTAATGTAAAATAATTAATTAATGGAAAATATCACAAATACATAAAAATTCGAAATTCAGTTGAACTAAAAGTAGGAGTTGAATACTTCAAAATTTCCTTTGAATTCTATAGAGAAGTGATTGGTCATAAAAAATTGTGATTGCATTACAATTTTTGTTACTGATTCTAACATTTTTGTTGAAATTAAACTTGGTGGATTTTCTTGCAATATCATGACTGCTTCTGTTTCATGGATTGGCTACGGTATTATATTACTGAATCTATTACGGTATTATATTACTTAGATTGGCTAATGTTTTGCTATGTCACAAATTAGCTGTGACTATTTTTACCTTAAAAAAGTATTCATTTACATAATATTGCTTGTTAGAAAAATTAATTGTGTAATATTTTTTTTTTTTTTTTGAAAACAAATATGTTTGAATAAATAAAGTAGGTTTTAGAATAGAGGTAGTCAACTATTTTACAGCTTAGCGCCCGCTTTTGTATCTCTGATATTATTAAAATTTTTCTAACCTCTCTCGGTTTCCACAGTTGTAGGGATTTATAAATTAGGGAAGTAACTTTACTTCATAAAACTTATAAAGTAGTGTTGCAGCAAGTTAAAAGATCTAATAATAATTTTATAACAAATATTTTATGTGGGATATATATTTCACTAAGTTTGGCAGAATAAATATTTATAAAACAACTTACTGTAGTTAAATCTTTTATTTATACTTTGCATGCATACAAACATAAAGTCTTATGAAGTTACATTTAATTAATTAAATTATTAATGATGCTGTAAATCTAAATTATGGATATCTGCTAAATTTTTGTAAACAAAAAAAAAAGGTCTCCTCTTTTGGTAATATTCAGGCAGTTTCTTTTTTGGTTATAATTAACATCACTAAAAATTGATTCCACAAGATATGAAGTAGATAAGGGTATCAATAAGATAAATATCCTTCACATATTTGGATATGACAAATGTTTTTAAACAATACTTGAAAATTCTTTTATTTCCACATTTTAAAAAATCAATTAAATTTAAAGTAAAGTGCTTCAGTAACCGACAAAATTCTCACTGCCCACCATGAAAGCTTGAAAGTCCAATAGTGGACGGTAGGGACCAGGTTGACTACCACTGTTTTAGAGTGAATTAGCATCCGTGGGAAATTAAAATCTGTAAAAACACATTTTAATAAATGCTAAAAAAAATAAAAGTCCATTTCAAAAAACATTGTAAAAATACTTTAATGGATAATATGATACATGATAAACTACATATCAGTACTACATATCATGATACATGATAAACTACATATCAGTACTACATATCATGATACATGATAAACTACATATCAGTAGTACATATCATGATACATGATAAACTACAACGCTATTATACATATCAATTTATAATAGCGTTTTGATTATTATAGTATGTATAATTGATGATTATTTTAAGAATCAACATTATTAAATTTAAAAAAATGATTATTTTGTTTAAAATTATCAATTTTGCAAATTTCAGAATACATTATTCAATTAATATACGAATAAATTTTATAAAGTAAAATTTTAATAAATGTTTAAAAAATATTTAAAATGTCACTATAACAATGCGTAAAGTGTGAAAGAATGTGTTAAATAATAAGTTATTAATTATACGCTAAAATTTGTAACTACTATTTGATTAATGTTATTCGGATGATTGGTGATTCTTTCATTACACAGAACTATTCAATTAATAAAAGCAGATTTTCTTTAGTTCTTTTTAGTGTAGTTTAAACAGATTTTCTTAGAATTTCTTTAAAATGATAAATTTTTATTATTACGATAATCAAGTTTTATTATTACGATAATCAAGTTTTATTATTACGAATTTCCCCAATTTCATTTTAATAAAAAAATTGAAAATATTAAATATAGCAAAATACACTTAAAAGAATTATAATATATCTTTAAAATGCAGTATTTCTGTACATATCTTTAGATGACAGAAAAAAAAAGGAAAGCTAAATATCTTTGGGAAACATCAACAGAAAACTTTTTGCTTCCCTTCGCAATTTCCAAACTTAAAGTAAGTGGGTGAAAAGAGAAGGAAAGAAAGAAAGTGTTCCATTCTAAATGCTTCCAGAAACCGGAAGTGACACACTCTCGGAATAATTTGCTCCTCTTTCCCACTGATGCATCCATAAGAAAAGAACACCCTTTTAAATATTTATTCTTCCAGAGACCGCCGCTTAATTGCAACCGCACTCTCAGCCGTCTTCTTCCACGGCAACAATAAGTAAAAGGAGATTACCGACCGATTGCGAATTCTTTGTTCTTCAGCTGCCGTGGAAATTTTTCCTGGAATTCTTCACAGGAAAAAAAACCATACTTTTTTGTTTGAAATAAAAATGATTTTTAGCTGCTGTTTACTGGACTGAACTTTGCCACATTTTTTATTTAGAATGTTTACGTAGATAGAAGAAAAAGGTACATTTTGTTTATCCACTAGTATAATGAGTTAGGAGTATTAAGATAATCTTCTGCTCTATGTTTTACAAATGCCTGTCTTCAATTTCCATGAAGAATAGAATACATAATAATCTTTATAATTTGATCTCAAACTCCACGTAAAAAAAAGATTAGTATTTTATTTCATTTAGAGGAATGTTTCATTATGTTGTTCTATATTTCTGTAGCCAACGGCCGTACCATGTTGAATATACCGGTTCTCGTTAGATCACCGAAGTGAAGCATCATTGGGCGCGGTCAGTACTTGGGTGGGTGACCACCTGGGAACACCTCGTGCCGTTGGCAAATTTGGGACCTGAATGGCCGAGTGTCTAGCGCTCTGGCGCTCGGTGCCACAGGTTTCGGGTTCGAATCCCGGCGATGCCATGGATGTTTGTAGTGGTTCGGAATCCACTTTAAGCTGTAGGTCCCAGTCTCCTATGACTGTAAGAACGTCACGGAGCAAAAGTCAGGCTTCTACCTACGGGTGCTCCATCACAACAGAAGCTGCTTCCTTCCCCCTTCAATCATGAGCACGTATGGGCTCGTGGGCTTGGCCAGCCAAGTGGGATAAGAAACAACAACAACAACATATTTCTGTCTTTTTAACCTAGATATGATAATTTATACAAAAAAATTATTAATAACTAAAAACAAAATATTCTATCCACACTGAAAAAATCATATTATGAAGAAAGCGATATATAAAGGAAAATATAATCAATAACTTTTATTCAAGAACAGTTTTTCCCCCATTTAGATTTTTTAGTGGATCTTTTAACGAAGCATGCCTATGACGAACAAAGCAATTCAATTTTTATGAAAGAAGATAATAAAAAATAAGTTTTTATCAAACGTTTATGTGCCGCTCTACGGTCATTTTGTGCACATTTCAAGCTAATTAGTCAGAGACTTTCAGTTTAGCTTGGATTCCGAACCACTCACAAACATCCATGCCATCGCCAGGATTCGAACCTTAAGCCTGTGGTACCAAACGTTGGAGCTCTAGCTTATTGGCCATCAGGCCGCTATCGAACTTTAAAATAACTTCTTAAGATTTGTACCATAGTTTAGAGAAAAATGGAAGAAACAAACACAAGTTTTTCATGAAATATTTATTGAAATAAATAACATAAAAATTTCGGTAATTTTATTTGCATGATCTAAATATTTCATACAATGTATTAAAACTAAATAATTAAAAAATATATATATATAATTAAATTAGAGTTATAAATTGGAAAATAATGCACTGGAAAAATAGTGGGAACCCATAATCCTGTATAGCGTGCAATGATACACTGATGTAAAATGAAATTACAGCATCCAGAAGGAATTAGTAGAATAATGAAATTTAGATAAAGCAAGATATGTATATATATAATTATATATATTATATATATATATATGTATATATGCTACAAATGAAATTATGTTAATTTGAGAGGAATACTTACTCAGAATGCGATGCTTAATGATGATGTAGTGGAATTATAAAATGGGGGACTTAAATCCGACATCAATTTCTATAAAGCATCGTGAAGCGCAATGACCCGCAGAATCATTTCACCTACAGACACAGAGGCATCTCTGTCTGCACCCAACCGAATGTTGGAGTGCACATGCCATGAAAGGAATACAGCCAGAGCAATGTCCATACAGATTCGTTCTTCTGAATCGTTTAATCTCTGAATTTATTAGGAGAAGCCAGTCGAGTAATCGAATTCCACTACGGGTCGCCCTGCGGTGCGGGGAATATTAACAGAAAACGTGTGTGCACACGGAGATGTTGGGTTCGACACGGGATGTGGCCCCGAGGAAGACATCGATTTGCGACGGGCAGAACATGAGCGGAGAAATCGGGGAAATCCCTGTTGCTTGCTCCCCGACTTGGAATGGCAGGGGAAAGAATGCGGGGGTCTGACGTTCGGATAATTGTTTCGGGATGGAATGCGTTTGGAGTGGGAAGGCTGATGCGGATGCGGATGACACTTGAGCAGTTGATGGTCTGTTAATAGGTTACAGATATTTTTTTTGTGGTTGCGTGTATTTATTTAAGGACGTCCATTAATAATCATTCAATTAGGTCATCATATTCGCTTATTTCATTACTAAATCCATTTCAATAAGATATGCTTTTTTTTACTGTATTAACTTTTTTGTTCTTACTGTTTACTATATTAACTTTTTAGTTCTTTTTTTAGGACTTTACTTAAAACATTTCACAGGGTCAATTGAAAAAAATTTACATTTTCGGGATTTTGGTATTTAAAGCGATATTTGAATAAGAGATAAAAATCATATTTGTATTTTTTTTTTAAATTATGATTTAATGATATTTAATAAGAATATAAATACATGAAATGACTGGACACTGCAGTTTCAACTCCTATTTAAACAGATTTAAACCCTATTCCATTGATTTTTGAAACTGCAATGTAATGGGAGTACAAAATATCGATGGCGTTCTTTTTAGATGCTCCAGGCTTAAATATGAAAAATTAAAAAAAAAAAAGATTTGACTCTACAAAAAAGTCAAATGGCCATGAAATTTTTTTCGACTTTTTAATAAGAATCCTGTTTTTACAGGCTTTTGTAAATTCTTTCTTTAATATTTTATAAATCTAATCTCTCTCTCAATCTTTAATTTTATTTCTCTTTTGTAATGGTGTTTTTTTTATAATTACCCTTTATTGCATGTTTTGGATCGTTTCTCATTGATTTGTTTGTTACTTGCTTTTGTAAGCATCGTATGATACTTCGTATTACGCTAGAATTTGTTAACTTCAATTAGAAAAAGTACTGTCGATTAAAAAAAAAAGTGAAAAAATTTTCCATTAATCTTTCATATGATTATTCAGATGTTAACACTTCTCTCTAATGTCTCTGGGTTTATTATTTTCTGAAAAATAATTGTTGTAAGCTGATAGAATAGGGTTCTTTCACGTGAAACTTCCAACTTTTTTCTTAGTAAATTTTTTTCTAAAATATAAAATTTCTTATTCATAAATTTAAATTTAAAATGTAAATGACATGCAGAATATATTTACGTGGCTGGAAACATTCCGTGTCTGTCATTCGTGTTTTGATTTTTCTCACATCATAAGGAATAATTACTAGTAATAATAACTAGTACGTCTTTACTCCAATAAGAGCGTTTAGAAAAGCACACGCACATGCACACTATTGTGACTGGATTCTTAAAAGTTATCATTTTGTTTTGATTTTCTTTTAATTGTCATTATTATTTTCTTTTTCATTTAAAGCACATTCATATAATGGATCGACTGCAGGTTTAATAAGGAAATGAAATTGAGCTTTAAATAATGGATTGACATAAATAAACATGAACTTGATAATGAGGAGGAAGGTAAATGAATGAGCAACTGAGTTTGGACGTTTTAATGTGTCACGCACAGATAGAAAAGAATTCTCATTAATATTCATACGCATCGTTTAAAATCTGAGATTCGTGTCTCATTTAATGCTTGAGAATTTTTTAATAAGAAGTTAAGGAACTATTTACGTACATATTTTCATTCTTTAATCTTAATAAAATAAGTTTAATATTATTTATCGATATTATTATTCTATTTATTGTGTTATTTCGACAATTTAAATTAATTTTATAAAAAGGGTTTGGCAATAGGAAAATCTGTCCCCCATCAACAATTTTCTATTGTTATATTTAATTCTATATTTAATTTATTTTCGAATTCTATTAATTTGTTTAAGAAATATTAGAATATTTTATTATTTTATTAGCATATTCTTAATTTAGAATTAAAATATTTAGCCTATTAGTCTACAATATAATTATTGATACCCAAAATATATCAATAGTACTGCTGTGTAACGATAAATAAGAAATATTTTATTTCATATGAAAAAAATAGTAAAGTGTTTTAAAACTCATGTAACTTTTTCTAAATGTGAGGCTTTCTTTAATTTTTTTTTTTTTAGTATCTGTGCTCTCCTGCTTACAAGTTACGCATTTTATCAAAAGGTCGGCGTGTTAGAAGTAAATGAAATATGAGGCAAAAAAAAAATTCTAGTACATAATTATTGTTGTCTTTTTTTATAAGTAAAAACATAAACACATATCGAAAAACACTTTTACCTGTATACAACAGGTTTAGGAACTGAAACTGCCCAACAAAAGAAATGATTTAAACTTTTTGAGTTTTATTTCTGCAAAGAAACAACGCGTTCAACATACAATCTCAAGTTTATAGCTGTTTTTACCATAAAATAACTAAGGGAGTGAAAAACAGTTTCTTCGAAGACATGCCTTTTTTTTTCTTCTTACTTCTGCTTCCGTGATAGACCGCCCCTAAGAATGCTTTTTTACATCCCTTCACCCATTGTGCCTTCAATTTACGATCGCAGTTCGAAATTGAAGTTCTTCGTGAAGGCCTTTCGCCAAGATTTGAAATTTTTTTTGTTTTTCGCCATGATTTTTGGCGTTTCACTTGTAGCGAAACCGAGTTCGAATACGTTCTTGTAGTCAAGGCACAAATTCTTTTTCCATTGCTGAGTTAGTTGTTCGTACTACACATGTTAATCTTTTGCAGATTTGTCTTTCCTATAGAATAGTTTTGCAATTTTTTACATTAAAATTCAAACATAGAAAAATGTGTATAAATGTATTTGACGTTGGAGATTTTTAAACCCTTTATTTTTGTCTCTTTAACAAGAAAAATGGTTTTCGACCGCATTCTCTATTTTTTATTTTGTTTACCCATTTATCAGGTCTAAAAGTGAAGATTCTCAAACTAAAATAACCCAATATCGCCAAATAATTTATAAATTTAATATAAATTTACGCAGACGCTATTATTACATAAATCTATTCTCTATATTTTGTGTGCCAATGAATGTGCTTCAGATTTGTGTTACAACGATGAATAAATTGAATCTAAAGTGTCTGGTATTTGAAAATATTTACAGCTAGTTATCTGTATAAATTTGATATGTTATTGAATGTCCATGGACCTAGAGACATTTATTGACTTGCAGTCCAACTATAATTTGGAAAGAACACTTTTATTGGTTGTATCTGGAAAAGACAGGGTTGGAAGATTCTTATCCTTCTTCATTTATAATCTAGCCCATGAACGGGCTGATGGCCAATTGGTGGAGCTTTGATATCACAGGCTTCAGGGTCGAATCTTGGCGGTGGCAGGGATGTTTCTTAGTGTTTCGAATAAACCGTACGTCCTGGTCTAATATGACAGTAGAGCGTGGGACGTAGGGCTGAAACCTTACCCTGTAAAAAATCATCTATTGCCTCGAAATGTCACTAAGTAGATGGCCTTTGCCCACCATAGGGTTATTGCGCCAATGAAGAAGAAGACAAATTTTACTTTATTTTCCCTGGTGAAAACTCGAAATTTTTTTGAAGTTGAAGCGGCGAAGTTGCAAAGTGCGATAGGAAGTTTCAACCCAGTACTTGGCCCATAATGAAGAAATTGACTAGCCTACTAATTTAACTTGGGCCTGATGGCTGAGTGACTAGCACTCTCGTGCCACAGGTTTCGGCTTCGAGTTCCGGTGGTGCAACTGTACATGCCGATCTAATTAGCCCAAAGTGTGCATAAAATGCTCGTAGAGCGACATACCAAACCAAACTTCTAGCCCATGGAAGGATTACACAACCTAGAGATGTATTCTTCCCGTTCCAGATATAGTTATGAGAGCTTTCGATTAGGCTATGCCTGCCGGGTATTGAATCAAAATATCTCAATTTAGAAATCCAATGTACTATCCGTCAGGTTGCTCCAAAACCCAAAAAGGAAAAAAAAACTTATTTAATAAAAATTTAACTAATGTAATTGGACTTAAATTAAGCAAAAAAGGACATAAATTATGTAATGGAAATGGAATTCTATAATTAAGGATTTGGTAAGTCATGCGGTTGTAAAATTTAATCAACTATAGATTATCCTAATTAATAAAAATAATGACCTCAATAACAAAAAAAACTAATCATATTTATTAGAAATAAATGTAAATAATGAAAACATTATTGTAATAAAATAATGCGAATAACATTTATGGAAAAATTTGTTCATTTTCCAACATATCTTTTGTTTTAACAAGCTGGTTACAATTCATTGTCAGCCTTTTCTATTAGTTTTCATTATTAGGTGCTTTGCCATAAAATAAATCTCAACACTAAGGAAAAAAAGTGAAAATTGTTTATTATTATTTATAATAAAAAATAATACTACTCTGAATTGGACTTGTTCCAAAAGGATGGCGATTTTCTCAGTACGTTTAGTAAAAACTCAAGCCAGAGAATTATGGCTTTAACCACGATATATTACTATTGTGTGATGGTGTGGAATAAATTTCCATTTGGAAACAATGGGAGAAAGCCAACACTTATTTTAGGAAGTCAACACCATAAGTTAGGACTAAAACAGTACCTTATGGATATAAGCATTCTGAACATACATAACCATTTAGTTTGAAAAATATCATATGGCAGACATCATTTAACACAATTATAACTTGAAAAAATATTTTTTTTCGTATTTTTAATTAATTTTTTGCTTATCCCATTTGGCATTATCTGCAAATGACCATCAAACTTTTTAAGCATGTTAATTTACTTATAAACAAGTAATATAAAAAAAAAAATTAAAAATTTTAAGTCAATTCCTACTTTTTTGTTACTCTATTGCAGAAAGTCCTTTATAAATAATTTTCATTCATTTTTTAAAATTTATCTGGCGCCATCTTTTTATAGACACATGCAACTTAAAGCTAAAAAAACTAAAATTAATTAATTAAATTTAATTACTGAATTAATATTTGAAAAAACTGTATTAACATCCAGTGTCATCCACTACAAGTTGAAAAAAAATGCAGTTTTAAGTTGCGTGGATGAATAAAATGTATTTTATGAACAATTGCAAATTTGAACAAGATATATATAGGGAGAGTGTGAGCTAATAGAATGAATTGAAAAACTATACCACTTTAGTGAGTTAATGCTGTTCTCTGAGATAATGATGGAGAGTTAAATGAGTTTATAGAAACTAACAAGAGTGACCATCCTACATATGATATACTGCAAACACACTTCACAGGCAATTTTATATTCAGCTGAACAGAACTATAATTTGCAATTCATAAGCCTTATGGAAAATGATCAATTTAATGAATTTTGCGGAAGAAAATGTAACAATGGTTGTTATCCCAACAAACCATAACTGTTTAAATATTGAATGCTGTTCTCTAAGTTAATTATGGAGAGTTTAAGCAATAGCATTTTGTTATTTTATGTTTACAGAATCCACGTTTTTATATTATCTGTATACCATGCCATATTTCCATATCATGGTTATTGTATTTACGTATTTCTTTCCACTTCAGAGTTTTCGCTATAGATTTAGTATCGTGCAGTATTTTTTTTTTATCTATCTTAAGATTCAATGTGCTCCTGTAATTCCATAATTTTTTTTTCCATTAAAAATGTGTATATTATTGTTATTCACCTAATCCTTTAATTGATAAGATACTACATGAGGGAAGTATTGGGGAAACCTAAAAACTCTAATCAATTACAATCTGATTATCTGCGGGAGACACTCTGTCAGAATCTCCAATAACTCTTTTTCAATGCAATGACTACGAAAATCGTATTTTTTATAGTAAGTGAGGCTCATTATCATTTGATCATCATCTAAATCTTCTAGATACCATGAATCACGTTATTCACATTATCATCAATATACCCTGAATCATGTTATTCCCGTTATCCTCTAGACAACATGAATCCCATTATTCACGTTTATCTTCTAAATACCATGAATCAGTTTATATTAAGTTAAAAATTATAAAACTTAAACAAGAGTAATAATTATGAATCTATCTTTAAAGTTTTTTTTTAAATTTTAGATGAGAATTTTTTTTTTTTTTTTTTAAAAATTAAAAATTTGTCATACTTTTTTGTTCAATTAATCAATAAACTACGTTTAAAAAAAATTCTATATGAATTTTAATTAAGTAAATTTTGTGTTTCTTTCACATTCCTAATACAAATGAAAATTTAATATTTGAGTTTAGGAATTTAAAGACTATTGAAAGTAAATTTTTATTAAATAATTCTTTTAAAATGAATTTGATATTGAAAGTTTAATAAAAGATAAATATAGAATAGATTTTCTTAAAAACGATCTTAATAAAATCTTAAAGTTAATAAGATTAAAAAGATCTTAATAAAATTATTTCAACAGATGTGTATATTATTTTAATGAGTTATAATTTTCTTCAATGATGTATAATAATTAACTTGTGAGGCTGTTATAAATAATAGCCACTTTAATTTCTTTCATATTTGTAATAAAATTAATCAGAACAAAATGAACTAAATAATGTGTCAACATAAATATTTATTTCAACATTTTAGGTTTACTGTAACATTTAGATATAGTTCAAAACATTAGAAAATACTTTAACTTCTAGCTAATGTTTAGACACTTAGAGCTCAATGGTTAAATTTAAGGTTTCCGTTACATTGAATTCTCGAATTACTTCCTTTAAGCCATTTTAGACACTAAAGAATCCTTGAAAATATTTAACTGTAGCAAACAATCTCACAGTTCAATCCTCTACTAGCGAATTTCAGATTTCCCCCTTTTTTTTTAAAACGGCACATAACGGAGTTGTTATGTGAGAAAAGGTGGAATGTTGGCAAAAAGTTTTCATTTAAATAGCCAAGAGTGGCAGCAGTGGGATTGAATTCTGGAGCCTTTTGTTTTGTTGTTATTTAAATCTTCTTTCTGAAAGTCTTTTTTTATTGTTTTTAAAACTTTTTCTTCTTTCTTAACTTTTAACTTTATTTTAACTTATCTTTGACGCAAGTGAACTTTAAGGAAAGCATCAAGCTATATATAGTATACAAAAAATATATTAGTAAATAGCTTTCTTTTTTCTTTTACACATAAAAAAAGAAGTTAGGCAAATGTTTCTCAATTCTTTGTTCCAAAGTTTGTGGGGCAGAAAAAATAAAGAGATTTGTATGCACATTTTTAAATGGGAATTCTTCAATACAACTTTCTGGAAAAAAAATAAGGTGAATTAAAAAGTTGCTGGTTCTAGGATTTTTTAATAGTTAAATTTTTTTGTATGCATTCTTTGCTGAACTTTACGGGAAATGTTTTGAATCCTCTTGTGACATCACTTTTCATATTTTTCATTCAAATTATGTCTTGTCATAATATAAAATGCTTTTGTCTTTATGTAAGAATGCTACGTTACTTATTCTAAACTATTTATTCTAAAAGAAATTTCTGGTAAAATATTTGCGCTGTAGCCATGCTTCCTCTTACTCACTGGCAAGAGCTCCCCCTGTGGCGTTCAGGAGAAATGGTCAGTTGGCCTACAGACTCTCAATATGAGAGGATATATATTTCGCTCATCCTGCATGAAGCAGAGTTTCGTGTTTCCGGCTTAGAAGTGGAATCCCTTCACGAATCTATAATTATCTGTCTTTAAATGTGTTAAATAGTGTATGTCTCTTAAATGTATTTGTGTGGTGTTTGTGTTGTAAATAAAGCTGTGAGTTCTCCAGCCTGTGCCTAGAGTACCTCAACCCAACCACACCCAGTTACAATCTGGTTGCCCAATCTGCACCCTATAAGATGGTGTCCAAACGTGTGATTCGTATCCACACCACATTACCTAGATTCCATTGTTGTGGTGTGGGTATTGGTAAAAGAACTCCAATTCTAAGCCAAAAATTCAAAACTCGGTAACGCGCAAGGTGTACGAAATATACTTCCACTCCGGGTGAGAGTCTGTAAGCCAACTGACCATTTCTCCTAAACGCCACAGGGTAGCGCTCTTTCCAGAGCATAGGAGGAAGCGTGGTTACAGAATTTATTTTAAAAAAGTGAGTTGCAAAACGTTGCATATAACTACTAAAAAAAGCAAGCAACCTAAATTTGCATAAACTCCTAAAAACAATATGAAAATTTTATAATCAGAGAATTGTTTCCTTCTATCGTGTTTCAAACTATTTAAGTGAAAGAATTATTAATTTTGAATTTTGATATCACACACCTCATCCTTACACCAAGGGCTATGTATCCCCTTGCCAGTTATGTTGATTTCTTCTATAACGTTCATTAATTTGGTGATTTTCTGTCTGGTCCATGTGTTGTACATTATATTTTTATTCCACGGAATCAAAAAAAAGATGAGAAGGGCATGAAGATACAAGTACTATGTGTATTACATTAAATTGTAACTTTCTTTTTTTGTTTGTACAATAAAAAACATTTTTTTGTTTGTACATAAAAAAAAACATGCTTTTATTTTTCTACAATCGTAATTTTCAAATTATACGCATTTCAAACTGCTGTCCAGTTTTAATTGTTTTATTGGTAGTAATTCGGTAAAAAATTAGTTTAACCAATACTTTCAGCAGTATTTCAAAAATTGTCCTATTTGATCCATTTATACTAAATGTCTTTTAATTTCGAAGTTTTGCAAAAGCTTGTCTTCAATTTCTATTAAGAATGGAATACATAATCACTTTTATCATTTGAGCTCAACCTCACTAAAAACGAAAGATTAATATTTTATTCCGGAATGATAGAGGAATGCTGTATTAGGTAGTTTTATATTACAGTATTTTTAAACTTGATATGATAATTTATAAATAAAATTATAAATAATTCATGACAAAAGATACTATCCACACTGAAAATATCGTTTTATGAAGTAAAGGATATTTAAAGGAAATTAGTCAATAGCTTTCATTCAAGTACAGTTTTTCTCTCATTTTGCTTTTTTAATGATTCTTTTAACAAAGCATACCTATGACAAATAAAGCAATTCAATTTTTATGAAAGAAGATAATAAAGAATAAGTTTTTATCGAACTTTTGTTTGCCGTTCTACAGTCATTTTGTGCACATTTCAAGCTAATTAATCAGAGACTTTCAGTTTAGCTTGGATTCCGAACCACTTACAAACATCCATGCCATCGCCAGGATTCGAACCTTAAGCCTGTGGTACCAAACGTCGGAGCTCTAGCTTATTGGCCATCAGGCCGCTATCGAACTTTAAAATAACTTCTTAAGATTTGTACCATAGTTTAGAGAAAAATGGAAGAAACAAACACAAGTTTTTCATGAAATATTTATCAAGTGAAATAAATAACATAAAAATTTAAATAATTATATTTGTAAGCTTTAAATATTACATAAAATGCATTAAAAGTAAATAATTAAAAAAACTGATATAGAATTAAATTAAAGTTATAAATTGGAAAATAATGCAATGCATAAAGAATAGGAACAAATAATCATGTATAGCATGCAGTGATACACTTGTGTAAAATGAAATTGCAGCATCCAGAAAGAATTAGTAGAATAATGAAATTTAGATAAAGCAAGATATGTATATATATATATATAATTATATATATAATATATATATATATATATATATAGATGTATATATTCTAATAATGCAATAATGCGAATTTGAGATTAATGCTTATTCAGAATGCGATGTTTAATGATGATGCAGTGGAATTAGAAAATGGGTGACGTCAATCCGACATTAATTTCTATAAAGCATCGTGAGCGCAATGACCCGCAGAATCATTTCACCTACAGACACAAAGGCATCCCTGTCTGAACCCAACTGAATGTCTGGAGTGCACACGCCATGAAGTTAACACAGCCAGAGCAATGTCCATGCAGATTCATCTTCCGAACCGTTTAATCTCTGAATTTATTCGGAAGAGTCAGTCGAGTAATAGAATTTCACTACGGGTCGCCCTGCGGTGCGGGGAATATTAACAGAAAACGTGGGTGCACACGGTGATGTTCGGTTCAACAGGGATGTGGCCCCGAAGAAGACATCGATTTGCGACGTGCAGAACATGAGCGGAGAAATCGTGGAATCCCTGTTGCTTACTTCTCCGGCTGTGAGTGGCAGGGGAAAGAATGGGTGGGGGGATGTCGTCTGACGTTCGGATAATTGTTTCGGGATGGTATGGGTTTGGAGTTGGAAGGGTGATGTTGATGTAGATGGGCTTGAGCGCTTGATGGACTGTTAATAGGTTGTGGTTGTGAATCATAGTTAAAGTTATTTGGAAATTATAATTTAAGGATATTTAATAGAAATTAAAATACTTAGATTATGTCTAACTTTTTTTAATTCCTAATGAAAATACCATCATACTGGAATTTTCGTTAATAAAAGCCGATTGTCTCAGCCGAATATCGATCACATTCTTTTTAGCTGCTCCAGGCTTAAATGTCGAAAAACTAAATAACAAAAATTGAAATAGCCCAAATTATGATTTTAGGATATTTAATAGAACTATAAATACATAGATATATCTAATTTTTTATTCCTTATGAAAATACCGTCATACAGGAATTTTCGTCATTGTCATCTGTTTGTCTCACGAAACAAACCAACAAACGTAATAGCAAAATTAATAATTATTATTAGGTATATAATTTGGTATAATAATTTACTTAAATATAAATTACTTTGGTGTAATAATTTGGTATATTAATATTAATATACCAAATTATTGTTATAAAAAGACATTAAAAGGCAAAAAAAAATATTCTGCGAAATAAATTGTATAAAGAATCATTCAATACCTCTATCACAAAAAGTAATTTCCCTCTATTCCCCAAACGTTTAAGGCTTATCACTTTTTAACTATTTTCAGAATTGACTTCACAATGCAATTTCAACAACTATTTAAACAGATTTAAATCATATTCCATTGATTTTTGAAACTGCAATGTAGGGGAAGTACAAAATATCGATGGCTTCCTTTTAATTGTTCTAGGCTTAAAAATAAAAATAAATTAAAGAACGAACGAACTCTACAAAAAAATCAAACGACTAATTTTTGTTTTCTTGTTAATAAGAGTCCTGTTTTTGTAGCCTTTTGTAAATTCTTACTTTTAATATTTCTTATATCATTTCTCTTTTAAATTTATTTCTCATTTCTAATGGTGTGTTTTTTTTTTATTTGCTTTTTATTGAATGTTTTAATAGTTTGTCATAAATTTGTTTGTTACTTGCTTTTGTAAGCATCGTATAACACTTCATATTACGCTAGAATTTGCTAACTGTAATTATCATAAAATACTGTCGATTGCAAAAAGAAGTGAAAGGCTACACTGAAAGTTGACAGTGTGAACATTAAAAATTTCCATCAATCTTTCATATGATGATTCAGATGTTATTGCTTTTTGTAATGTCTATAGGTTTATTATTTTCTGAAAAATAACTATTGTAAGCTGAAAGAATTGGATTTTTCCCCGCCAAACATCCAACTTTTTTCATAGTTAACTTTTTTCATTCTCTTAAAATTCGTGATGAGTTTATTTTATTGGGTGTCCAATTTCCTAATTTTTAATGAGATAAATATATTCGTATTCATATTTGATGTAAATTAATATAAAGGAAATTCAAAATAACAAACAAATTATTAGCATTTAAAGTCCTTTTAGAAAAAATTTAATATTCAATTATGAAAAAAAATCATATAGTTCATTTGAAATATTTTTCTGTCCATTTATTGCTGCTTCACTTTTCATATAGAGAATATCCATGTGAAGAAGAGTAATTTTGACACGGTGTTAACTGGTCGAAGAAGAGATATTTTGGATCCTTTTCCAAAAACGCTTTCAAAATTTCGTAGTCACATGGATACGTACAAAACGAAGCACCATATCTGTGAAGTTAAAAAATAAAATAATACTAATTCTATTAGTAATTTAGAAAAAATAAAATAAGGGTCACATATCTAAATTCTGTTATTTTTATGTGCCTCGTAAATAAATATTTTTAATTGCATCATAAGAGAGGGTTAATTAAATTATTATTAATAGCTTAAAATTATGTTTTAAAAAAATTTCCTCTAAGTGAATAATCGTTCAACAGATTCGTCAATTGATATGATCCGTGCGAAAATGATTAAAAATATAATGGGTTCAGAATTGAATGAAAAATACACCAAAATGAATGTACAACTTGAATGCATTTCCATTGAATTACCTTAATTTCCTGCTTATAGTCCAACAGCACCGTATAAATCGTGGACGATTCACAGCTGTTCTTTGAAAAACCATGTATCAGTTTTCTGTTACCAATTACAGTTACACCAATTAAGTTATGTTGCGCGAAACTTGTTAAATGATATAAGATAGTGAAATCCGGAAATAAGATATTCAGTTCTCAGCTATGGCGCAGGCAAAAAAGAGAAACTTTGAATATTCGCTCTTGATGAATATCAACATTTGTCTTCTGCAAAATGTTTTTAACTCTGCCGATAATTTTTTTCATCCACTAGCACAGAGGCAGAATGCAGAGTGCGTTTTGTAAAAGTCAGACTGCCTCCTGACATTATTTTCTTTCTTTGTGTTTAGAAAATTGTTTATTTTTCTGTCACGCAAAGTTTGGTCAAATTGTGTTGCAAAAAAAAGCATTTTAAGGTATCAGTTTTAGGGCACTGAATTTTTATGAACCTTCCATTATAATAAGTGTTTAGTAGAGTAATCGTTACTCACGGAGCACTAGAAGAAAAGAAAGCATAATGCGCCTGTATTTCACCAGAACAATTTTGAACGAACAACCCCACAAAGAAGTATAGATCGCAACTGCAGCATTTTTTCGTATACAGATTTATAGCAGGCACCCGTGGCGACGCGCTTGGAAATCCAACTCATTTTTCACCAGCAACTATGACTCTTATTCATAAGTTTAAATTTAAAATGTAAATGACATGCAGAATATATTTACGTGACTGAAAACATTCCATGCCTGACATTCATGTTTTGGTTTTTCTCACATCATAGGGAATTATTACTAGTAATTAGCGTTATTACTCCGTTAAGCGCGAATAGAAAAAGCACATGCACATTACTGTGACTGCACTGTTAAAAATTATCATTTTGTTGTGAGTTTCTTTTAATTGTCATTATTATTGCATTTTTCATTTAGAGCACATGCATGTAATGGATCCACTGCATGTTTAATAAGGAAAGCAAATTGAGTTTTAAATAATTGATTGACGTAAATAAACATAAACTTTCAAATGAGGGGGATGGAAAATGAAGGAACAACTGAGAACGCAAAGATAGAAAAAAATCTCATTAAATTCGTGTCTCATTTAATGTTTAAGAATTTTTTAAAAATGAAGTTTCGGAACTATATATGAATCTATTTTCCTTCTTTAATCTTAGTAAACTAAGTTTAATATTATTTATCGATAAAAACTTTTATTTATTGTGTTATTTCGACAATTTAAATTAATTTTATAAAAAATGTTAGGCAATAAGAAAATTTGTCCCCCATCAACAATTTTCCATTGTTGTATTTAATTCTGTATTTTATTTATTTTTGAAATCTAGTAATTTGTTTAAGCAATATTAGAATATTTAGCATATTAGTCTGCAATATAGTTACTGATACCCAAAATATATCAATAGTATTGCCGTGTAACGATAAATAAGAAATATTTTATTTCATTTGAAAAAATTAGGGATTAATTATCTAAATGGGAGGCTTTCTTTAATTTTTTTAGAATCTGTGCTCTCCTTCTTCCAAGTTACGCATTTTATCAAAAGGCCGGCGAGTTAGAAGTACATGTAATATAAGGAAAAAAAATTTAATTGTAACTAATAGTACATAATTATTGTTATCCTTTTTTACAAATAAAAACATCAAACACATATCGAAAACACCTATATATTTCACCTGTATGAAACAGGTTTAGGAACTGAAACTGCACAACAAATGATTTGTCTTAAACTTTTTCAGTTTTATTTCTGTAAAGGAACAGCGCGTTCAGTATACAATCCGAACTTTATAGCTGTTTTCACCATAAAATAACTAAGGGAGTGAAAAACAGTTTCTTCGAAGACATGCACTTTTTTCTTCTGCCTTCTTGATAGACCGCCCCAAAGAATGCTTTTTCAAATCCCTTCACCTATTGTGCCCTCAATTTACGATCGCAGTTCGAAATTGAAGTTCTTTGTAAAGGCCTTTCGCCGAGATTTCAAATCATTTTTTTTTTCGCTATGATTTCTGGCGTTTCACTTATAACGAAGCCGAATTCAAATACATTCTTGTAGTCAAGGCACAGAGTCTTTTCCCATTATTGAGTTAGTTTTTCGTACTACACATGTTAGTCTTTCGTAGAATAATCTTGCGTATAAATTAGTTTTGCAATTTTTTTTACATTAAAATTTAAACATAGAAAAATGTGTAAAATGTATTTGACGGCAGTGATTTTGAAGTGCTTTATTTTTGTCTCTATCGGAAAAAAAGGATTTTAACAGGTTTTATTTGTTTCCCTATGTGTCAAGTCCCCAACTAAAGTTCCTCAGCTGAAAAAAATAACTAAATAAAAATAAAAATCCCAATGTCAAAAAGTGTGCGGGCTTTGAAGAATACTTCATCGAAAAACATGTCAAATTTACACAGATATTATTATTACATAAATCAATTCTCGACATTTATCATGTGTGCAGGTGACTCTTTATCAGATTTGGTGTTGCAGCGATGAAAAAATTGAAATTATAATGTCTATCCAGTATTTAAAAATAATTACAGCTGAATATCTGTCTAAATTTGATATGTTATTCATGATACATTATTGAATGCCCATGGATCTACGGATGTTTGGTGACGGGGGTTTCCTAGCTGAGGAAATTCAGTTTGAGACCCCCAAAGGGTATCGAACAGAAATTCCTAACGTCTATGCTAGGTATCAGGACAGAATTTATATAACATAGAAAGTATTTTAAAATGACTTTCCGTGCTATATAAATAACAGTTATATCATTTTATCATAATGTTTTATAAATACTAGTTATATCATGTTATTATCATATATAAATACCATGAAACACCATACCATCATTTCCATATTATATATTACAGATTCTGTACTTTTTTTACCTAGACTTTCTTAGTTTGATCTCGATTGTCTGAATCCCCAGATGTCGCAGCTCGAGGTTAAGTAACTACACTGCTATGACATATGTATGAAACACAGACGGTTTCGCGTGGTTTATTTTAGTTGAAGCTTTTAAATTACTCATTTGTCATGGGAGTGGTAAGCTATTAAATTAGCATTCACTAGAAATTATTTTTTTTTTTTGTTGCATGAAAATTCAATGCTTGATGAATAAAGTAAACTAAGAGTTTGGCTGAATTTTGAATTTAACTTATTAAAATATATCTCCAGTATAAAAAATATCGTAAAAATTCCCACTATACACTATTTGTTTCTGAAAATCCCAAACTACTTCCACAAAACTCAGAAAAGTGCTTATAAAGAAAATTGTAACATAAAAACTCCTCAAGCTTAAATTTTTCAAAAATAACCTTTTAATTTTTTCGAGACAAAAAAAAATGGATCATATGCATATACCTATGAGTGATCATTTAAAAATGCGTATATAAATGTGGTTATTTTTTTTCCTTTTATGAATTTTCAGTACAAAGAATAAAGAAACATTTTCCTAATTTCTTTTGCTTGGTAAGAAGAAAAAAAAACTTTTCATCAATAAAATGCGCATAAATATACGCAAAATATCTTCTTAAAATAAATTTTAAAAACCATATAAAACTAAAATAAGATTTTAAAAGAAAAAAAAAGTCCGATCTCCGGGAAGCAGATTTGAATAATAATAATAACAGCAGCAAAAAGACTTTGGTTTGGAATCCCTCGTGTTGGTTATTTAAATGAGGGTCCTTCCTCCCCGGTCAAGCACATACCTCCTTTTGTTACTCTGCTCAGCGTGCCGATTAAAATCGGATACTCGCGAGGAAAGGACTGAACTTGTGAGGGCATTTGATATGCCTAAATAAACATTCTTGGGGAGTTCTTTAAGTTTTGGGGATGGCTTAAAGAAATGAATACGAGGGATAGTGTAACGGTGACTTTAAATGAAATGATATCTGAATCCTTCTTTTTATAAGGAGAAAGAGTGTTTAAAAAAACCAAAATTGAAAAATTTCTGCAGAAACATTAGATTTTTTTATCAGCGTATTTTATTGTTCGGCTGTTTATAAAGTTGGCCATTTAATCAAATTTTTTTATGTACATTTTGTACACTGCCTTATCCACGCGTTTTAAGCAACACAATATCTTATTTTTGCTTATTGATATCTAAAGCAAATTTTTTTATCTTTTTATTATTTAATTCTATTTTTTAATTATCAAAGTTTTTGCTGAATACAAAAAAAAAAAGAGCTTAAGTCATAGTTGCAGCTATTTAAATTATGCAGTTAACTTGGTGAATATCAACATGATGGTGATATCAAACAATTTGGCCATGCTAAAAGTGTCAATTTGTGACACTCCAGCAACATTTTTACCACGCCATATTTATCACTGATTGTTCATCATGGAATGTTTAGGTGCTAAAAGGTGGTAAAATTATCTGCCTAAAAGTTAATTGTTCCTTCTCTCATGATTGTTAAATTTTATGTTAAAATTGTATTGAAATAATTGCATTTATAAAGGCCGTCTTATACATTTGGTTAAGGCTGTATAATTTCAACATTTTTTGCAAGTCGTTAATTTTAATCTGTAACTTTTTTAATATTTAGATCTTTCTTCTGCAAACGATTTCCCGTTCATTTGAATATTTTAAAAACTGTCAAAATTGTAGTTCTAATACGAATGAAAAAAAAATATTTATAACATTAAAAATTGTCACTCAAAAAGTATTCAGTTGTTTAATTCTCAAAAATTAAGATAAAAAAATTAATAAAACTCAAAATTTAAGTTTTTAATTGCATTTGATATAAACTGTATAAAGAATTTGATACAGGCTAGATTTATTTCCTTAAAAAATGTTAACTTATTAATGTCATAATACCTATTTTGAAGGATATAGACTATTAAGTCGGCTCCTAAAATCCAGGAAAATGTTTTAAGCATAAGAAAAAATGTTTATTTCCAGATTTGAATTAAAAATTGATTCACTTAGTTTCAAATAAATCAATTAATAATGTTTCATAAGAGGGTTTTCGAAACATGAATTTTGATTGCATTTAAAAAAAAAATAGAGAATTTCAAAAATATGGGCATAAATTTTGAAACTCCCATTTTTCTCTTTTAAGTGGTACCACGGAAACTTTAATTTAACTTTTGAAACATTAATTTTACTTTTGTTAAATTTCAAAGAGTATTCCTTAAAGGACTTTAGAGAATGGATAAAAAATGTTATTGATCATTACCCCTTTTTAGAGAAAAATTGAATGCAAGACCAGCATTTTAGTCAAAAATTGTAATTTATTTGCATAAAAAAATAACACTTTTCTCGTTTAAAAAATAAATGTGAACAGCCACAAAATATATTCAAAAATGACAATTGAACAACTATATAATGAATAAAATAACACCGCAAAAATATAAACATTGACATATTAATAGTGACATACAACTACAAAGCATAGGACAAAAGAAATTTATTCCCATACATTCGAAAAGCGATTTTTTCTTTTTGAATTTTTAACCATATTTATTAAAAATACATAAATGCAGTTTTGAAAAAGTAATTAATGATACATTCAAACAGGAAATTTCTGTATATACGAATATTTTATTTAGGAATGTAATAACGGTATACAAAACCTTCTTTAATTTTTTAATTCTGATAAAAGTTTTTAGTTTATTCCAATACAAAAGAAAAATCATAAAGCATTAAATGTCTCAATGTAGGAATAAATAATGGTAATGGTCTTATATCACACTCAAATTATTTGGCTAATATATATTTGGCTTCTGAAGATAAATATAATAAATGTTATCACTTAATCAAATTAACATTAATTAAATCGCTAAGAATGTATTACTTCTCAAAAATTCGTCTGATCTCATTTATCCTATTTTTATATTTTAAGTGAGGAAAACTTTTAAAAATAGCTCTTAAATTTTGAAAGTTTACATTCATTCTTTTAAAGCACAACAAAGTTTAAAAATTCCTTTTAAATAAAGCAGACATTTTTTTCCTAATAGTGATTTATTGTGCGTCTCTTTCATTGTTATCTGGTGACAGGTCATTTCTTTCATGCAGATCACCTACTTTTAGCGAAGTGAAAATTGCCATGCATTTCCCGTTTACAACGTGTTAACACTTTAATTTATGAAATATCAAACATAGTTTTTCAATCCAAATTATCTTGTTGTCTCTCTAAAAAGAAAGGCTCTTGGCCCTCTCTCAATTTTTGCAGAGCGAAAAAGTTAGTTTTAGGTAGCGATACGATTGCAATGCTCTTCCGTTTAAATCCCAATTCTATGACCTGAATTTGTATGAAAACAAACACGGAAAATTACCTCGCATCTTGGAATAAATCCCATTCAAAAAACACTTTTGTTTAGGAGTTATTGAGTTTTGTTTCACTTACAAAACATCATCATTCATAATGAAAAAAACGTAATAATTGTCTTTAATACATAAAAATTAATATCACATAAACTATTAAAAAATATTCATATGAATGAATACAATAAATGAAAAAAGAAATCATTTTTAAATCAACGTTTATTTTAAAGAGTTGCAATTTTAGTTTAAAGAAATAAATCTGAAAATGTAAGAATATTTTTAAAGTCTAGAACATTAGGAAAGGATATTGTTGTTATTTTTTAATGCGAGGTAATATTTATTTTATTATTTACAGGAGATTATTTGAATAATTACGAAACATTGAGCAAACATTGGAAAATAGGGTCAAATTTTTATGATTCTGTACTGTATATTTCAAGTATTTAACTATTAAAATTAAGTTGACAAATTGAAAAATAATACATATTTATTTAAAAAAGAAAATTTAATTTAGAAAAATCTGTATAACGAAACCGGACGTATTTCTAACAAAATATATTGAATTAGTTACGAATAAAAAAATTACCTAGAGTAAAATTTAACTTTATTGCATCTTGATAAGTAAACTTCTTAGAAAGCTACCACTCTTCTAAATGGGTTTCTGAAGATTTTTCAATAGATAGATCAAAAGTGATCTCCAACGATTTGGTACTGAGTTCGTAAGATATTGTTGTTATTTTTGAATGCAAGGTATTATTTATTTTATTATTTACAGGAGATTATTTGAATAATTACACGAAAAATGTTAATTCCTTAAAAAATTATCAAAGAAAGCATTATTTTCTCTTTTCTTCCTTGGGGCGTAATGTAATCGCATCATTCCTATGTTGTGTTTGTTCCTCAGGCTAACATTGATTCTGTTTTGAAAAGGAAAATTTAGAAAATCCCTAACAATATTTAAAAAAATATCAATAATTTTCATTTAGTCATATACTATCACTAAATTAAATACATTAATTTAACTTTTACCATACCAATTAAATACGTATCTATTTTAAAATGAAATTGACGACACCGTCTATATTTAAACATGCAGGTACTCCTCCGCAAAGCAACATTCATTGAAGTAGCAGTTTATAATTAAAAGATAGACGCAACCTCAGTATTAGCTCAGCAGTTGGCCTTGTTACTGCGACATTAATAATGGAGCCACAGCAATGCTAAATTGAACTCCCGACTCCCACTATCGCTTTAAGCGAGTTGCAAAGTTTAAACGCGTGGCCTTCATTTAGCGGAAAACTCATTTTCTGCCAGTTAGTCTTCGTTTCGAATCAGTTAACTCTCCGAAATTTGGAAATTTTTCACATAGTTCGATGCTGATCTATTTCTAATTTTATTTAAATTAAAAGCGAGGCGTTTGGTAGTGGAGAGTATACGTTTAAGGGCCTGTAGGAACTCGTTTTAAAGGTATGCCTGGATCTATAATTATCTTTCTGTAATTAAGTCATTTTAAATAAGTGTATCTGTAAGAACTATTTTGGCTAACAAGTTCATATTACAAAGTTACTCTATAAATATCTGGCCTTTATGAATCAACTAATTATATACATAGAACTTGAATATTCACGAAATGAACTGGAATTACTTTAAATATATTATCTATTACAACAACAAAATTATATCAATTTACTTGTTAAAATTGTAACTAGCATTTTCGAATGACGGGTATCTAATCTGAGATTTTCTACTAGAAAACAGGATATGTAACATAACCAGCGTTATCCAAGTTACCCTACGGGGAAGCTACTCTATTAAATACACGATTTTCCATTTGAACTCCGATATCAACCATCAAGTGTGGCATCCTAGAGCTTTGCACCTTTACATTGTTAGTTTATAATAGCGCCCGACTCAAGGCACACTGTCAGCGTCTGCAGCTAATGTGCATGTTGTATGAGGTTGGAATCCTCTGGTGGCATTGCTGTGGCCACGAGGAGATTCGATGGCATTTGTGACAATGTGTCTCGCATCGATAATTGGGCTGCTGGGAGAATCTTCCGGGTTTTATTCCATACTACATGCAGATCTGGGGTAGTTACCCCTAAAGGTCCTCCCAGAAGGCCCAGTCCTCAATTTGACCCGTCGGTGAGCTGTTCGTCCCCTGCAAGAGGCCCACCGATGTTCTTTCCTCCGCTTTCTTACTGGTAGGGGGCTGCATAGCCCTAGGTACGGGGCTGAAGTGTAAGAAAAAAAATTACAATATTTTTTTTAAAAAAATTCATGTTTAATAATAAATTTAAAATGATAAATAAGTTGATTAATATAGAAACCAGATGAAAAAATTACATTCCTCATATGATATATTAAGATAAAGTTACATATAAAGTTATATTAATTAATTTTCGATTAATGAATTTTTTATTAATTACAAAATAAGTATAAAGAATAGATTTACGTAATAATAACATCTGTGTAAATTTATACATTATTCAAGGAATTGTTCTTCAATGTCTGCAAATTTGGAAACATTTGGCGATCTTGGGTTATTTTAGCTTGAGAATCTTCACTTTTAGGCCTGATAAAAGGGGAAACAAAATAAAAAATAGAGAAAACGGTCGAAAGCATTTTTTCTTGTTAAAGAGACAAAAAAAAATTAAATAAAGTGCTCAAAAATTACAGCGTCAAATACAATTTACACATTTTTCTATGTTTGAATTTTAATGTAAAAAATTGCAAAACTGTTCTATAGGAAAGACTTATTCTGCAAAAGACTAACAAGTGCAGCATGAATAACTAACTCTGCAATGGGAAAAGACTCCTTGACTACAAGAATGTATTTGAACTCGGCTTCGTTACAAGTGAATCGCTAGAAATCATGGCAAAAAAAAAAATTTCAAATCTTGGCGAAAGGCCTTTTACAAAGAACTTCAATTTCGAACTGCTATCGTAAATTGAAGGCACAATGGGTGAAGGGATGTAAAAAAAGATTCTTAGAGGCGGTCTATCACGGAGGCAGAAGTAAGAAGGGAAAAAGAAGTCATGTCTTCGAAGAAACTGTTTTTCACTCCCTTAGTCATTTTATGGTAAAAACAACTATAAAATTTGGATTGTATGTTGAACGCGCTGTTTCTTTGCACAAATAAAAGTCGAAAAGTTTTAAACGTTCCTTTTGTTGGGCAGTTTCAGCTCATAAACTTGTTGTATACAGGCGATGGGGTTTTTTGATGTGTATTAAACACAATAAGGTGTTTTTACTTGTAAAAAATGACGATAATAATTATGCATTGTAAGTCAGAATCTAGAAAATCAATATCAATATCTAGAGAACTATAACAATACATGACAATTATTCTATCTTATTTAAATTTAAAAATTTTTAATTACGTTTTCGATTTGTACCTCAGAAAAACTTAAGATATATAAAGCCTCCCAATTACAAAAAGTTTCATGAGATTTAAAAATTTTGTTAATTTCTTCACAAAAAAAATATTCAATATTTATATTTATATGACAATACTATTGATATACTTCAAATATAAATAATTATTTTTTAGACGAATATGAAATATTTTACCTCTAAATTAAAAATATTCTAATATGATAATATTTCAAAAAATAATATGCTTCAAAAAATTAATTCATTAAATTAATATGCTTCGAAACGTACGACCCGATTTAATATGCTTTAATTCATAAAATTAATATGCTTCAAAAGTAAATAAAATATAAAATTATATTTCATAATGGAAAAAATGTTGATAGGAGTATAAATTTTACATTACAAAATGATTGCTTATAAGCTAAAAAGTTTCATTACCATTGTGCCTAACATTTTTTACAATATCCCTATAAATAAAAGCACAATAATAATAATACAATAAATAAAAGTTTTAACTATTAATAATATTAGTATTTTTTTATTAGGATTAAGTAAGGAAAATATTAACATAAATATAGTCCCAAAACTTGCTTTAAAAAAATTCTCAAAGTTTGAATGAGCACGAATCTACGATTCTCAACAATGCACATGAATATTAAAGATACATTTTTTCTATCTGTGCGTGACAAACAGAAACGTCCAAACTCAGTTGTTCCCTCATTTACCATCCCCCTCATTTACAAGTTTATGTTTATTTACGTCAATCAATTATTTAAAGCTCAATTTGCTTTCCCTACTAACACTGCAGTCGATCCATTAAATGAATGTGTTGTAAATCAATAAAAAATAATAATGACAATTAAAACAAACTGAAAACAAAATGATGAGTTTTAAGAGTCCAGTAACAGTAAACTGCATGTGCCTTTTCTACATGCGCTTAATGGAGTAACTACGCTAATTATTAGTAATAATTCCCTGTGATGCGAGAAAAATCAAAACATGAATTTCAGACACGGACTATTCCAGACAAGTAAATATATTCTGCATGCCATTTACTTTTTTAAATTTAAACTTATGAATGAGAACCATGCGGCTGATGAATAAAGTTGCGAACTGTAAATTTGTATACTAAAAAATGATTCGGTTGCGATCTATATTTCCTCATGGGGTTCGTCCAAAATTGTTGTACTGAAATATGGATGCAGTTTTCTCTCTTTTCTTATGTTGCTTCTTAGGTAGCTTCTTGCGTCTTAGGTTGCTTCTTAGGTGCTTAATCTACTAAACATTTATTAGAATGGAGTATGATTAAATTTTAAAAGCCTTAAAAATCTGTAAAACGCCAGAGATACGAGTTGAGAATATTTAATATTCAATATATAGTAATATTCAATAGATAATATTCAAATAGCAAAGAATGCCACATTTACGCCCTAATTCAGAAAGTATTTTTTTCAAATATAACGAATAAAGAATCTTGCGATTTGTCCTTTTGAAATCGCCTCTCACATTTTATGAGAAGTTTAGATTTTATCGTCAGTAACCGTGGTTCCTACGACGTCTCGTCCTGCAATTGGTTCCTTTACATGTCTACACCTATATAGTTGTTTGATTTCATTTGATTTTCCAATCAATCAAAGAGGTTGACGCATAATAATTTATCAATAAAGACAATACTATCGTAAGTATTTTCAAATACTGGGCGCTTTAGATTGCTTATGAAGAGTTAAATTTAGAAGCCACCATGAAATTTTCTGAGAAAATCAGTTATGAATTAAAATGTTTTTGTATTATTTTTCTCTTATGTGAAAATAGAGAAAAACAAAATTCACAAATATTGTGCTATTGAGTTTCGTCTTTGATTACAATCTCGAATAAAAAAAATCATTCGATTTCCATTGATCATCGAAGTGTTTTCAATAAAAAGAGAGAGGTTGGTGCTTATGTTGAAAATCCCTGCTAGAATATTTTAGCAAATATTATCACAATACATTACAGTTACCAAAATAATTATTTAAACAAGAAGGGTGTTGATATTTTTGTTGAACCACTATTGAAATATTTTACCAAATATTATCACAATAGATACAATTTCTGAAATAATTATTTAATTTCATACATAACAATATTCATCTAATTTTTCAAAATAGCTTCTGAACTTTGAAATATCTATAATTTCTACAAGTATTAACTAAGTAGTGCTGCCAATTTTATGTAGAATTTCTGAATGTCTCCTCCCTTTTATGAAGAAAACTTATTCATATGATTATTGTGAAATAAATATTTTTAAAATATTTCAAATAAAACAATTCCGACATTCAGAGAAAGTAATTTACTTATCAAAAAGATGTTTAAATTTTATCTAAAATCTTGTTATATGCACATATTTAAAACAATTTATTAGTCTATATTTAGAATGGAGTTTAAAAAGTACTTAATCTTTTCTTTTTTTTAATGAAAGTTTGAAAATTAATGATGTGTATGTTTAACAAAATGAAGAAATATTTTATCTAAATCCGCTTATAATTAGCGTTTATCAATCACTTTTAACTGAAGTCAAAAGAAAAAAAAATTAAATTTTAGATTATTTTCATGCAAATTAAAGAACTGTTTCAAAATTTGTGTTTAGCTAACATCTTTCCCTTTGTATTTTTGAATTGCTTATAACAAGTAGAATAAAATAAAAAGAAATTAATTTGTAGGATCTACCTTTTCATTTTAAAAAATAGTTTCTAAAATACTCAAAAAAAATAATGTGAGCGACATTAACACGAAGATCGCAAAGACTAGTATTTATTTCAAAGATTTATTAGGCCCGTTCAAAGTAAATGAGGAAACAAAATAAATGTTTTTCCTAGTTCAAAACCGTCAGAAGAAAGTTTTACAGCATAAATAATTGGTTTGATTTTTAACTGTATTTTCCTGAAATTATCTTAAAGTGAATGTATTGATCGTCTAAACACTGATGTAAAAAGTACACTAGTTTAAAATATGTTATTTTAATTAAAAGCAATTAGTTTAAAGATGACATGTTTTATAAAGTTTATTACATTATAAAACTGTTTTATTTTAAACGTAGAATGGTAGAAAATTCATTATTCAATTGCTCTACATGGCCTTAAAACATTATTATTTTAATTGAAATATATATATATATATATATATATATAAACTTTATCTTAATATATCATATGAGGCCAGGAATTTTTTCGTCTTGTTTCTATATTAATCAACTTATTTATCATTTTAAATTTATCATTAAGCACGAATTTAAAAAAAAAAAAATTGTAATTTTTTTTTCTTATATCCACACTTATATCCCGTACCTAGGGCTATGCAGCCCCCTACCAGTAAGAAAGCTGAGGAAAGAACATCGGTGGGCCTCTTGCAAGGCACGAACAGCTCACCGACGGGTGAAATTTAGGACTTTTAGGGGTAACTACCCCACATTTGCATGTAGTATGGAATAAAACCCGGAAGATTCTCACAGCAGTCCGATTATCGACGCGAGACACATTGTCACAATAGCCATCGAATCTCCTCGTGGCCACAACGATGCCTCCAGAGAATTCGAACCTCATCCCACCTGCACACTAGCTACACAAGTTGACATTGTGTCACGAGGCGGGCGCTATTGTAAACTAACAATTTCAAGATGGAAATAATGGACCGGAAATCCTATTCCAAGCCTCAAATTTTTTTTTTTTTTTTAAACACAAATTATTCCCAACCAAAAGCTTCTTCGTCTATGCTGGGAATTGGTGCAATAAACCAGTAAGCTGGAAAATCCTTCCTTTAGAGTTTTAAGAAAGAGGTCAAGTGCAAAGCTCTAAGAAGCCACACTTGATGGTTTCTGAGTTCAAATGGCAAATCGGGAATTTAATAGAGTAGCTTCCCATGTAGAGTAACTTGGATAATGCTGGTTAGGTTACATATCCCGTCTTCTAGTAGAAAATCTATGGATTAGATACCCGTCATTCGAAAATAATTGTTACACATTTAACAAATTTATACATTTTTGCCGTTGTATGTATACCATGACATTTATTATATAGTTGTTTCATTTCGTGAATATTCCAGTTCCACTTCTATAATTAGTTCATTCACAAAGCACAGATATTTATAGAGTAATTTTCCAAAATGAACTTGCTAGCCAAAATAGCTCTTACAAATACACTCGTTTAAAATGGTTTAATTACAGAAACATAACTATAGATCCAGGCAGACCTTTAAAACGAGTTCCTACAGGCCCTTAAAGGTATTCTCTCCACTACAAAACGCCTCACTTTTAATTTCAATAAAGTTAGAAACAGATCAGCGCCGAACTATCCGAAACATTTCCAAATTTCGGAGAGTTAACCGATTCGAAACGAAGACTAATTGGCAGAAAATTAGTTTTCCGCTAAATGAAGGCCACGTGTTTAAACTTTGCAACACAGGGAAAGCGATAGTGGGAGTCGGGAGTTCAGTTCAGCATTGCTGGAGCTCTATTATTAATGTTGCAGTAACAAGGCAAACTGCTGAGCTAATACCGAGGTTGCGTCTATCTTTTAATTACAAAGCGCTACTTCAATGAATGTCGCTTTGCTGAGGAGTACCTACATGTTTAAATATAGATGGTGATTTCTCTTTTGAATGGTATAGTAAAACTTAAATTAATATCTTTCATTTAGTGATAGCATTCGACTAAAGGAATATTACTGATTTTTTAAAAATATTTGTAGAAATTTTCCCTATTTTCCCTATTTTCCCCTTCCAAGAAGCAGCGTAATCGTTGCAGAATCAGTGTTAACTCGGGAACACCACATAGGAAGGGGCGGTTACATTACGCCCCCCAGGAAGAAAAGAGAGAATAATGCTTTCTTTTATAATTTTTTTAAGGGAACTGCAGGAAAATATTTTACGAAATCGAAATCAACGAAGCATATTGCTGTTAGAAAGGTTTTATTAATTAATTATCTCGCTGTTTAGTCGCTTAGTTATTAGTTATCTAGTTGGGGCAAATGGCAACTCGCGTACTGATGGGTGAAAGACCCCTTAATCTTCTGATCTTAATTCATAAATTTAAATCCCAAATAATTGTTGGCTGCTTTAAATGTTAGTAAATTGAAAGTTAAAGTTTCTAAAAAAATTTAAATTGGTACTCAGAAAAATAAAAATACTTGAAATAAAATAAAAATAAGATAAAAAAAAAATGAAACATAAAAATATAAAAATAAAAGGAAATTGAAGTTAAAAATTCGGTACAAATAGGGACCAGCTGTAAAAGCCGTAAAAAGTAGTTATTGCTCAAAAGTGTGGAACAACAGGAGCATGTATGTAATAAAAAGCATAAGTAAAATCCCCCTCCAAAAAAAGGAGCTCCACAGAGCTTAAATTCTGGTGTTTTATTCATTTGATTTTGCAAGATTTTATTACTTATATTTTTAGTTATTTCGTTTATTAATTACTTATCTTTTTGAAAGATAATTTAAAGGGGAAAACCATGCTAAATGAACAAATCTATGGTTAACACACATAGGTTATACATGGTATTATACAAGTATCTTGTGGTTAACACATATAGTTCGCATAATTTTTACGTTTATAAATTTCTTGCAATATTTGGGTTTTACAAAGTAAACAGAGTAGAATATTTTGTTAATTACATGGAAAGCAACCACCTTGTAAATTTCTGTATAACTAATCTGAATTTTTTTTTATCAAAAGCCACTACTTTCATTTCCCAGCATTCTGCCATGTGTAGGTATTTACTGGGGAGAATCTCTGACAGATTAAGACTCATGTGGATTCATGAATCCCAAGTGATATCTGATCACAGCTAGAGCTTGAGACCCCAAATCAATATTTTATTAGTTTGGTTTGTCGCTCTACGGTCATCTTGTACACACTTTAGCTTAAAGTGTGCACAAAGAGACCGTGACTTACAGTTTAACGTAGACTCCGAACCACTCACAAACACCCATCCCTCTGTCAGATTTCGAACCTGAAGCCTGTGATAAGTGAATATTAGAAAGTGTATTATTTTACTAAAGAATGAGAGGCATATGGATGCAATGCAACCAAAATAGCTTTTTCTTCAAATTGAACCTAATCTAATAAGATAACCATTCTGTAAGGGTGGTGGTAATTATTGTAATTGTAACTGATGAGTAGTAATCGTTAAGCAATGAAAAAGTTAAAATTGTACTCAACCTAAAAATTAATTTTTGAAATAAGGAAACATTACAAGAGTAAAATATTATATATATTGCAAGAATAAAGAAAATTCACAAGTAATAAGTTACATATATGTCACAAATTCAATTAATTATATAAATTAACAAAAAGCAAGAAATCCAATAACCAAAAAATTTTATAATGATATCAGTTCTACAAAGATAATCTAAATAATTATTGTCAACTGCTGTAAATTATGATTCCCATGAAACAAGAAATAAAGGTATTTTTTAAAAAACAACTCCACAAGAAAATGTTTCACTGGTGGGATTTGATAGAAAGCCAGCTAGATGATTCACCAAAACCCAATGCGGAAAACTCAGCTTCAAAAGACTGTTCAGTCCCACAATTTTCCTCCAAATAGGCCCATAAATCGCTATGTTATATACTAGATAAGTTAATGTGATCCGGATATAAAATTTCTGCTTCATATTGTTTCCTAAACCTTTAAAAATCGTAGAAAGTATCTCTTCCGAATTCAGAACCAAATCCTTGGAGATCACTTCTGATCTAGCAATCTCCAGTCTATTGGAAAACTTCAGAAACCCATTTAGAAGAGTGGTAGCTTCCTAAGAAGTTTTAGTAAAGTTTATTTATCAAGATGAGTTTTATACGTAACTAATTCAATACATTCTGTGAGAAAATAATCCTTTTTTAACCTACAGACTTTCTTAAATTAAGTTTTCTTTTTAAACAAACATGCATTATTTTTCAATTTGTCTGCTTAATTTTAGTAGTGAAGTTCAAGTATAAAATTCAGTATTTGAAATTGAAATTCTATTCTGTATATTGAAATTCTGTATATTTCAATAAAATTCAGTATTCAGTGAAATTAAAGTTTGCATATCACTGAATCATTTGCTAATTTAATTCGTAATTTTTTCATGGAATATTTAAACGCATAAATGTTCATGCATCGAAATCTGAATGTAATTATATGTGTCATAAGCACTTTTAAGTGATCAAATTCAATACGGAATATTCGCACATCTATTGTGCGTGTTGTGCTCTATTATGCTTCATTCCCAGATAACACAAGTTTCTTACCTAAAGGGTTTTCAATGCATGATTTAGTTAAGATTGAACAATGCATCAAATAGCTCTTAACAAAGCTGTAAAGCAAAGTATTTAGAGATCTGTTCAGCATAAAAGCATTCAAAAAAAGTGTTATTAATTAATTAATTGTAGTGTTTTATTAATTAATTATTAATTATCTTTTGAATGTTAGCTTTTTCCCTTTTATTCTTGCAAAACTATCACATGAATGGAGTTTGACTTAACGCGTATTCATACATACTTAGTTAACCATTTTGTTTCAAAAATTGAGGTTTTACATTATCTTTCATATAGAAAATAAAACAGATGTTATTGCTGTCATTTCTAATATACGAACTGAGATTTTTAATATAATATTTTTATTAAAGGCATTTTCTATATAGAGAGTATTTTACCCTTTCGCTATTTCACAGTGAAGCTATTAAATCAACAGTCGCTGCAGCAGTCGATATCGATCAGGGGGGTAAATATAACATTGTTATCTGTCGAAATACGATTTCAAGGGATCGATAAGCAATTGTTAGGGGTCGATATCCGATTATAAGAGATGTATGATTGTTGCTTGTCGATGTATGATTGTTAGTATTAAGGATCTAGATTTGATAGAAATGCATTGACAATGTTTATAAATTATATAAGTGTTATAAAAATCTCATTTTGATATAGAAAAATATCATTTTGCTTTCTTTATCACAAATTTAACGAAAAATATCACTACACATTTTAATAAGTATAGTTATAAAATAAATAATTTGGATTTGGTTTGTTCCCTTTTATACTATCATAATTTTACATGAAAAGAGTTAGTTTGGTTGACGAAAAACTAAGAATCACCTGAAATAATAGATGGATCAAAGGGTTGGCGACTCTTGAAGTAAGACAAACGTGTATGCTATACACAATATTTCATTTTGAAATAGAACAAGATATCTTGGTAATTACATTTTTCACCAAAAATTTGTAAAAATTAATTACTAAAATTAGTTAACTAGGAAAACTAGCTGGAATGATTTATTAAAATTGAATGAATAGTTATTAGACGAAATCTAATTCATGTCAATTCTTGAAAGGAGTTTAAAGTCGTTGAGAACTAAAATCTAGAATATAAAGTTTACAAAAAAAAGAATGCAAGATTTACTTTCGTAACATAGAACAATAAAGTTAATTGAACCCATATGAGAAATACGTGCGTACCATTCGCTGGCATATTGCAAAAGAAAGAAAAAATGTAACATAAAAAATATTCGTGAATAGATAATTGAAAATATTTTTTTCTATTATACATTAAATAATCCAAACATTTTATTCTGGTAAAATGTATCAAAATCAGTATATTTTATAAATATACTTGCAATTTATGTTTTATTATTTGTATTTTATATTTGTAAATATCTCCACTTATTTACCTTTCGTTTGAAGATAGTAGCTAAGGGGACCTTCATTTGAAATAACTCAAACTAAGGAACCCTGATTCAAAACAATTCAAACTAAGGAATCTTGATTCGAAATTACTGAAACTAAGGGGCCTGATATGAAACAATTCAAACTAAGAAATCTTGATTTGAAACAATTCAAACTAAGAAATTTTGATTCGAAACAATTCAAACTAAAAAATCTTGATTAGAAAAATTATCTTGATTTCAAAACTAAGGGACCAATTTGATTTTGATTCAAAACAATTCAAACTAGGGACGTTGAAATCTTGATTATGAAACAATACAAACAATTTTGAAATTTTGATTCAAAACAATTCAAGCTAAGGGACGTTGATTCGAAACAATTCAAACTAATGGATATTCATTCAAATCACCTCAAACTAAGGAATCTAGATTAGAAACAATTCAAATTAATTGATCTTCATTCGAAATAATTTAAACTAAGGGAGCTTGATTCGAAATAATTCAACTAAAGGATATTGATTCGAAACCCAATAAAAGTAAAAAGTCAAAAATTCTGCAAATGTCAGGGATGAGCATAATAAATTTATAGACCACTAAAGTTTTGCTATGGATTCAAAGAAGAGAGCGTGAACCCTCAGATGCTGCCTATAATGGTGTTCTTTCCATACTGGAAGATTATAATGTGCGTATATTTTTGTTGGTTTACAATGGTGCTCCCTTGAAAATGTTGAACCTTTTACATATGTGCCATTTAAGTAAAAAAGATTTGGAATCAGTATATCTTGCATTTAAAAATAAAAACAATATCCTTTCCTGGTGTTCTGGATTTTTAAAATATTCTCACATTTTAATTATTTGCAGATTTATTTAAATTACATTTGCAACATTTTAATGTAAATGTCGATTTAAAAATGATATTTTTTTCATTTAATGTATTCATTCATAAGAGATTTTAATAATTTATGTGATATTTTTTTGCATTAAAACAATTATTGTTATTTCAATATGAACGAAGATAATGAATAAGTGAAATAAAACTCAATAACTCCTAAACACAGGTGCTTTTTGATTTGGATTTATTCCAAGATGCGAGGTGATTTTCCGTATTTGTTTTCATAAAAATTCAGGTCAGAGAATTGTGATTTAAACAGAAGAGCATTGCAATTGTATCACTACCTAAAGCTACGTTTTCGCTTTCGCAAAAGTTGAGAGAGGGCCAAGAGCATTTATTTTTAGAGAGACAACAAGGTAATTTGGATTGAAAAACTACGTTTGATATTTCATAAATTAAAGTGTTAACACTTCTCAAACGGGAAATGCATGACAATTTTCACTTCACTAAAAGTAGGTGATCTGCGCAAAAGAAATGACCTGTCACCAGATAACAATACGAGAGATGCATAATACATCACTATTAGGAGAAAAATGTCTGCTTTATTTAAGGGAATTTTTAAAGTTTACTGTGCTTTAAAATGAATGAATGTAAACTTTTAAAGTGTCAGAGCTGTTTTCAAAAAATTTCCCTCAATTAAAATATAAACATAGGATCAATGATATAAGTTAAATTTTAGAAAGGAATATTTGTAGCAACTTAATGAAGTTTAATTTGATTAATTAATAACAATTGTTATATTTCTCTTCAGAAGTCATATATAAATTAGCCAAATAATTTGAGTGTAATATAAAGCCATTACCATTATTTATTCCCACATTGAGACATTTATTGTTTTATGATTTTTCTTTTGTATTGGAATAAACTAAAAACTTTTGTATGACTTGAAAAATTAAAAAGGTATTGTATACAGTTTTAAATTTATAATTAAAATGCATACAAAATTTCCCTGTTTGAATGTATTATTAACTAAGTTTCTTTTTCAAAATTTAATTGATGCCATTTTAATAAAATTGATTAAAAATAAAAAATTAAAAAAAAACGCATTTCTAAAGTAGGGGAATAAATTTATTTTGCCCTACGCTTTGTAGTTATATATGACTATTAGTATATCTCAATATTTATGAGGTGTTATTTATTTTACTTTTATTCATTATAGTGCTGATCATTCGTCATTTCTGAATATGTTTTAAGGGTGTTCAATTTTACTTTTTTAATAAGAAAAGTGTGGGTTTTTTTATGCAAATAGCTTACAGTTTTTGATAAAAATGCTTGTCTCGTACTAGATGCATTTTTTTTTTTTTTTTTTTTAACATTAAAAAAATTCTTTAAAAATGACTAAGGATCAATTCAAATTCTTATTCGCTCACTAAATTAATTCATAATAAATTTATAGAATTTTAACAATTGTTAAATGAACGTTTCTGTGGTAACCACTTAAAAGTGAAAAATTCGAATTTAAAAATTAATACCCACATTTTTATAATTCTCTAAAAGTTTTGCTGCTAATTATCTTTTTTAAATGTAAAGAAAATTAATTCTCTTATGAAACATTAATTGATTTATTTGCAATTAAGTAAATAAATTTTTAATTCCCATACGGAAATTTAAACTTTTTTTCTAAATTCTAGGACCTACTTAATAGTCTATATCTTTCATAACGTGTATTATCACCTCAATAGCATTGAAAAAAATAAACAATTAAAATTAAAATGAATTCTAGTTCACCAGCCACTTCGCAGTGGAAAACTTGCTCAACGATTCAGTTTTCCCATTAATCAAATTTCCAAGTATGCTTTGTTTTGGTTCTATTTATGTTATTCATGCTTGGTAAAATGTAAACAAAATTCTAACCAGCAATCATCTTAGGAATATTTGGCATTACTAGTTGTTTTAAAAGGAGTAGATGAGTATGAGAAATATATAGGTTAGAATGTGTAATTTCCACCGTAAAAAAAAAAAAAAAGAGAACAGAATGATTTAGGGACTTATGGTATGGGACAAATCTTTGTTTTTAATTCAACTTTCTTTCAGAGTCGGTGGAATCATAAATAAGATTTGACAGATTCTATAAAAATTTCTCTGATAAAGCAATGCATAGAAAATAGCAAAGTTTAATTTCCTGATGCAATTATTGAAACTTTTTTATGCCTTTTTTTTTTCCAAACTTTCCACGTTTTTTTTTTCAAAATCATTACGTTTGTTTAAAGTACAAATAACAATTTTCTTCCCAAAGTTCTTTACTAACATTCAGGTGCATTATAAAATAACATACTTATTATTTAATACTAAAACGTATAATAATAATAGAAATAGCAGATAGTTCACCATACAAATATAACAATAGTAACACAATTTACACAGTACCATTTAGTAATAGAAATATATAGTTTACCGTAGAAATAACATGAATGTGAATAGAATAATTTTGTTTCTCAATATACTATCATTGCAAGTTACTGACATTTTTTGGTGATAAAATACATCATAAGACGAGTGATTATTTACAAATATCACACATTTTTTGAAGAAAAACCTACCTACGAAACTTTCCGAACTTCCCCCCTATCATTTTCCAGTCAGAAAACAGCAATAAAAAGCGAAGGCGAATGAAAAGAAATGCGTCATTTATATTTGAGGACCCGAAAAACATGTATTATTCATGCGCGTTGCCTTTGGCAGAAACGGATGCTGCGAAAAGCACCGCTGATTAGCATCCATTTCCAAGTTGACGGAACATATGGATGGAGACGCACCTCCAAAGATTTCAGGCATCCGGCACTTTTTATTATTATTATTATTATTCTCAACATCTATAGGATGGTAACGGAAAACGAAAAGGTGTATAAAATATTCTCATGTTGTATACGATGAGTGATGTATACGTTGGAAAAAATGGAAAATTCTTGGCGAGTTACTATGTTTTGATGATGGGTGCATTCTTGTAATGTTAGCGTGCTGGGAATTTTATATAATGTTATGTGGATCTACAAAAAACCGCTAAAAATAGTGTAAAGAAATACGTGAGAAATAAATAATGTTTATATGTCGGGAAATAGTGGAATAGAAATATTTTAAAGATTTCCTTAAATAAAATATAAAATTGTAAAATGATATCGTCAGATACAGAATACTTATAAAAGTACAATAAATTCTTTTTTATCTACATTAATTCTATGATAAATTACATTGAAAGTTATTTTTATAAATTTGTACATTAATATTGTTGTGGTTGATAAATAAAAATATTAGATATCTTTGCGAATGTCTAAAACTTACTTAGTCTTACGAAAACTAAACTGTCTTACTTAGTCTAAAACTATAGCTTGATAACAAGCTAGACGATGAAACCACCATTTCAGTAATTCAAAATTAATTCATGAAACTTAAGCAAGTTGAAGCCAAGATCCCAAAGGTGATATGAAGTTTGAACCCATTGCTTCGCCCATAATGAAGGAAATATCTATCCTACTAATTTAGCTTGCTCAGTCCTGCTGAAATCTCGGAAATTTATTATTCGTCTCGTGTGCTTCCGGCTAAGCTTCCCAAATCAAAGAGCTATCAAACCAGATGTTCCAAGTCCATACAAAGATTATAATTATTATTATATTATAGATTATAAAAACAGATCCTTTCATAATGAGGATATAGTCGATTAATGGTTATGATCAGATTTATTTTACTTTGATCAGAACTTTGTGTTCTATAAAGTATATATAGGTGGTTATCAAAATAATGAGAACACTGTGAATAAAAGTGACATTTAAGAATGCGCTTCGTAAGCATTAAAACGTAATCTTATCCACTAGGTTTTCTTAATATCAGTAACCATAGTTAGTAGGGTATAAGATATATAAATATCCTCATATGGTAGGATGATAACATCAGTAGCTTTAGTGAAGTTGCATAAGTCTTGGATTTTTGGGGAAAGCGTAAGATGTCAGGCATTACAGACTGTCAAAGGGGTTGAATTGTAGGAGCCCGACTAGCTGGAGTAACGGCGACCGAAACATCGTAACTTTTAGATGTTTCTAGTGGTACGGTGTCCAACGTCATGACAGCGTACAACATAACGAGACAAGACAAGCTCGGCGAAGCAAAAGAGTGAGGAAGCTGAGTGAAAAAGACCGACTGGGATAAAACGGATCGTAATGTCTTAAAAGAAAACAACTGCTGCCACTGACAGTTATATGGTATGACGAGTCATCTTTCATAACAGGATGGGTAACCGTTTGGAGGACACTTGCTCAATCGTATATGATCGGTATTGTCGCCTTCCAACTGTCAATAATTGATGTGGATCTGTCATAGTATGAGCATCCATGTCGTGGTTTTCTGGCGGCTCAATTTTTTGCAGCAAGATCACTGAGAAGAAGTTTTAGCTTACGCGGTCCATCCTATGATTCAAACTTATTTAGTTTGAATCTAGGCAGGAAATGGAATTCTCTTGAACTATTATACTTTTCTTCAGGCAGCAGGACCTATCCAATCGTTATTTGAAGTGAAACATCTACCCTGGCTTGTCCCACGACCTCAATATCTTAGAACCGTTATGGTCTATTTTAAATTTATCAATCAGCAATCGATATCCTCCACCAGCATCTCACCCAGAACTTTCACAATATCTCCATGATGAATGATTTAATGTTCTTCTATACACTATTCAGTACTTGTATGATCCTTTTATGATACTATGCTGTATTATAAGCCAAAATAAATCCTACATTATATTATTAAAGGATTCCTTGTAATTCCAGGTGTTTTCATTATTTTGATAACCACCTATAAGTAGCAGTCCTATACAGAGGTGGACTTGCAAGGATAACTACTCTGCAATGCATATTGTATGGCAGGACTTCCAGAAAACTCACACTATTCAGTTCTTATCGATGTTCACATATAATATTTCAATCAACATCTAATTTATTCAGTGACGTTTAGGGACCGTAAATCAATTGCTACATTGACATCAATTTGATCCACCTGTTAAATCAGTCAGTTACAACTACAATAATATTGCGATCATGGGCATCGAAATCTTCTGAAATATTCCCATAGTTTTGTGTGGATGTAAAATTAATTATTGTTTCAGAAATTTAGCTCATTTTGTTCACTTTTCCTAGTTTGTTTCTCTTTTTTTATCAATCTGAATTAGTCTCTTAACTTTAAGTACAGCAATATGGATGTAACAGGGATAAGAGGTGTACCTGTAATTGTAGTAATTTCAAAAAATTCATATATCTTATCACCGTTTTTAGTAAAAATAAATTATTAACTATTTATATTAGTAACGAACTGTAGAACATTAAATAAATAAGACATTAGCTAATATTATTTAATTATTTGTCGATACTGGGATATATTTAACAAATGCCAGTCAGTCAAATTGTAATCTCATTAATGGTTGAATATCAGATATTTTTTTTAACCAATTCCTTTATCTAATTTTTGGTACATTTCTTCCTCACATCTAGAAACTAGATTGGCTCTTAGCCAATCTTAATGATGATATTCAGAATCTTGATTTCATTATAAAGCAACATTAGGTTGCATAAATCAAAAACACGTGTTGCAAAAGCAAAATAATAGGCAAACAAAAGAAAAACATTTGCATAAAAAGCAGCAAAGGACAGTGTAAATTTATTTCCGCAATTTGCATGTAATTTATTAAAAACAAATATAAATATCCTTAATTTAAAATTACAATCTTTATTGTTCATTAATTAATATAACCATTACAATTTATACAATTTATACAATTATATGATTCCTACATCAAAACCAATAGTCTATGTTTAGATATACTTTAAGTATCATTTTATCAATGCTAATCAATGCTTAGTCTGTACAAGATTTATTTTTATTTAAGTTTTAATATTAGAAAATAAATTTGGATATTTTTAAGGAGCAGTATAATGAAAAATATCAATATTACTAAATCAACATGAAAATATCGATGATACTTTTTTTCTTTAGATACACATATACAAAAATATTGGTCGTATTATGGTATATACCGACTAAGTATATAGTATGGTTCATATATAATTATAGTATATACTGTATATAATTATAGTATATACTGTATATAATTATAGTATATATTGTATATAATTATAGTACATATTGTATATAATTATAGTATATACCGATATATCTATGATCGCTCCCAAAATCCTCAAGAACTCCCAACGAGTATTTATTTAACCTTAGGAAATACCTCACAATTCAGTCCTTTCCTTGCGAGTGTCAGATTTTTCAATTCTTGAATCGCCAAGTGGAGGAGTGCAATAGGAGGAGATAGGTGCTTGACCGGAGAAGAAATTTAAATAACTAACAAGCGGGATTCAAAACCAAACACTTTTTGTTGCTGTTATTGTTATTTAAATCTTTTTCCCGAAGTTCTGATTTTTTTTTCTTCTTTTAATAACCTTTTTTTTTAGGCTTTATTTTCCTTAAAAAACAGCATATAAACTTCAAGGAGACATTTTGCGTATATTAGTACATAGTTTATTGATAAAAAGTTGTCTTTCTCTTACCAACAAAAAAAATAGGGAAATGTTTCTCGATTCTTTGTACTGAAAATTCATAGAAGGAAAAAAAGTTGCATTTATATCCGCATTTTTAAATGATTACTCATGGGTGCATGCTTATGATCCAATTTTTTAAATTTAATTTTCTTGAAGAAATTAAAAGGTTATTTTGAAAACTGCTCTAGCTTAAACTTTTTATAATACAATTTACTTTATAGGCCCTTTTCTGAGTTTTATGGAATTTACTTAGGGTATCTAGAAACAAATATTATATACTACGGATTTTTACGATACTTTTATATTGATATATATTTTCTGAAGTTAATTAGTGCAAAATTCATGTTTCATATTGAATTGAATTTTTATTTCTTGTCGTGGGATCATTTTCAAAATGAGGAAATTTAGTTAACTTTTAACGTGAAATTTCGCTTTTTAGTTTTTTTAGTTGATGATATGATATTTAAAATTTCAAAGACATTTTAAAATATAAATTATTGTAATGTATATTTAAATAAATTATAAATCTCCAACTTTTTGACATGCATTTTTTCTTCAGATAAAAAAAAGTCGTATAAAAGGAAAGTCAATAAGTCTTAATAAGAATTAAATACATTTTACATTCAAAAAAAAAAAAATTGGAAGCATTAAAAATAGAACTAACCTTTAATGTATTGGTTTAAAAGCGAGATGACAGAATGAATAGTACCATTTCGCCTTTTATTCGAGGTTTAAATGAAAGAAGCTAATTTTAACTCGGGAAATGTATTTTTAATTTGTATAATTTGATTTAACTTTTATGCTAAATAAATTTAACTTTTCTCAATACTTCTAATTCGTTTTTTTAAAACAATTAAGCAAATAACTAAAGTTGAACTTCTTTTCATCAGACGATTTCTAAAAATACCGTATTTTTCAGGCAAGAACTTGTTCTTGAAGAAATTCAAAACTATTTCAACCATTTTACATAAAGTTCAGTAGTTGAAAACACTTTTAGATACCTTCATTTTTAAAATAGCTTGACATTTGATATTTAAAAGTCAAGCTACAAGGAACATATTTAGAAGTAATGAAAAGTTATATTCGAAGTGTAGGGAATTTTGTTGGTAGAGCTTATATTGCAGAAATTCTCAGTAGGATGTCTATTTTCGTCAAAGAATATATCTCGTTTAAAAAAGGCAAAATTGTCATCTTGAAAGGGCAACTATAAAAATTTAGATAGTTTATAATTCTAAAGAACTTCTTTAGTAAAATATCTCGTCTAGATACATAAATTTCTATATTATTAATGATAACTCTAATATTGAATTATGTACAATAATTAATTATTTTATCGAAAATAATGCATAATAATGCACAATATTAATTATTTTATTGACAATCCTGAAAATAATAATAGACATCAATTACTACCACAAAATTATTTATAAAGTTAGGATTATTTCAGAATTAATACCAAATAATTACACTATATTTTGTTTATTTAAAGATATATTAATTCAAATTAAATACAAAATCGATAAATAAATTAAATTAAACTATAATTCAAAAATATCTAAAATACAGTCTTAATTTTTTTCTTTTCGAAAAACTGAAACGAAGCTCATTAAATTCCCTTTACCATAGCAACTCCTTGTCAGCCAGTTCTTGGTGCAAAATTTTTTTTCCATCTAACACTGTCCTTTTTCTCGCGATTTTTTAAAGAGCGCAAAATTTGAGTTTAATATTGTACATCAAAAACACACTTGAAAGATTATTAAGAAAATGCTATCCCTTTTTTCAGTCTGAGTAAAGCGTTTTAAAAAAACTGTTTATGATTTTTTTATTTAAATTTCACTGACATACGACATACAAAATTGAATTTATGTTCCTAATATTAAAAGTTCAATAAAACAAATTGGAAAAGTAAATGTTATTTAATATGTTAGTGAAAAATACGGCTCAATTTTAATCATAAGTATATATATATATATATATATATATATAATGTTTTATTTTTTCAATCAAATTATACTAACATGAAAATATTTATGAACATAGACATGTTTATCATAGTAAAATTTTTTTATTAAATTAGCGCAATGTAAACAAAATATATAATTTTTTTTAATATAAACCAAAAAAAAAAGAAAAAGAATTCAGTGTGATAAAATTTTTTTTATATATTTTATAACCTTCTTCTTATCTAAAAACTTAAAATTTACTTTTCTTGCTTTCTTTTACAAAATAAAAATAATCTACTCAATTAAAATTCTATTGCCGTATACCTTTAATTGTCGATATTAACTTATCATTTTTTTATATCTCTTCCTAAATTTCTTTAATTTCTTTCTTTAATTTAAATTTCTTATAAAAAAGAATTTTAATCATGAATTCCTTTTTCTTTTTAAATTTTATTTCATTGTTTTTGTAATCCTTTATTTGCATATTAAAATCAAATTTAGTTTCAATAGTTGTTGACAAATGGAATCAGAAATTTCAGGCTGATTCGCAAAAAAAATTTTGTGGATTTAAAACTTGTTATCATTTAACTTTAAGGCTATATCAAAAGTTATAACGTTTAATATCTCTATCGACATCGAGATGATTGTACTATTTTTTCCCACGTGTAATAAAAGCAAGTAACCTTTAAATAAACCTCCACAAATGCTTGTGTTTCCTTCGTTGATAATCCCAAAGAAGCATTCCATTTTGAAATTTTCAAGAAACTGAATTTTTTTCAACAAAATCCAATCTACATTTTAACTTCAAATATACTGATTAAATCAATCGTTTTACATTAATATTGTTATGAATAAATATCATTCTTAGTACAACACTTAATAATAATAACTTAAATTAAAAAAGAGCAATAATATTAAGAACATAATTAATATTTTAAATCGATTTTTAATTAAATCTGCCTTTATCCCAGCCTTTTTTTAAATCTTTTTCTATCTGTTTTTCCTCCCTCTACTGCTAATTTCTTTTATCCTTGCTAGAGAGCCACATCTAGACAAAGTCAAAGAACCCATGTGGTCTCATGGGAGGTGGGAAAAGGGGGGGGCATCTTTGTCGTGATGGAGCACCTTAGGTAGACATGGCTCGTGGCGTTGAAAAAGGAGGGCAGTGCCATCCAGGAGAACTTTCAGTGGGAACTACCAAGCATGTGCGTATCATATGGAAGAAAATTCCGGAAAACTTCCGCCAGGTAGTTCGACTCACGAGACAAGATTCTGAACATCACAAACGCCATCGAGTTTCTTCTTTTTTGAAGTAGTATCTACAACAAAGCAGCCAGTGAATTGAAACCCTCCCTAATGCTCCCTAGCGGCACGCGTGGCCACTGAGCCACGAGTTGGGCGTTAAAGAATTTAAAAGCTGAATCCATTGCCTATGTTTCATTTCATTCAACCAAAAGAAATGAGTATTTTAACAAAATCTTAAAAAGTGGCTGGATGAATCTCCTACTTGTCCAATTTAAATTATCGTGAATAGATCGATTCTGATGATTTGACTAATGATTGATCGACAACAGGAGAAACAAAATTGAACAACTTCTAATATCCTAATATTATAATTTTTCAAAAATAATTTTAGTAATATCATTTTGAAGTTGTTTTAAAGTAAAAATGGTTTCAAAAATATCACACTCTTCATCGCCATCAATTATCAGAACTTTAATGTGGTAAAATATCATTGAATCACATGATAAAATAGAAACAATAATATTAGCGTGCAAATCAAGGAAGGGATCAAGTCCCCTCTTTGCTCTATATATTTGCAACTCTTGATAAAGCACGTTTCATTTTTAATTGCAAAATAATAAGTTAAAAAGTTATGTATCTTCTTCATAAATTGCATTTACACAAGTTAAAATAAGATTAAATTGAAACCAAAATTTAAAAGATAATAGCTTATAAATGTATAAAGAGAAATGTTTTAACTTTAATCGACACCTTAAGTATCATTACCACTTTTCCCCAACTGAGAAAATAATCAATGTCTTCGCTTCTATGTAAAAATATATCCTGCTTTTCAAAATAAACACGCTAATTAAAACGTCTACTTTAAATGACAATCAACGACGCGTGTGAAGTTTTGATACTAGAACTATCGCTAAACTAGGCCTGCTAACTCCAGGACACTTCTGAAAACTTTCTGTAACAGTAAGACAGAAGCACAGCTGTGCTTTCTGACAAGAGTCAAACACAGAATGATTTATGTTTCATTTACAGTCGCAAGTTTGCAGACACGTGGAAAGTTGAAAATCTTTGGTTGGTGACGGTTTACTTACTCCCAACGACAGCTGCGAAGGTTTTGTGAAAAGATTATTAATCTAATTTACACTGGAGACGTCCCTATTTGCGACTTATTATTGCGCTGTGGTGTCTTTCGGGATATTTTTATTGCACCTTTCTGTTATCGATTGGGGTTGTGTATTCTGGCACATCGACCTTTCTTTCTGCTTTTTTTGCTTTTGTTTTGTGTTAGCCACGATGGTGAAAAATGAGACGCTTAAGATTCAGTTGGCTGTTGTTTATGGATGTGATTTTTGCGCCAAAGTGTTGACAGTTAGGTTGATGGCTTTTGCTTGAATTGCAAGTCATTCGCTGATGTAAAGTTTCTGCATTTGCGCTTTGGATGAAAATGACTTTTAGGGCCGATGTGTGGATGGCAGTTCTGTGCCTGTATTTTGATAATGCCTCGTCAACAAATTTGGTTGATATTGATTTATTGCAAAAATGGCTGAAATTGCTTTTATTTATTTCTACGGGTGTCTTTTCTAATTTTAGTGAAGAATTTAAATGCTTCACTCAGATAGAGTATGAACATACCATGAACCGTCTCATCGTACGTCCATTTCTCCTAAAATAACTTAGTTGGCAGTTTTTTTTAAAAAGATGATCAAGTTTTGATGAAAAATTAAAATAATAAAATTAACAATTACATTAAAATAAACATGAACATAATACATCGTTAATTTAATGAAAAAGAAGCATTAAAATATTTTATTGAATGGATTAATTTTTATATATATTAGATAATTAGATCATTTGTTACTGGCGCTCGCTGCCATGGGACTCAAGTTTGGTCCCGGCGGTACCCTGGAATGTTTGTAGTGGTTCAGAATCCACTTTAAACCGTAGATCCCAGTCTAACATGACTGTAGAGCGTTGGGCATAATTCTTGACAACCCTATTCAGTAACAAGAAAACCTCTCCTGACGACGCGTGTGAATTTTGTGCGCGCAGAGGATTTCTTGTAGGCAGTCTTGTTTCCAGTAGGTAGACGGCCTTGGTCCACCCCGTGGCTGTTGTACCGAAAAAGATCTTTTGTTAATAACATGGTTTTCTGAATGCAGGATTCATCCTTCTGTTTCTTACTATATCCCTACGGTATTTATTACCGAAAACATATTTCATTATTAATATGCGTATAAACAATTTCGATATATCGTTGTTGCTAAATAGGATATTAAATTACTCAAGCGTGTTTGATTCAACACTTTTTTGAAAAACAAAAATTTCTAGGAGGAACATAAAAAAAATTAATCATTTGATTAATCACTCTGCACTTTATTATTACAAAAAAAAACAATTTAAACAATAAACACTTATTAAGTTAATGCAATATCATGCTTAATGTGACCACACATGCTGGTTTTAAAGGGTCATTCTATTTTTGGCAGGACTATTCCATTATTTCCAAACACAGTTTTAGTGCACCAAATGTTCCATTTTCAGAGAGAGAGAGCAAATAATGGTAACAAAAAAAAACATTATTATTATTATTTTTTTTTAAATCAGATCACTTTGCTTTGAATACATATGCAGTACATCTCAATCATGTATATTAAAATCTGATACCTGCAAGCTTGCACAAAATTACTTGAAAACAGCTGCAGTGGTGTTAACAAAGAATGCCTGAATCAGTAAAGCCCCTTCTCTGCTTCTTTCAAGAATTAGAAATATTTGAATCGACAAATTTAATCAAAATACCCATGTGGGAAGAAATTCAATGTGTTATTATTTACTAATATAAAATACTAATTATTTTCTGTTTGTTTGCTCAAAGAAAGTACATATCCAATAAGCATTGAATAATCTTTTTTCCTCAAAAAGTAATGGTGGGATAAATAAGTTTGCGAACCATTGATAAAGAAGTGAAATATGTAATAACACTCGGTTTGCTCATTTAGATTTCACAAATATTTATTGAGCTTTCTATTAACCTTGTTTTCCCAAATTTTCTCATAAAAAATGCTTTCTTTTCTATAAGTAATCCCTCTTCTTGTAGTTAATTCAATACCATAATTTCTTGCACTCTGCAATCGACTAGCCAAAACATTCATAGACTAACGAGAATAATCTAATAATCAAGAGAGTGAGGGGATTCTTCTATGGCTTGCTTTTGAAAGGAATAAACTCAGTGATGTTTATGGAAATATTCTTCTGCAATACACATAAATGTGAGGCTATTACGCCCTGAAACCTACCCAAAAATCAATAACACACCTCAACCGGACAATAATAAATAATCGCAGTATATTATTTAGAACAGTCTGAGTTAATAAATAGCAGAAAATGCAATACCTTGGTTGGATTGTTATTATTCTTACTGCTCTTCTGTGTGCTGGGAATAAATAAAGCAACGCTCTTCTCAAATCACTGTGCACGGAGAATAAAGCGGGGAATATAATCCTTGCAAACAAACGGGGATTTCTGATACATTGTTAATAATGGGCAGCCAATTATTCGTGCTCTTAAATTCAAGCAGGCTAATTAGTTGAAGCAAATCCGGATGCTAGCGAGATAATCACTTCGCAAGTACGTCGGGACTATCCAGCAATTGATCAGTTACACGGCGAACTTACTCAATGTTGATACTCTTCGGCATAATCCGAGTTAAATGCTGTGCATTTATTAAGAGTCTTTAAATGTTTGCCGAAAAGGATTAAAGATTTTCTAAACATCTTTTTATTTATTTTGTATTTTAATACTCCCTTTTTATAGAAAAAATCCTAATTTATAATTTAAAATAAAGCCTCTGAAATGAGTATTTATGTGTCTTTGCCGAGAATGGACATATAAATCCCTAAATCGGAAAGTTTATTCGTTGGGTGTTTCCCCTTATAACCCTTCAGCACAGGTATTCAATTTTATGGCATTAAACACACACATGCAGTCTATTCTATTCCATGTTGAGTTTGTTGGTGGATTCTTCTCCATGAGCTAATTTCTCAGTAGCAAGATTTTTAACATAAAATAAATTACTCTTAATATTTGAATCTTTCTTATAAGAAAAAAGGATTTTAGTATTTACCATACCGAACATTATATATAAAATTAATTTTAAATTGTTGAAATAGTAAAATAAATAGAAGCTTTATCGATAAATAATATTAATATCATTTTATTAGGCTTAGGTAAGAAAAAAATTACATAAACAATTACAAAAAACTTTTTTTAAATAAAATCTTTATCTTTGAATAAAACACGAATCTAAGATTCTCAGGAATGCATATGAATATTAATGAGATTTTTTTTTATTTGCGCGTGATACACTGAAACATCAGAACTCAGTTGTTCCTTCATTTACCATTCCCCTCATTTCCAAGTTTATGTTTATTTATGTCAATCAAATATTTAAAACTCAATTTGCTCTCCCCACCTGACCTGCAGTCTATCCATTAAATGAATGTGCTCTAAATGAAAAATAAAATAATAATGACAATTAAAAGAAAATAAAAACAAAATGATATTTTTTAAGAGTGCAGTCACAGTAATGTGCATATGCTTTTTCTGCAAACGCGCTTAACGGTGTAAAGAAGCTAATTACAAGTAATAATTCCCTATGATGTCAGAAAATCAAAACACGAATCTCAGACAGGGAAATGTTTCCAGCCACGTAAATATATTCTGCATGCCATTTGCATTTTAAATTTAAATTTATGAATGAGAACCGTAGTAGCGGATGAAAAATGAGTTGGATTTTTAAGCGAGATGAAAGGGTACTCTCTTTTCTTATGGTGCTTCTTGGATACTGTTTAATCTACTGAACATTTGAATAGAGAAAGATTACAGGTTAAAAGCCTTAAGGAATATTTGAAAGCAACATTACAGTATTACTTATAACATTGAAAAACATAGAAAGTATTTCAAGAGAAAGAGAAAGGTTGCCTTTCGGGTGAAAGAAGAAAACATAGAAGAAAACATCACTAAATGAGTATTTTACGAAATGTTAATAATTTTCAAACATTTATTTTTTCTTATTTTAAAAAAAATTTAAATTTCTTAATTTAAAAAGTTTTTCTTTTTTTCTTTAATAATTTGTAATATTCAATATATTCGAAAGGTTAATTTTCTATCTGTAAAATGCCAGAGATGCGATTTGGGTGATAATAAATATTTAATATATTCGAAATGTTAATAATTTTCTAACGGTAAAATGCCTGAGATACGAGTTGGGTAATAATCAATATTCAATATATAGTAATATTCAATGGATCATGCTCAAATAGCGAAGAATTCCGTGTTTGCGTAATAATTTATGAAGTGTTTTTTGAAATATACCGAATGACGAACTCCAATGACTAACAAAGACTTTATCATCAATAAGTGTGGATCCTACGACGTCTCGTAGCTGCAATTGATTCCTTTACAACCAGATAGTTTATGGATTTCATCTGATTTTGCAGCCTATCAAATAGGCTAATTCACAATAAATTATCAATATAGACAATATGCTTTGGAAAAGTTAAATTTAGAAGCCAACAAGAAATTTCCTGAAAACATCCGTTGTGTGAAGAAAGAGAACAAAAATTTCACAACTATTGCGCCATGTAATTCATCTTTGATTAAAATTTCGAATAAAAATAAGACACAATTTGCATCGGCATCAAAGTGATTTCTGTAAAATTAAAGAGGTTGGTTATTTAAATTGAATTAATATTAAAAAAATTTAAGCTAATATAATCACAATAGATACAATTACCAAAATAATTATTTAAATTCATACGTAAATTTATACATTTTTTTTTTGTTGTTCTATAGTCATAAGGTTGTTGTATACCATGATATTTATTAAATAATTCTAGCTTCATTTCGTAAATATTCAAGCACTAATTCTATAATTAGTTCGTTCATAAATTGGAGATATTTATAGAGTAACTTTCCAAAATGAACTTATCAGCCAAAATAGCTCTTACAAATACACTTATTTAAAATGGTTTAACTACAGAAAGATAATTATAGATCCAGGCATACCTTTAAAATAAGTTCCTACGAGGCCTCTATAAGTATTCTCTCCGCTACAAAGCGTCTCATTCTAATTTCACTAAAATTAGAAATAGATCAGCGCCGAACTATGTGAAACATTTCCAAATTTCGGAGAGTTGACTGATTCGAAACGAAGACTAATTGGCAGAAAATGAGTTTTCCACTAAATGAAGGCCGCGTGTTTAAACTTTGCAACTCTCGAAAAGCGATAGTGAGAGTTGGGAGTTCAATTTAGCATGGCTGTGGCTATATTATTAGTGTTGCAGTAACAAGGTTACGTTAATAGTGAGGTTGCGTCTATCTTGTAATTATGAAGCGCTACTTCAATGAAGGTCGCTTTGCGGAGGAGTACCTGCATGTTTAAATATAGTTAGTGTTGTCTCATTTTAAAATAAGACACGCATTTGAATGGCATGATGAAACTTAAATTAATATATTTCATTTAGTGGCAGTATTTGACTAAATAAAAATTTCTGATTATTTAAAAAATATTTTTAAGGAAGTTCTCTGTTTTTCCTTTTAAAAACACATAGTAGTCGCTGCAGAACCGCATTAAAATATTTAGCAAAATTGAATTCTTCGAAGAATATTCAGTTATAAAGAGTCTTAATTATTAAATACCTATGCTATATTTAGTTACTTATCTTTTTGAAAGCTAATGTAAAGGGAAGTAAACGTAAGTAGTCTCTTAAGAACTATGATAAATCAACAAAGCCATGGTTAACACATATAGGTAACATATTGTATTATACAGGTAACCTATGATTAACACATAGTTCGCATAATTTTTACATTTATGAATTTCTAGCAATACTTACAAATTACAAAGTAGAATATTGTTGGATATAAAAGGATTCATGGTATACAGATAATTTTTGCTTACCGTTTCAGAGAAGCTAATTCCTCCAGAAACGGTATGCAAAAGCTACCAAACATGTTAGCTATTATAAGTATTACTTATATAGAAAGCAAACACCTCGTAATTTTCTGCACAACTAATATGCCTTTTTTGGAGAGTCAAAAGTCAATACTCTGTTTCCCTATATTCCGTCACGTGTAGGTACTCTCTGGGGAGAATCTCTGACAGATAAAGATTCCGAAAACCATGACGATTCAATAATCCTCTACAAGTGCTGTCTCATGTCAGGTAAGGTAAAAGACGCAAAATCAGTATTTGAATATATTAAAGGATGAGAGGCGTAAGGACGCATTGCAACCAAAACCCCTTTTCCTTCAAATTGAGCTTAATCATAGAAAAATTTATGGTGTAATGGTGGCAATTGTTGTAACTGTAAATTAATGGGTGGTAATCGTAAGTCAATGATAAAGTTATAATTTTATTTAATCTAAGTATTAAATAGAGAGTTTTTGCATACCGTACGTTAGTTACTGTAGGAAGTCCGTTAGCTTTTTCTCCCTAGCGCGCATGCTCATAGGAAACACAATTTCCTATGAGCATGCGCGCTAGGGAGAAAAAGCTAACGGACGTCCTACGGTAACTAACGTACGGTATGCAAAAACTCTCTAATATTAAATTGAGGAATCTTTAAGTTAAGATGTAAAAAATTATATATTTCAGTTTAAAGAAAATGCCCTTAAATAATATATAACATACATGAAATAAATTCAATTAATTATATAATTCAGCAAGAATGGAAAAAATAATTAGAAAATTGTATAGTAATATCACTTCTACGGACATAAGCTGAATAATTATTGTCGACTACTGTAAATTTTAATTTCTTTGGAACAAGAAGTAAAGGCTTTATTTTAAAAAAGAAACCACAAGAACGTACTTCTCTGGTGGGATTTCATATAAAGTCAGCTAGATAATTCACCAAAACCCAATGCGAAGAACGCAGCTTTAAAAGACTGTTCAATCCCATAATTTTCCAACAAATAGGGCTATAAATCGCTGTGTTATACACTAGGTAAGTTAAAGTGATCCGGATATAAAATTTCTGCTTCATATTGTTTCTTAAATCTTTAGAAATTGTAAGAAGTATCTCTTCCGAATTCAGAACCAAATCCTTGGAGATCACTTCTGATCTGGCAATCCAGTCGATTGGAAAATCTTCAGAAACCCATTTAAAAGAGTGTTAGCTTCCTAAGAAGTTTTAGTAAAGTTTATTTATCAAGAGGAATTTTATTCCCAACTAATTCAATATATTCTGTGAGAAATACATCAGGTTTTATCCTACAGATTTTTCTAAATTAAATTTTCTTTCTTAAACAAATTTACATTATTTTTCAAACTGTCTACTTAATTTTAATAGTGAAATATCTATTAAAATCTAATAAATCTATCTCTGGGCTATTTAAGTATACATTACAGAATCATAAAAATTTGACGTTACTTTCTTATCCTAGTACATTTTTTTATGATTGTTCAAATAATCTCCTGAAAATAAATACATAATTTTCAAATGAGTAGTTTGTAATATTCGCTATTCTAAAATTTTGTAAGTGATTTAATTTGCTGTAAATAATAATATAAATAATATCTTGCATTTAAAAATAATTGCAATATCCTTTCTTGATGTTCTAGATTAATTCTTTAAATTAGATTCGCAACTTTTTCAAATAAATGTTGATAAAAAAATTTCTTTCATTTGATTTATTCATTTATAAGAGATTTTTTAATAATTTATGTGATTTATTTTATGCATTAAAACAATTATTGTTTATTTCAATATGTACGAAGATGTTGAGTAAGTTAAACAAAGCTCATAATTCTGAAACAAAAGTGCTTTTGGAATTGGATTTATTCCAAGATGCGAGGTGATTTTCCGTGTTTGCTTTCAAAAAAATTCAAGCGAGAGAATTGTGATTTAAACCGAAGAGCATTGCAATTGCATCAACTACCTAAGAGAAGAAAACTACTTTTTCGCTTTTGTAAATGTTGAAAGAGGGCCAAGAGCATTTCTTTTTATAGTGACAACAAGGTAATTTGGATTGAAAAACTACGTTTGATATTTCATAAATTAAAGTGTTAACGCGTCGCAAACGGGAAATACATGACAATTTTCACTTCACTAAAAGTAGGTGATCTGTACGAAAAGAAATGACCTGTCACCAGATAACGATGAGAGAGATGCATAATAAATCACTATTAGGAAAAAAAATGTATGCTTTATTTAAAGAAGTTTTTAAAGTTTACTGTGCTTTAAAATGAATGAATGTAAACTTTGAAGTTTGAGAGCTATTTTCAAAACTCTTCCTCAATTAAAATATAAAAATAGGATAAATGAGATCAGACAAATTTTTTAAGAAGGTAATATATTCTTAGCAATTTAATTGATGTTAATTTGATTAAGTGATAAAATGTGTTATATTTATCTTCAAAAATCCTATATAAATTAGTTAAAAAATTTCAGTGTGATTTAAGTTTAGTAGCGTGATTTATTCTTACAATGAGGCATTTAAAGCTTTATGATTTTTTTTAAATAAACAATAGTTAAACTTTTGTGTGAATTTAAAAATTAAAATAGTATTGTATACCGATATTATATATCTAAATTAAATAAATACAAAAATTTCCTGTTTAAATGCATAATTAATCAATAGGTTCCTTTTTCAAAACTGCATTTCAGACATTTTAATAAAATTGGCTAAAATGCGAAAAACATTTCAAAAGTAGGAGAATCAATTTCTTCTGTCCGATGCTTTGTAATTATATGTGACTATTAGTATGCCGATCTAAATATTTATGTCGTGTTATTTTTTATTTTATTTTTATTCAGTATATATAGTTTATCATTCCTCATTTCTGAATATATTTTGCTGTTGTTCGCATTTATTTTTTAGAGGAGAAAAGTGTTCAGCTTTTTTTATACAAATAACTTAAAATTCATGATTAAAATGTTTGACTTTCATTGTGATCTTGTATTTTTTTTCATTGTACCTTCAAAAAAATTTTTAAAAGTGTAATGATCAATAAAAATTCTTATTCGTTTTCTAAATTTCTTTAAAGAATATCCGTTGAATTTTAACAAAGGTTAAATTAATGTTTCGAAAGTTAAATGAATGTTTCTGAAGTACCACTTAAAAGAGAAAAATGGGAGTTTCAAAACGAATACCCACATTTTTGAAATTATCTGAATGGGCTGCTACAAATTAATTTTATTTAGATATAATCAAAATTCATGTTTCAAAACATCTCATATGAAATATTGTTAATTGATTTATTTGCAACTAAAAAAATAAATTTTTACATCTCATCTGGAAATATGCATATTTTCTTATGTTTGTAGCTTTTATCTAAATTCTAAGAGCCCGCTTAATAGTCTATATCTCTCATAATGTGTATTATCACCTCAGTAAGTTGTTTTTTAAGAAAAGAAATCTAGCCTCTAGCATATTGTTTAAATAACTGATATCAAATGCGAATCGAATGCGTTAAAAATTCAATACACTCGAATATTTCTGAGGGAAAATTTTATTGTTATATTTTCTTTTTTTTTTGTATTCCTGTTAAAGCTACTTTTAGCATGACAAAATAAGTTAATATTGCCATCCTATTTATATTTACCAAGTTAACTGTATAAGTTAAGCAGGTACAATTATGATTTAAGCCCGTTTTTTGTAATCAGCAACACCTTTGATATTTAAGAAATAGAATTAAATAATAAAAGAACATAACATTTGCTTTAGGTACCAACTGCAAAATATTGCATTGTTTTAAAAGCGTGTATAACGCAGTACTGAATTAGAAAAATGTACATTTACAAAGAAAAAAATTATTAAATTGATAGCGTTATAAACAGCTAAACTATAAAATACACCAATTAAAAAAAAACTAATGTTTCTTCAAAAATTTTCTAACTTTGATTTTTAAACTAAAGAGCAACTTCAAAATTCAACAGACACTTTCCCAAATAAAGAGAAAGATTCAGATATCATTTAATTTTAATTTAAAGCCACCGTTACAATATCTCCTGGAATTCACTTCTTTAAGCCGTCCCTAAAGCCTCAAGAACTCCCAGAGAATGTTTATTTTAACCGTAGCAAATACCCCCACAGTTCGGTCCTCTCCTGGCGAGTATCAGATTTTTCAATTCTTGAATCGGCACGCGGAGGAGTGTACGAAGAGGAGATAGGTGCTTGACCGGGGAGGAAGGACTCTCATTTAAATAACCAACGCGCGGGATTCAAAAACAAAGATTTTTTGTTGCTGTTATTATTATTTAAGTCATCTTCCCCAAATTCTGATCTTTTTTTCTTCTTCTAAAATACTTTTCTTTTTTTGGCTTTATAGGCGATTTTTATTTATTTCAAGAAGGCATTTTGCATATATTTATACATTATATTGATAAAAACTTTTTTTTCATACCTAACAAAAGATATTAGGGAAATGTTTCTCAATTTTTCATACTGAAAATTCATAAAAGAAAAACACCCACATTTTTATACTCATTTTTAAATGGTCACTCATGGTTGTGTATGGATGTGATCCATTTTTTTGACTCGAAGAAATTAAAAGGTTATTTTTAAAAAATGTTCAAGCTTAAACTTTTTATGGTACAATTTACTTTATATGCCCCTTTTCTGAGTTTTCTGGAATTAGTTCAAATTTTCAAGGAACAAATATTGTATTCTATGGTTTTTTACGATACTCTTATACTGAGACATTTTTTCTAAAGTTAATTAGTTCAAAATTCTGCCAAGCCCTCAGTTTACTGTACTCATTCAGATATGAATTTTAGTATTATGAAAGACATATTTTCTAGTAAATACTAATTTCCGAATATTGTTCTTTAAATATATTTATAAAAGTTTTTAATATAGTATTATCAAGTAAAAATCATTACTGAATGACAAATTATAAGTACAACAATATACTACAGTCTAACTTAATAGAAATATAAACAAACGATTCAAAATTTAATGTTCTGTATATTTCAATTAGCACTTTTCTTTCAATTAAAATAAATTTTTAATAAAAGCACGCATAATTATTAAATCATTACAAATAGTAATAATTTGAAATGTATACTTTTTTTATTATATATATAAGGAAAAAAAAACACATATATATATATATATATATATATATATATATATAACTGTTATAAACATAAAAAGTTAGAGGAATAACTTCGACTCTGAAATTTGCACCAGCGAAGAATATTCTGGAATATATGTTAAAACTGACTTCAAATCTTTAATTAATTTCAGAATTTAATTCAGATTTGTTGCGAGAGGAAATTAATATTTCGAAACAGACAGTAACTACCTACATTTCAAAAGTCATGTAACTGGAGACAATTTCTTTTTTAATAATTCCGGTTGAAACCAATTAATTAAGAATTGAAAATTAATTTTGAAATTCCGCTAAGGCGAAGGTCATTAAATCAATATTGTAATATCTTTAATTTCCTAATTAACATCAGGAATTCTTAAAAATTTAAAAATATTTTTACTTTTTGTACGCGTTTACTGTGTTTGTTCTTGTTGTTGTGGTTTCTTATCCCACTTGGTAGACATCTAGTCCAAGACCTCAAACCCGTGTGGTCTCATGAAAGGATGAAATGGGAGGGGGAGTTTCTGTTGAGATGGAGCATCTGTAGGTAGAAGTGTGATTTGGCTCCATGACGCTGAATTTTTACGGGGTAGAGTTGTCAGTTCAACGCTCTACAGTCAAATTAGACCGTGATCTCCGGCTTAAAGTGAATTTCGAATCACTTCAAACATCCATGGCACCGCCGGACTCGACCCAGAAACCTGTGGCACCGAGAGCCAGAGTGCTAGCCAATTGGCCATCAGGCCGCTATATTGTTTTTAGATCTATAAGGGACCAAAGTTAACTTTCTAATTATTCAAATTTGTTGTCGTTTTTTTTCTTATAGTATAACTTCTTTTCAGATTATACAGGCTTATTCAACTACTAATTCATACAAGACACTTTAAAGTTGATTTTATATATTTGAAATAAATACGTTATAGTTACAGTTGATCCACAGTGCATATGTATAGTGTCTTGAACCATTTTAAATAAAAAAAAATACTCAAAATTAGAACTTTTATTTCATTACCACACAGAATTAAATATATTTCAATATCAATATATCAAATATATTTGCAAATCTAGTGAGATATCAAAGTTATAGTCTCAATCTGATAAGATGATATATAACCCAGAGTTGAAATGCTGAATTAGTATGAAAGAGGGCCCATATTCAAATTTCGCTGTTGCCGTTTCATTAGAGTCACTGCTTTCAGGAACGTGATAGCATGTGAAAAATGTCTCACATTAAAAGTCTGCCATCTGGCGAAAATTCTGCCATAAGATACGCAAATGCGGGAGAGATTTGCTTTGTTTTTTCGCTCTATTATAGTTTTTTGAACACTTTTGGCTAATAAGACCGGGACCTGCCTCTTATCGTAGATTCCGAACCACTAACAAAACATCCATGCCATCACCAGGATTCGCACCTGAAAACCCCGTGGTATCAACTGCTAGAGAGCTAGCCAATTGGCCATCAGGCCGCAATACGGGAATGAAGAACTCCCAGAAAACAATGTCTTTGCCTCATCTCCCATTGGTTGATTATTCCAAATATACTTCAGTGAAACACGAGGCCCATCATTGTTCAACCGAAAAAGAAATAGGATCGATATCATTGTTAAAATAAAAATGTATTTACTATGATGAATTTAAGAAATAGTAAATAAAACATAATATAATCTCCATTATATTATTATCCATTATCTATCAAATTGTTTATCAAAGTTTACCAAAATAATATCCCAGCGTGATTTATAAATCCTATTGACGAAAACGAAGGTTAAAGACGAGTTCATGAGGACGATTTCGCTTTTAAAGAATCGCTTGAAATAAAAGCCTTCCATTAGAGTTATCCATGGCAGCCAAAGTTATCTCATCTCTATCCCATATAAATAAGCCTTAATTCATGCGCATTTGGATGCATTTAATGCGTTCGGGGAATCCGCGGGCATAAAAACCGCATTTCAAGAATCTGCACAAAAGTAGATCATCGTCTCTCTGTGTGTCTGGAGAGCACGTACGATGAAGGGGAAATGAAAGAAGTTTATCAAAGACTTTCGGGTTCTCTGAGAAAGGACGGAATCATTAAAACAAGCCGCTGTTAAAATTTCGAAACGTTTTTGAAAAATGAGTCTGTCTTTGAGTATGCGAAACGGAGATAGGAAAATCAAAATGATGATCTCAAACAAATCTAACAGTTATATTTGAGAGATAAATTGCACGATATGTGCATTTCTGAGAGAAAAATTAACGAAGCATAGCTATTAAACAGGATGGGAAGAGTTTATTTACCCCTACAACTATGAAGTCTTCAGAAAAAATAGATTTTTCTAAAGGTGATGCATATATGTGACTCATTTTAATCACTGTAGGCAATTTTTATTTTTAAATAAGTTGGCTCCAGAATCCATTACGGCAAAAATAAGATGTTGTTAACTTAATCAAGTATTTCAGTGAATCATACTAATACTAAAGATATGGTGAATTTATTTTATTTTAAATGTAATAAAATATTGATAAAACATGAGAGTCACACTCTCATGTTTTATAATATTTTTGATAAATTTTTATATTTGAATGCATATTAATTTTACATTATATTTAATTGTGAGATATAAGGCATCTATTTATTCAAATTTAAGACACTTAAATGAGTCATTTTATACACGGACTGCTGATATATAAAGAAGGTAGGGTCTCACAAATGAAACTATGGGTAGCTCATTATCCTTATTTTGATGTTATCGCAATTTGAAAAGGATAAACTCAGGAGCGCCATTTTGAAAGCTTATATTCACTTAGCCAAATGTGTTATCTTTTAGACGGTTGTAGGCTTTATATTGAAAATAAAGTAAGAAATATTCAAGAAAAAGGAATCAGTTAAAAGAAAATTAATTTAACTGCTAAAAATACTAAATAAAAAAAAATAAAAGATTAGTTGATTCATGAAAAATGTGCAACTAACACAATCAAGGCACAAAAAATTTGCATAGAAATATTGATTCACAACTCTTAACTGAGAAGGAAAATCATTAATTTAATGCAGTTTATAAAAGAAAATAAACTATTCATTATACTTAGAAACCATTAAAAATATTAATTTAATTGATCCGTACTTAGAATTTTAATTTAAAAACAATAGAGTTTTTGCATACCGTATTTTTATCGACCGATTTTTTTTTTCTCCCTAGCGAGCATGCTCATAGGAAATTGCGCATGCATATCTATAATAATGTTTCCTGTGAGCATGCGCGCTAGGGGGAAAAATATCGGACGATAAAAATATGGTATGCAAAAACTCCCTAATGTTTTGTTATTTTACTTACCGTAGACGGAATTCCGTTACAGCAATTGTATATCATGCTATACCATATTTTTATATCCTGTACATAATCACTATTTATAATTTTTGTATGATTATGTTAATTATATAATATTATATCTTATTTTTTATCAATTCTAAGAATAAATATATAACTGAAAGCTTTCATATTTTTACCACCCTCACCTTTTTAACAGGTGGGAAACTGTATTTTGTAATAATCAACTATGTAAAGAAAATAATCGCATTATCTTAAAAAATAAACTTCCAATCTTTCTGAAAATGTGCAATATTGGATGATATTTTTTCAAAAAACAATAATGATGATAGTAAATAATAAATAAATAACAGTAACGAAATTGATTTATAATTTTGTATATTTATTGAAAATAATAAAACGTATGCATATTTTAACGTTCATTGAGCTACTACTTAAAATTTTTGAAATTAATATAAAATACTTGAAAAAAATTTCTTTATGTTATCAAAATGATGGAATTATATCTCAAACTTTTTTCTTTTATAAATTGAGACATAGCAAAATATCAAAGTTTAATTTACTCATTCAATATTTATACTATTCATAATTGAAATTTTTCAAAACTCACACACTTTTGTTTTTGCAAAACCAAAACGTTAGCCTAAAGTACGAATGACAATTTTCTGCTCTAAGACATTTACTAAAATTCAGTAGGAGCTTTATAAAATAACTTACATATAGTTTAACACAAAACCATATAATATTAATAGAAATAGAGTATAGTTTACCATAAAAACATATAATAATTTTAATCACATATGATTTACAATACCTTATTACCAGAAATATATTACCATATGCACCATTTAATAACTGAAATATATAGTTTACCAAAGAAATAACATGAAAGTTTATATAATAACTTGGTTATTCAATGTAATATTTTTGCAAGTTACAGACATTTTTGGTGATAAAATACATTGTAAGACGAGTGATTATTTATAAATATCATGCATGTTTTGAAGAAAACCATCTACGAAAATTTTCAGAAAGCAGCCATAAAAAGCGGAGTGAATGCAAAAGAAACGCTTCATTTATATTTGAGGACCCGAAAAATATGTATTATTCATACGCGATGCCTCTGGCAGAAACGGATGCTGCGAAAAGCACCACTGATTAGCATCCATTTCCAAGTTGACGGAACATGTGGATAGGAGACGCACCTCCAAAGATCTGAGGCATTCGGCCCTATTTCATTTCCCCTCTACATTTGTAGGATGGTAACGGAGACGAAAAGGTGTATAAAATATTCTCATGCTGTACGATGAGTGATGTATCCGTAGGAAAAAAAAAGGAAAATTCTTGGCGAATTACTATGTTTGGATGATGGGTGCATCATTGTAATGCTAGCATGCTTCAAGCGTTATTTGGATCTGCGTATTATGTAGCGTTTTTGGATGTAGCGTTATTTGGATCTGCAAGAAATGGAGGAATAAAAATATTTTAAAGTTTTCCTTAAACAAAAAATAAAACTGTGAAATGATATACAGAATACCATATCGTCGGATACACAATACACCATGTAAAGCTACAATAAATTTTGTTTTACTACATTAATTCTATGATAAAGTACATTAGAAAGTTAAATGTATAAATTTAT
>BPLQ01011420.1:0-28997 GCA_021605075.1 Caerostris darwini
CACTCTATTGTAGAATGTTTACAACTTTTTTTCCTTCCTATACCGCTTCCAATTTGAAAAAAAAAAAAAAAAAAAAAAAACAGTATAACGCCCTGTAGATAGATGCCTCCTTTAAACGTTAAAAGTAGAGCTGTCGAAAATGTCCACGTCTAAAAGATGGCTTCTTTCTCTTTTTTTTAAATGGATTTTTGCGGGTAGGGTGCCAAACGCTGTGCCAATTATCATGTTATTCTGGAGGATGCAACTTTTCATTTCTCTTCCGGGTGTGACCTTCAACGCCACTTTGGATGCACCAAACATATAGGAGAGCTCTCGCAGACAAAACAAATGCAGCGGCCTGCAGATAAATTGGAATAACAAAATCAATGCGACAGAAACGGTTACAGTTCATGTCTCTTCTTCATTGATGTAGCGGTTGATTTCCTCAGTTCCACAAGTGTAAACATGTTAATTGGATGATGGTGGCAGGGGGGACGCACTACCCGTTCTTCCCACGCTCTCCACGTGATGGCTCGTTAAACATCATTTCCACAAGACTGTGTGTGTGAAGAAAAGGGAAATTCCCTATATCCAATGGAGATATGCAATAGCAACTCATTTTACACGGTCCAAATTTCAATATTTATTGACTCAACCATTATGCGTAAAAGGAGCAGCAGTTTTTATTTTTGTCTAAACAATTCACTTTTTATAAACAATTCATTCGAGCTGTATTCCCTCCCCCTACCATATAGCGGGTCCATTCCGGTTTTTCACTAAAATGTTACTTTTCGAGCACTGCAATTTATATATATATATATATATATTACACGTAGCAATTTAATTTCAAATCAATTCAAATGTAACTTAAGCGTATAACAAACAAACACGATGCAGATACCTCTAAAAAGTATCAGAAACAATTTATACTAAGAAAAAACTTTACAACATTTTAAGTAGTTTTCTAACGTTATTCTACATATACATATATGCCATTGTATAATTATATATATATATATATATATATATGGGCCTGAATGGTCGAGTACCACAGGTTTCGGGTTCGAGTCCTGGCGGTGCCATGGATGTTGTAGTGGTTCGGAATCCACTTTAAACCGTAGGTTCTGGTATAACATGGTCGTAGGGCGTTGCGGGGGCATTGTTACTCGGCGTCCGTGGCTTATCTTTAAGTGACACGCGCCCACTGGGTAATGAAAAGTGAGTAACGTCTGTGCAGCGCCTGCCTTAAGGCATACAAAACAAGTGTCTAAGTGTTTGCCAGCTGCATTAGAACAAACAAATAATATATATATATATATAAAATATATATATGCATATATAGAGAGCATAAAGTGTGGTATAAGGTGTGATTTAAGATATAATAAGCAGTATACATGAAAATGAAATCTATGAAATCTCTATGAATCTATCATCCTATGAAATCTAAACGCTGAGTTTTTATTCCTTTTTTATGGCTTATGCTAGTTATTGTACGTTTAGAAATATGAAAACCCACCTCTTTTTTTTTAATAATTGAATAAAAGTACAGTGGGTACAAAAAGTATTTGCACACTTACATTTTTGCTTGCAAATCATAAAATTAAGCATTAAGAAATACAAAAATTGATATTGCCAAAGTAGAATAAGTACAATCACCTGAATTAAACAGAAAAAATACAATAATATAAATAACAATTTTTTTTTGCAACACAATTAAAATATCTCGTGTCAAAGAAGTGTTTGCACACCCGCATGTATACAAAAGAAATATATATATATAAGAAAATTTCAAATAACTAATATTTAGTATGCATTCCATTAGCATCTATTACTGCTTGTAATCTTGCTGGCATTGATTTAATTAAATTTTCTGTAACAGTAGGGTCAATATTTGACCACTCTTCAATAAGAGCTTGTTCAAGTGCAGATTTGCTTGAAATCTTCTTTTTTCTTACTTTTAAATCCAAAGAATTCTACAAATTTTCCAAAGGATTTAAGCCTGGTGTTTGTGATGGAGTAGCAAGTCTTCTAGGTACATTATAAAGCATCCACATTCGTGTTATACCGGCGGTGTGCTTGGGTTCTTTGTCTTGCTGAAAATTGTACGAATTACTGATATCCAATTTTAGTGCACTTTGTGGCAGGTCAACTCGCAGCACATCAATATAGGTTCGAGCTGTCATATTCCCATCAATGAAACACAAATTACCAACTCCTTTGCTAGCCATGCACCCCCAAACCATAACAGAGCCTCCTCCATGTTTAACTGTAGGTAATACATTTTTAGTATGGAAAGCAGTGCAAGGCTTTCTCCAAACTAATTTGCTGCCATCTGATTTAAAGATATTGAACTCACTCTCGTAGGAGTATATGACATTTTTCCAGAAATCAATTGGTTTATTGATATATTTCTTAGAGAATTGCAATTGTTGCAGCATTCTTAGTCTCCCCCTCTTCGGTGAACATTCTAAAACTATCACTGCCTATTGAAGCTCTCCCCTTCAAACAAGTGCCACGCCCCCTCCTGACCTATGCATCCCTGTATAACCGCCGAGACAAATAGGCATAAAATTCAAATCAAATGACCTCCAAAACTATCTTCGTTCTATAAAAATGCGGGGTGGTCAAACTTGTGACTCCATGTCAATGAATATAGCAAAGCCTGCAGACGGGCTGAAATCCAGGGCAGTCACTGCTTTCAAAAACGAGGAGGTTCGAAGGCGATTCTAAAGGCCTGCATGAGTATCGTTGCAGGTATCTCTAAAAAATATTTTTTTCTTTCTAATTCAGCTGGCAAATAGACTGTGATCTTTTTACACTATAAAGGCTGCACCGACGTTACTCACTTTGCACTACCGAGGGCGCGCGCATAACTTGAATATAAGCCACTGGCGCTGAGTAACTATGCCCCCGCAACGCTCTACGAACCTATTAGGCCGGGACCTACGGTTTAAAGTGGATTACGAACCACGCCAAACACCCATGGCACCGTCGGGATTTGAACCCGATACCTGTGAGACCAACCGCCAGAGCGCTAGCCACTCGGCCATCAGGCCCACTCTAAAAAATATTAGAAACACATTATACTAAGAAAAGGTGCTAATAAATGATAAATATAGTTGTTAGGTTTTTCTATATACATGCCATTCCGTTTCTACAACTTTTACAAATGTTTGCATTATATTTTTTATATAAAATTTCCATAAAGAATATTTATTTACTATACATTTTTTTCTATAGGACATAGGTTTCTCAAAGCTATAAGGCATACATAAGAAATAAGAATAAAACACATCCAGAACTTCAACTGCTTATTATGGGAAATGGCGCGTGACTAGGGGATTTGAACAGATTTTTGGTGTTATTAATTATGCGTATTTTGCAAATGACCTTTTTTTCATATTTAAACAATTACAAATTCATATATATACATACACTTGCAAATAAACAATTTCACCAACAAACATTCTCTGAAGGGGCCTATATTTCGGGTTACATCCCGGTGGTGCCAGGGATGTTTGTAATGGTTCGGAATCCACTTTAAGAAGGTCCCGGTCTCCTATGACTGTATTTCACCAGAAAACGGGTGCTCCATCAGAAAGCTGCTAAAATTTGCAATCATTTAGCCATGACAGAAAACATCAACTAGTTTTCAATACAATTTCACACTCCAACTTTTTATGTTTTTTTTATTATGAAAAGAGAAATGAAACAAACTTTGTAATTTAAACCAAACCAAAAACAAACATTAAAATCCTTGAAGCATTCCCATGAGGCAAATAACCAGAGACTTTAAATAATTCGTTCATATTAAGATTTCTTGCATTCTGAGTGGATTAGAATTACAAAATAATAGCATGTCCAATCCGAGAGTTCTAAAACTCCCGTTCGACGGGTAAATCTGTGAATGCGAAAGTTCCCTTCCCCCTTCAAAACTGCATTTCCATTCGGTCCCAAGTGAAGCTTCCACTTTTTTTTTATTTTTTTTTTTTTTTCAAATATATTTATTACAAAATTATTCCCTAAATAAGTTGATAAAATGTTTTCGAAATATACGAATTTCTAACAATAACAATATTAAAGACATTCTTAATATTACCTAAATTTATATTTTTATTATTATTATTATTAGCAGGAGAGATCAGGTTCGGCGTTGCGGTCACTGCTTTCACCATGAAATAGGAATCTTCCGAGTTGTTGGTTCATCGAAATTACAATTTTAGAATTTTTATGTTTTTATTTCGGAAAAATTCATTTCAAAACATACATAAATACACACATGCATGCGTAAAATTTTGAATTAACATAGTGTTTCTTATATATAAATATATATATATAAAGAGAGTGATATATAAGGGTTACAACACGCCCATGAGTTTAAAAGAACAAACAAAATGTGTAACAAAACAAGAGGGTTGAGGTTTGAATCCGCTTGCGGCACTGTCGTAATCGCTCTTTCTAGAAACAAGGAGATTTGATGGCGATTGTGTCTCGCGTCATTAAGCAATCTGGTTGAAAAATGTCGGATTCCCTCCCATACGACTCGCAAATGCGGCCCAGTTACCCTTAACAGTTCTCCCCATCACATGACTCATGACAATGCTCCATTCTCAAATGGCGAACTGGTATGTAGGCAATGGCCTTAGGTATGTAGGTGTGGAGAAAAGTTAAGCTGGTGTTGTGGAATGAAACAAAAACAAGTAATATAAAAAACATTTTAAAGTCAATTCCTACTTTTTTTTCCCCCTCTACTGCAGAAAGTCCTTTATAAATAATTTCCATTCATTTTTTTAAGTTTATCTGGCGCCATCTATTGGTAGATATATGCAACTTAAATCTAAAAAAAAACTAAAATTAATTACTGAATTAATATTAGAAAAAACTGTATTAACATCCAGTGTTATCCATTACAAGTTCAAAAAAAAAAAATTGCTTCTGAACTTGAGTGGAGGAATAAAAAGTATTTTACGAACGATTGAATATTTGAACAAGATATATATAGGGAGAGTGTGAGCTAATTGAAGGAATTGAATAATAATTAACTAACAGAATTATTTTTAACCATTATATGTTTATGCTTGTGAACCTATTTTAAAATAACGAAAATGAGTTATAAATAACACTCCAGTAGTGGACAGTGTACTGTCGAACTAAAAAAGCTTTGTTCGAGATCCGCAAGTTATACAGAATCGAAAGCTCCGGTGAAGGGGGTGGGCCCTATAAACCAATAGGCTTGCAGAAACAAAATTAGGAAGAAAAAAAAAATGCAAAAATTCGCCAGACTTAGAAGCAAGTGTTTATGAAAAAACTTCTCGCTCTACTGTAGAGTGTTTGCAACCTTTTTTTTTCCCTCTACCGCTTCCAATTAATAAAAAAAAAAAAAACAGTATAACGCCGTGTAGATAAATGCCTTGTTTAAAGATTAAAAGTAGAACTCTAAAAAGTGTCCAGTCTAACGGATGGCTTCTTTTCTGTCTTTTTTTAAAATAGATTTAGGAGCGTTCGATATCAAACGCCAGAAGCTGTGCCCAGTTATCAAGTTATTCGTGGAAATGCTTTCATTCATATTCGGTGGACTTTTAACCGAGGTGTGCTCTTCAACACAACTTTGGATGCATCAAACATTTAGTCGTCAGGAGAGCTCTCGCAGACAAAACAAATCCAGTGGCCCGCAGATAAATTGGAATAACAAAACCAATGCGACACAAACGGTTACAGTTAATGACTCTACTTCGCTGATGTGGCAGTTGATTTCCTCAATCCAAAGCGAAGACACACTAATTGGAGGATGGAGGGGGGGGGTGCACTGTCCATTCTTCCCACACTCTCCATGTGATGGCTTGCCGAACACAGTGATTTCGGCAGAAGCGGTTATAGTTAGTGATTCTTTTTCGCTAAAGCAACAGTTAATCTCCAGAATGTTTTCATTTTTGTTCCGTGGCCTATTTAACCCGGGTGTGTTCCTCAACACAACATTTCATAACAACGTAGTTGGGAGACCTCTCTCAGACAAAACAAATCCAGCGGCCTGCAGATAATTGGAATAACAAAATCATTGCCGCAGAAACGGTTATAGTTAAGGACCCTTATTTGCAGATGTAGCGGTTGATTTCCTCAGTCCCGAAAGTGTAAACATGTTAATTGGATGATGGAGGCAGGGAGGGGGGAGGGAAGCACTACCCATTCTTCCTGCGCTCTCCACGTGATGGCTTGTTAAAAATCATTTCCACAAGACTGTGTGTGTGAAGAAAAGGGAAATTCCCTATATCTAATGGCAATAGCAACTCATTTTACACGGTCCCAATTTCAATATTTATGGATTCAACCATTATCCGTAAAAGGAGCAGCATTTTTTATTTTTGTCTAATCAATTTATTTTTTATAAAAAATTCATTCCAGTTGGATTCCCTCTCCCCTACCTTATAGAGGGTCCATTTCGGTTTTTCACTAAAATGTTTCTACTAAATGTTACTTATATATATATATATATATATGGGCCTGAATGGCCGAGTACCACAGGTTTCGGGTTCGAGTCCCGGCGGTGCCATGGATGTTGTAATGGTTCGGAATCCATTTTAAACCGTAGGTTCTGGTCTAACAGGATCGTAGGGCTTTGCAGGGGCATTGTTACACCGCGTCCGTATGTTCAAGTTACACGCGCCCCCTGGGTAATGCAAAGTGAGAAACGTCTGTGCAGCGCTTGCATTAAGCCATCCAAGACAAGTGTCTAAGTGTTTGCCAGCTGCATTAGAACAAACAAATAATATATATATATTATTTGTATATATATTGTATATATATTTTTATATATATATATATATATATATAACATAAAGTGTGGTATAAGATGTGATTTAAGATATAATAAGAAGTATACATATTTTGGGGCTTAACTGGCCGGGACCTGAGTAGCGCTGTGGCGCTCGGTGCCACAGACTTCGGGTTCGAGTCGCGGATGTGCCCTGGATGTTTGTAGTGGTTAGGAATCCACTTTAAACCGTAGGCCTTGGTCCAATATGACTGTAAAGTGTTGGGGTAGGGCTGACAACCCTACCTTGTAAAAAGGAAACATCTCTCGTCTCGAAATCTACCAGTAAGCAGACGGCCTTGGCCCACCATGGGGCTGTTGCGCCATTGATGATGATGTACATATTTTTTTGGTTATTATGTGTTTTTCACCTTTTTTCCTATAAAATCTAAACGCTGGCGTTCTATTCCTTTTTATATGAATTATACTAGTTATTTCACGTGTAGAAATATTAAAGCCACGCTTTTCACGCCTTTATTTTAATAATCGAATAAAAGTATTTCTCTTCGTAAAGAGCAAAAATAGAGTCTTCGGTAGATTGTTTATTTTCCAGTGACATAATAAATCAAAGAATAATTTTAATGATGCAAAATCCCATGGTTGATAAATGGATGCGTCTAGTTTCGTACTTTTTTTCATTTAAATTTAGTCCCAGAAGAAAGTCGAAATTTGTACGGAAAACGTCTGAACATCCTCTGTATTTGAAAATTCTTTCAATCATTCTTCTTCTTCATTTAATGTATGGTCTTTTGTCAACAGACGTAACTTCTATTGAATAAATACTTGGATATAATCGAGGATCTACATTTTTTTACCATTCCATTAAACCATCATGCTTTAGTTTATTCCCAAAATAATAATTCCTTTTTTTGGAGATGTTCATTCCAACTTATTTAGAACAGCTACCTACAGGTTCAATTAACCAAGCGTGTGTATAAAAATGCTTAAATGATTTTCTAATGGCATTCACATTGCAACACATGATTTCCATGATGGCACAATTGTGAAATGTGCGATTCGGAGCACACGGGTATTTAACCGGTTTTGGCACCAAAGTTTATTTTTATGTTTTAATTTTGCTTATTTTTTCGAGATTTCATTCATTTATTTAAATCAGTAAATATTTTCTATAATTCATTCATTATCAAAATAACATATCACATGTTTTAACTATATAACAATTTGATGTGGGGCATGGAATATAACCATAATGGATAACTAATAATTAAAAAATATAAAACTAAATTTTAAATCACTTCATATAAAACTTCTGTAGAATTTTTATATTTAAATAAAAATTTGAACTTAAAGTTTTTGAAATAAAACTTTATGTTTTCAAAATAATAACAGGCAAAATACCTAAACAGCTAATAATATGAATGAACACAAAAATAATAATAACTTTGGCAATGAATCATAAAAATTTCCAGCTTAATGCTGCGTGTGTTTACAAATGATGCTTCTTAAAGCATATCATAATAAAAAAAAGCTTTAATCTTTGAAAGTGACATTTACCGATGACAGACCTATGTTTAGAATGACCACAGATAAAGACATATCGGTCATTCAACCAGCTCCAAAATTAATCATCATTTTCCTTATATTAATTAGAATAAAAAGAGCAATTACTGCAAAAAAAATGTTGCTAAATACATTACTCAATGACATTTTTGGAATTAGATAATGTATGCATACTAAATTTAGGAGCTTTTGATGCTAAAAAGTATATTTTCTTGTGCACAATTTTTAAAATTCTTTAAATAAAAATTAAAATTATTTTTAAAACTGGCCATAGTGTCAGTGTCATGGCCCGTCAGTTTTCAACCTCAGCAAATCCCTAAAATAATTTTTTATAGAAAGGGCCTGAATGGCCGAGTGGCTAGCGGTCTGTACCACAGGTTTCGGGTTCGAGTCCCGGCGGTGCCATGGATGTTTGTAGTGGTTCGGAATCCCCTTTAAACCATAGGTACCGGTCTAACAGGATCGTAGAGCGTGGCGGAGGTAGTGTTACTCCGCTTCCGTAGCTTATCTTCAAGCTACACTCACCTCCTGGGTAGTGCTAAGTGAGTAACGTCTGTGCAACGCTTGTCTTAAGGCATCCAAGACATTTGTCTAAGTGTTTGACAGCTGTATGAGAACAAAAATAAATAAATAAGTAATTATTCATTGAAAACATACAAAAAAATTCTATTTATCTTTCTATATTCGTCGCCAATTTATTCATTTTCTTATCCTTAAAGACGGCGTAGCAATTATTTACATCCCATTTCAAATTAAAAAATACTAGAGAATATAAATTATTTTTAATCCTAAATAGGCTTGCTAACACTATCTTTGCAAACACAACATAATCTTTGCACACTTCACCGGAATACATATTTGTTACTGGAATGCATACTGGATTATTTGTAGACTCACCGATTTTGAAAATTTCATCCCCTCACATAAAATGATACTCTTCTGCTGCAAAAATTTTTCGCAAAAAAATTTTACATTCCGAATTATAATTCCTTCTGAAATGACAGTCTACGAAACCCAGCCTATTCTACTCATCAAAACTTGCCTCCCCCATCACCCCTCTAAAAAAGTAACCCTCATTTCTTTCCACTTTGCAAACGCTACACTTGCTATTATTGTGACATTCCCTATCGCAGGTAATTTATTAACCTCCGCACTTACCTCTGATCTAACTATGAATAAAGCCCTGAAATATCCCACCAAGCACCCTGAATACTACCTATACGTAACGCTTTCTTGCAATCGCTATCGAGACTCCTCGTTTCTAAAAGCAGTGACTGCAACGATGTCGTCAGGGGATTCGAACCTCCGAACCAGTGAGCGACTGACAAGAATAACTACAAAAATGTGAATAGGTGTCCTTTGGTCAAATAACCGTTATACAATGTACAGGAATACGTAAAACGTTAATTACATAAAGTACGCAAATATTGTGCTTAATATAACTTTACTCAATTAATTATTCTATTTATCGACTCTCAATGCAAAAAACATTTTTGAAAATTAATTTGCCAGGATTGGAAAATGGTTGTGAATCGAAAAAAAATTAAATGAAATTTGAAAAAATAAGCGAATTACTGAGCGAAATTAAAAAAAAAAAAAGACAGATTTATCGTTTAAAATTGTAATTTTCTTATATTTACATTAGAAGAAAAAGAGAGTGAACGGCCGAGTGGCTAGCGCTCTGGCGCATAATACCACACGGCTCGGGCCCCGGCGGTGCCATGGATGTTAGTAACGGTTCGGAATCCTCTTTCAACCGTAGGTCCCTGTCTAATAGGATCGTAAAGCGTTGCGGGGGTAGTGTTACTCCGCGTCCGTGTCTTATCTTCAAGCTACACGCGCCCCCTGGTTAATGCAAAATAAGTAATATGGGTGCAGCGCTTACCTGAGGGCATCCAAGACACCTGTGTAAGTGATTTCCAGCTGCATTATAAAAAAAAAACACATTAGAAAGAAAAAAAATTAAGTTATACGAAAGGATTTACCTTAAAATCGAAAAAGAATTAAATGGGGTGAAGACATTGAGATTAAAAGCACTTTTGATCCCATCAAATATTTTTAAATTAAGGCATTAAGAAATAAAATTTTTATAGCTTCGATAAACTTTAAATGTAGGAATTCCTGGTCATTTAAAGACCTCACAATTATTAAGCAGGATTTCTCGTATTCCCCTTTTAGTACAGAAAGTTCCATACTGCAGTACAAAAATGATGAAATAGAACTAGGGCAAGCATTTGCTGACAAGGAATTTTTTTTTTTTTCATTAAATACTTAATTTTATTTTGTTTTAAGTTTAAATGCATTCAAAATATCTCTCATATTAGATATAATGTTTAAAAATTCCCATTTAATAATATTTAATTTGCTTTAACCTTTCAAAGCGTTTAATTGAACTCAATCCTATAAACCAAAAATAGGATTTGCACCTTTCATTAGTTTATTTTAAGTCAATTCCTACTTTTTTTTCACTCTCTTGCAGAAGGTCAATTTATAAATAATTTTCATTCTTTTTTTTAAGTTTATCTGGCACCCTCTATTGGTAGATACATGCAACGTAAAACTAAAAAAAAACTAAAATTAATTAAATAAATTTAATGAATGAATTAATGTTTGAAAAAACTGTATTAACATCCAGTTTCATCCACTAGTACAAGTTCAAAAAAAAAAAAAAATGTATTTGAAGTTGAGTGGAGGAATAAAAGTATTTTATGAACGATTGAACATTTGAATATATATATATATATATATATATATAGGGAGAGTGTGAGCTAATAGAAGGAATTGAAAAAAAAAAATAAAATCACAAATAAAGAGTTCCAAAAAAACCAGTCAAAAAAAAATTACCTTATACACTACCAAGTCATTAATATTCTTAGATGCGCGGAGGCGTAATTTGTAGAAGATATAAACGAATCGATTTGAAATCTGAATGGGAAGCAGCGTGGGTGTGGACGAAAATTGAATTGAAGAAAAAAAGGGTTGTGCTGCAGTTGCTGGTATGCAAGCGAAGATGACGTAGATAACAGCGAGGCGACACAATACCAGGTGTCCATCAAGGCTCATCCGACGATTGCGAAATGAGCGGGAGGAGTCAAGTTTAGATGCGGGGATGACGGGTCAGTGCAGTTTAATTGAAAGGAAGGTGTCAATCAACGCGAAACGGTGCATGCGAAATGAGAAGGGCGGCGCTGTGGCTGGACACGTGAACTTGCAAAAGCATTCGATTGGCCCAAAGTTTATAAAGGACGGCTTGGTAAGCAGCAGGAGTTTGCGTCGGTAGAGGATCGTCGGATATCAGGATAATTATGCGGGATTTATACATCAGAAACATTCCTGATACAAAAATACCTTTCCATAGTTTTTTTTTTTTGGTATTAATATTTAAGGATATCCAAAAAATTAGAACTTAATGAATGCCAGAATATTTCTAGTCAAACACAAAGCTCAATCATTGGGATAGTATCCTATATATTATTCTGATACAAAATCATATTATCTAAATATTAAATAGTTAATATTTTAAATAGTAAATAAAAAGCTTTCAACACTCAACACAAGAATAGTTAATATTCTAATTCCTAATCAAGATTCTAATCAATGATATACATACTGAATTCTAAATGCATATAAATATCTATAATAAAAAAATTACTGAATCGCAAATAAAACAGCAGCACTATAAATGCAAATATATATATATATATATATATATATATATATCAACTGTATTTATTTTTAAAATGCATTCGTGATTTGCTCTGATGGCCTCAACTTGACAAACACAATTTTTTTATTTATCTCTTGAAGCGCGCATGCGCCATTCTGAGAGACAAAACTCAATGGCCTGCAATGTTTGGAAACCACTCGTCTGACCGGATATCTTTCGGGCAATTTAAATGAATTATTTAAAAATAAATTTATTAGGAAATACATGTGACAAATGTACTGTTACTACATTACTCATTTGTAGTTCAGCAGATTAAATATATCATTTTTACCAACAATTCAAATAAAAAAGGCCGCTGCGGAATTATTTTCATTAGTTGCTAGGACAGACATCTGACCCTTGAGCGAAGGTAGGAAAGATCGGGACATTCCTCTTTGAGAAAAGCAATTGAAAGAAGTAAATTATTTTAAAATCAATACATATATATTAATTTTATATATAAATAAATATATATATTTATTTATTTAAAAAAATTAAATTATTTTAGAGTTTGATACATATTATCAAACTCTAAGCGAATTAATTATTTTTTTCACATTATCTCTAACTGTCTGATGGGTCGATAATGAAAGGGGACCTTTGAGCGAGGGTAGAAAAAATAGGCAGCCAGATCGGGACCCCGTGCGACTTTGATGAAGTGCAATTGAAAGAAAGAAATAATTTTAAAATTAATATGCAGTGGTTCCTAAAAGCGTTCGTACACTTATGATTTTCATTGAAATAGGGCTCTATCCGTTAATTAAAACTAATATATCCGAATGGCTGTTGAATTATTGGATCTTATTTAATTATTAGATTTTTTGTACAGTTGTTGTTTTTATTTTTTCAAATTCCAGCAATGGAAAAGAATTATAAATTTTGAAATCTATTGAATTACGTAGATATATCGTATATTTACGAATATAAACCAAAAGTACGTTCTCCATTAAGAAATTTACCCGAATTGAGTAGCCCGAAATGAATAAGAAAAAATAAATAAATAAAAAATTCCTGCATCGTTCATTATTCACATTATTATTCAAGAGTACCGTTTTGGTACTTTAACGTAAATTTCGTGATCATCGAAATTTCTCATTTTGGCGATGGCGCAACAAACGACCCTATAAACAATTTCGAAAATAAAACAACTTATTTTCATAAAACGAATAGCCCATTTCATTTCATATTTTTAGTCTGAAATATAAAGGGCCTGAGTGGCCAGCGCTCGGTACCACAGGTTTTGGGTCCGAGTCCAGCCGGTACCATGGATGTTTGTAGTGGTTTGGAATCCACTTTAAGCCGCAGTCTTATGTGACTGTTGGGCATAGAACTAACAACCCTACCCCAAAAAAAAAAAGAATAACATCTCTCGAAACCTACCAGTAGGTAGACTGGGCTGTTGCGCCAATGATGACGATGATGAAACATGCCATATAACTGATATTTATTTATTTGCCGGCTAAACGCTGGAACCCGGCGAATGGAAAAGTACCTCCGTCTTTCGGGCAGAGCAGTGTATAAGCATTAAGCAGCAGCATTTTAACTTTGGAATAATAAGTAGTGAAATTCTCGGCGCGGAAATGTACTGTATGCACTTTAAGTTTCCACAAAATTGAGACAAATTATGCAGCATCTATTAAAATCTTTGAAACGGAGAATTATTCATATATAAGTTAATTTATCTTTTAATATATGCAATCCTAATTAAAATGATGAATTCGTTAACACCACAGTGAGTACAGGCGGCGAATATAAATAAATAAAACGCTTCTTTCGCAGAGAAGGCGGGAAACACAGCGGCTGGAAGTTATTTGGCAGACAAAACAAGGACCAAACTTGGCTGTGGAGGCGACTTTGATCCTCCTACTTCTACTCGATTCACCAACAGCACCTATTCGATAGATAGATAATTAAAAAGGAATCACCTTTTCACTCCCACTCGATAGGATTTTAACTTTATTTTCATTATTGCTGTAATCAACTATCCTACAATCATAATCCTCCTTTTATCACCCATCTCAACATCCCGAGACTCATCGGAAATGACTCTTATCGGTACTGGTATCGAAAACGAAATTACTAACATCATCCACTCTGCCTGTAATGCTGGCTCTAAACGGAATGCTAACAATAAAGTCTAAAACTTCCGTAGCCATCGCGCCCGAAACAAATCTAAACATCTTCATTACCTTATTCTCCGAAAAGAAACATTCAAATTGAATCAAGAACTCATTTTGGAACACGATACTCTCCCCCCGTCACTGCAAATACAAATCCCCAAAACGCTCTGATCCATCTCAAATTCCATTCTGACTGAAAATAATCTCACTAAACCGTATAACTGAAAATTCCATTAATCCTTCTCTCCATCTCCTGTCGCATACTTCTACCTAAATCCCAAACAGAAGGCCTTTCCGGCGTATAGGTTTAACGTGCTTACCTAGCTAAAAATTAAGAAAGAAAAAAATTGAAAAATCGGGGAAGAAAAGAAATGTTCGGCGGGACTTCCCAATGGAAGATCCTGAAAAGACAAAAGTTTTCAATATACACGCGCTCCATCGAGAATTTTGACAGACAATCTATCCATGAGCGATAAAACTACATCTTTATGTGCAACATATGGGTAAATAGTTAAGAAATTAAATAATTTCTTTAAATAATTAAATGCGCAGACCATAAAACTACATTTGAAATGTAGCATAACGCGCTATAGACCTTAAAAGTTTTTCAGACCACTGATCAAATATGAAAACAGTTGTAAAGAAAATGTGCTCTTCAGAAAATAATTTTATTTCCAAGCATTCGTTCTTGCTATGTCAATGAAAATCACGAACAGATATGCGCTACAAATATCGCATACATTTCCGTGTTGTGAGTCTAGAATTTTTAGACTAAATCTAAGCTTCTATACGGACCTAGCAAAAATCGTAGGAACATTTTCATTAGCTAGGCGCACACCGTTATTTCTTTAGTTTAAATTTATTTTTAAAAAATCAATTTAATGAATACGAGCTGCTTTGTTTTCGAAATTACTTACATTGCCGGTTTGTTGAGTCGCAGCCAAAACGAAAAATCGGATGTTGCGCCTAGTAAAACGCAAAAGTACCAAAACGGGGATAATACTAGAGTACCGCAAATGATGAGCACACGGAAAATGACTATGGAAAAGGAAATGACTTTCATTTACTTTTGGAGTTTTTGTTGTTACATGAAACAAATTGATAGAAACAACGCAGGGTTTTACTTTATAACTATTGGATTGGAGAATATTCAACCCTGCACATTCTAAGGCAAATACATGTTTGAACATTACAAGATTCCCCCAATAAGGCTTTCCTGCAGAAGATTACATTCGGAAATATAGAGTACTGTTATTTTAAATGAGTCAATGTCTGAGAAAAAGATGAAAAACAGAAAAGGTTCTTTTATACATTTTATTATTATACTGCCTATAAAATGTACCGATATATAAGAACTACTCGCACAGCAGAAGATCAGTTTTGGCAAAATAAAATAACACAAAATATAATCAAACAGGGATTTCTAAGAAGTTGAAAAATGAAACGGGGGGGGGAACAACTTGCATATCTGTTCCGGTCATGAATCAGCGATTATGCAATCTACGTAGATCTTCTAACTCTATACTAATCATATATGTGCATGATATTGACCTTTTCTAAAATGGAGATGCCTGTTTGCTTTCAGTGAATTGGATTCATTCAATCGAATAGTATCATTATTCGCAAATTCATGACCTTGAAATGCAAATTTTATTTTTTTAGTTACATGGTTAAAAAGTAACTTAAGAAAAAGCGAATTAAAGTTTTCAATTTTCTTTTTTATTATAAATTAAATTTTATTTTTATTATTTATCAACTAGGGGTCTGAATGGTCGAGTGGCTAGCGCTCTGGCGCTCGGTACCACAGGTTTCGGGTTCGAGTCCCGGCTGTGCCATGGTTGTTTGTAGTGGTTCGGAATCCACTTTAAAAAGTATGTCCCGGTCTAATAGGATCGTAGAGCGTTGCGGGGGCCTTGTTACTCCGCGTCCATGGCTTATCTTCAAGTTACACGCGCCCTCTGGGTAATGCAAAGTGAGTACGTCTGTGCAGCACTTGCCTTAAGGTATCTAAGACCAAGCTGTCTTTGTTTGCCAGCTGCATTAGAAAGAAAAAAATATATATATTTATCAACCAATATTTCCCAATGAATTGAGATTGCATGGTGTAGCAACGCACTGATTAATTGTCTTCTAAAAATGTAGTTTGAAATAGAATGGTTTATTTTTCTACCATTCAATAGCCTCATTCAGCTTTTTAATGGAAATCATTTTCATCCTTCTTTTAAACATTTCCTTTGCAAATAATATTTTGCTAAATAGGTGATAAAATGATTCATTAGAACGAAAAGCTATTTCGATTTTGGAAAAAAAAAAATTCCGAATCACGATAAAAAATTTAAAAATGTTTCGCCATGTTGGAGCCAATTTTTGAAAATTTTAATTAGACGTTTAGGAATTCAAAAGTAAAGAGAATATTTATTATCTGAAAGAAAAGAAAAATGAGGACAAAACGTTGTCCCTGGAATTTTAAATGAATTTGAGTTTTTCTTTGGTGATTGTTGTATGTAAAGTATTCAAGAAATTTAAAACTTTTAAAATTAAAAGGGTTAATTTGATAAAAAAAAAATTTTTTTTGTGGATGTAATTTTGATTCTATTAGTTGTTAATTGTTGTAACCCTTGCAAAGTTTTGCAACTTGTATCATTTTAACTAAAATTAATATTTAGTAATAAAAAGAATAAATCTTTTTTAAAAAACATGCCATGTAAATGCGTATCTGTTGGACCTTAATGGCCAAGTGGTTAGCTCTCTGGCGCTGGGTACCAAAGGGTTCGAGTCCCGGCGGTGCCATGGATGTTTGTAGTGGTTCGGAATCCACTTTAAACCGTAGGTCCCGGTCTGAAATGATTGTAGAACAATGCGGGAGGTACTGTTACTCCACATCCGTAGCTTATCTTCAAGTTTCGCGCACATTCTGGGTAGTGCTAAGCGAGTAACGTCGGTGCAGCGCTTGCCTTAAGGCATCAAAGACAATTGTTTAAGTGTTTGCCAGCTGCATTAGAACAAAAGAAAAATGTGTATCTGTTGCATAATAATAATAATAAATAGATATTTAAAATGAATTCAGAACTATTTTTAATATTAAAAAGAATAGTTTTTGAGTTTCGAAGGAACAATTGCAAATAAATTTTAATCAAGAAAGAAACAATACAGCAGACTGTCTGCTTAACAAGAGTTGTGTTATGACAATTATTTGTTTTAGAAACATTCTAATGAGAATTATGTAAAAATAAATTATATAATTCCGCTTTGAATAGTTTATTTGAAGCAGAACGAACATTTAAAATTATTTTGCGTACTGTACATTCATTATATTAATTATTCATTATTAATTATTATTAACAGTACATAATAAAATAATAATACTGCGTAAGAGCTGAACAGATGATTCTATTTCTAACTGCAGCAAAATTTAATATAAATTTAATTGCGCTCAGAAACCTACGTTATATTTTCCTGCACTTTGAGAAGGTCTCACAGTCGTCGGCCGAGCTGTAAAAACGAGTAGACTCGGCGGCTAATGACACTCGGGAGCGAACCGCCCCGCATCTGTCTTGCTCTGTCTATGCCCGAGGATAGACTCCGCTTCATCTTAGGGGCCAGTTAATGCTGAGAGAAACTTCCATGCTCAATTTCGAGACTGGCACCGTGCGTATGTGAAGCGTAATTTGCAGTCGCTGTTTATGGAAATCAGACAGTTAGACGGCGAATACAAGGGTGTGTGGGAGGCGTCCCGCATCAGAAGTCACGTGCTAGGTGCGAAGTATCACCCTACGCCAGCATGCGCTGCAGTCACGTCTTTCAAAAATGAGTAGACTCAGCGGCTAATGACACAGCGGGAGCGAACCGCCCCGCATCTGTCTTGCTCTTTCTAGGCCCGAGGATAGACTCCACTTCAACTTACCGGGGGCAAGTTAATGCTTAGAGAAACTTCCATGTTTAATTTTGAGAGCGGCACCGTGCATATGTAACGCGTAATTTGCAGTCGCTATTTATCGGAATAAAACTATCTGTAACCACGTGCATTGAAACATACACACATAAATACATACACACACACACATAAATACAAACATACACACACACACACACACATACACATGAATCAGCCTTACGCCCAACGGTCTACAACCGTATTGGACCTTACGGTTTAAAACCACTACAAAAATCAACGCACTTTCGGGACTCGAACCCGAAACCTGTGGCACCGAGTTCCTGAGAGCTATTCATTCGGCCATCTGGCCCCTGCTTGGGATAACTAGAAATGTAGACTTTTTGTACCACAATTTTGCGAAAACACATTATTATAGATAATTAAGCATATTTTTTAGGACTTTCATAAGTATTTATGTTTGTTTCCTTACAAATAACATTCCTGAAATAGGAAGTCTTTATATTTTTTTGGCAAATTAAATTTTTTAAACGTGTTTTTATTTGTACTTTATTATTTAATAATTGTTAATATAAAGTCAAATCTAATTTAAAATAATTACTGGTTTTCCAAAAGGGTGTAACATTCATTAAAATACTGAAATATTTTACAAGAGAAACCTTGCTGAAATGAGTGTTATCTAGGTGTTCATAGAAGTTAATTTAAATTTGCTTCATAATCTGATTCAATTCTTTTGCATAGGTGATACATTCACTATTTACGACAGTAAACCGGGAATTAGCACAAGTTTTAATTGATCATTTTTTTTTTTTTTTTTTTATTCATATTTTTTTTTTTTTTTATTACTTTAAAAAATATTTTTATGGTAGTAAATCGCGCAGATATTAACATAGAGAGAAAATTAAATTTCAAGCTCATTCGCTCCGAAAGATGCACTTTTTCCGCCTCACACATTCAGTTGGTTTCATTTCTCAAAAGTCCGGAACCGAAGCCATTCGCCGAGCTGCTATGTAGACACAACAAGGGACGGGTTTTTTCCCGTTCTTTGTAGCCTACACCTACCTCGCTTCTCTTGAATTCCACGGACAACAAGATTCTGCTAGCCCTTAAAAAGATAACATGATTTTAAATCACAGACTCCATTACAAAAGCAAATAAAGAATAGTATCTTATTAGCTGCAAATAATTTTATATTAATAAAAATGACTTTTTTTTCCTTCATCATGAGTTTTATCGGTTTATTATTATTTTTTTTAATTTTTTTTCATAAGCAATTCTTATAGGTTTACTTAAATTTCTTTCAAGTGCTTTTTATAGGAATTCTATAGTTTTGATTTTTTTATTGAAGCTGTTTTCTTTTTTCAGATTTGAACGATAACTGATGAACATAATTTATTGATATTTTTTTTCTTTGTTTGTTTTGATACTGAAATTAAATTCCTAAATTCTGAGAATAATATGTATATCGGTCCAACAGTTTTAAAAACATAGCACTTTTATTTTTAATATCACATAATTCTTAACTGAAAGAAACGAATTTCCAAGTGCAAAATGCCCATATCTTCGAGCTCTGTTTTTTAATGAACAGCTTAACATATTGGTAGCCTCCGGTCAATGGGCTTTCATTCACCTTTCTTCAATTCATTAGCATCGAAGGAACTGAAAAAAATGTTTTTCTTCATTTAATGTTTTTTAAATGCTATGTACGTTTTTTTTTTTAATTTTTCAATAAGCAATGTAAATTACCAGTAGAATCGTCACCGATCCATATACTAACTGTAATTAATTTTTTTCCCCGTTTTGTTTTCTGGAATATTTACTCAATTTCACCAGCAAACATTCTCTGAAAGACTAAAATTTGAAATCATTTAGCCATTCCATAGAACATCAACTAGTACAATCGAATATCACATTCCATTCCTTTTCTTAATAGAAATTGTCTTTTAAACCTAACACAATACCAAAACTAGTGTTCAAATTCTTGAAACATTACCATCAGGCAAATAACCAGAGAAATAAATAATTCGTTTTTGTTCAAATTCCTTGCATGCTTAGTGGATTACAATTATCGAGAACGACAGTTTGCAAGATAAATCTGTCAATGGGAAAATCCCCTCCCCTTCAAAGCTTAATCAAAATATGTATTATTTATTAAAAACAAAAACTTTTTTTACGATGTATTATTATTGGTTATTTCACGTGTTTTTTGTAGAAAATTTCTTTCTCTTGATTTTTTTTTTGATAAAATCTATAGATTTTTTAAATTTAGTTATTCTTTTAAATTTTAATTTCGACGGATCACTGATGATCGTAATTTATTGCTTGAATATTATTTAGAGATATGTTTTCCTTTTTTTGTTTAAATTTTGCTGTGATGCATTTTGTTCTTACATTAAATTCTAAATTCCATGACTAATTTGTATGTCGGCCCAGACGATTATTTTATTTTTCTTTTATTATTTATTATGCAACTGGCAATTTTTTTTTTCTTCTTCTTTTGATTAGTCTAATTTCATACAGTTTTTAAATTTTAATTGAGCATTAAATATTAATATTCTTTAAAAAAAAGAATCCTGGTTGAAGTAAATACTTCCAGGAAGTAACAAGGCATTTTATTTTTTTTTTCAGTATCTTGTTATAAAGGGGAAAAATAATAAATACGATTTGTCGTATGTAGCAATAATTTTTTTTCAATTAAAAAAAACAAACTAACTGTTCATAATGACGAATTAGTGTTTTAGTATACTTCTTAAAATATATTCCAATGCACTTCCAAGCGCGGTTATCCATCTGGTTGGTTAACTTTTTTTTTCAAGGTGTGACCTAAAATTTTAAAGCCATAAACAAACATAACGATATTAATTATTATTTGCTAGCAGAATTAAATGGAATCCTGTTTTGCAAATAATAATTTTATAATTTGTAATTTTTTTCCCTCTTAGATGAAAATAAAAGCTTCTTTTATTTTCCCTTTTTTTATTATTGATTCAGGTTAACGCCCTCGTGGGCCAGTTTGATGTAAATGAAACAGCATTGAAGAAAATATTTTTCTTATATTTCAATGATTTACTTTTGTTTATTAAAACTAAAGATGAATCCGGCTTCATATTTCCAATTTGAGTCTCTCGGAAGAAGACCTGAAGTCAAAGCAACGCTCAGATTTCACTTTGCGGCGCCGCTGTTACATGTTACGAGAAACATTTTCAGCTCTGCATCCGTAACAAGTGGCTCGTTAGAGAATAATTTATGTCCGCATCTTCCACAGTCTTATCTGCAAAAGAGTAACTGGTAACATAACATACAGAAGTAAAACTCCAAGTGGACAAATGTTGTTGAATAGAATTCTTTCACAGAGCAGCTGTCTGTAAGGTTATGACATCATGAATTGAACTGCAATTGCAATTGCTAACGTATGTCATCAGTACTTTGGCTGTCGTATTTATAATAAAAGGCGGGAGCTTCGAAAACTTATCTACATTTTTCTCTACTCAGAATTCAAGGCGAATTATTCAAGATCCGAGCCAACTGGTTCGCTTGAAAAATAGCTCGTTGAAATAACAGAAACCTTGCAAAAGTAGAAACAAATAAATCAATAAAATAGCAGGGGAATTAGATATCAAGTTTATTCAAGCCTGTGCTAAATTACCTTAAAATGCTGTTTTCCCCCGATCAGATGATCAGAAGCTGCTTTCCAATTGGCTTTCAAAGAAGCTGCAGTTTGCACTAATGAGCGTTTACTTTTACATTTCGGGATAACAGAGAAATGAATGCCTATTTTCCGCTTCATTTTTCATTTCTTTCCTCATTATGACTTGCATCTCTGAACAGAATAAAATCATTTGATTTAAGAAATAATGTAATTACTATAAATTATTTGCATTGTCTAGAAAAAAGTTTTGGTTTGACTGCAGTAAAAAAGGTCTACTTCCACTATTATATACACACACACAGAACATCCTCTATTTCTCTGACTTTGTGCAATTGAAAACTTTTGAGAAAATAGCGCCATTTGTTTTCTTAAAGATTTTATGCACTATTTTTAACATTGAATTTTTATTCTATGGTGTGCACAATTAAAAAATACACTGCCTGCCAGAGTATGTGTAGTGTTGGGGAACTGAAAGGGTTCTTCCTTTTGACCAATCTCTGATTAGCTATGGAAAAACTTTCCGGTTTACAGATTTTCCATCCTTAGACTTATCGAATCGAACATTCTCAATTGTGGAACCAAATGCACTGCTCACACTATTCTTTGATTGGGCTCGAATTCCAGTGAAAAAATTCGGTTGCCATAAATGGGATTCGAACCTGCGTCCACAACAGTGGAGCTGTAAGGGCAAGGATATCTCTTGGCTGTGGCGCATTACACCTCTCGGACATCTTCCTAACACTCTGTAAGGAATACAAAGAAAATATGCTTAATATTTAAAAAGCTGCTTTAATAAAAATTATTTTAAAATCGCGATATTAATATGAAAAATATTAGCCGAAACTATTTGATGGAAAGCTCCAAAAGACAAGACATTCCCTTTTTTTCTGCGTCTAGAATAAGCATAACTCTGTTTTGATAGATCCTCAATGATATCACCTACATCAAGGAATCGGGCTTTTACAATAAAATTGCGCATACATGTTTTTCGAACAATAATTTGAGGAAAAGTTTATCACTTCAAAATTAAAAGTTAATCACCTTGAAAATAAAAAGGTAACTGCCTTTGGAACTACACTGGAAAAGAGTTTAAAATGTATACTAAATTATGAACATTTCGTTTCTTATTTTTATCGAAAAGTGCATTGCTACATGCGAAGGAATCAACACAAAATCGTATCCATTTTATAATAGAACAGCCTGTCATTTGACTTTTGTAAAATGGACATATAACAGTTTTTCCGATGCTTCTTAAATAATTTATAAAGTGAAGATAAATTTTCATTAAAGAAATTCACTTTCAATTCCATAAATTAAAAAAAAAATAGTACATTAAGAATACTTTTTTAAAAAAATATTAGAAAACAAAAAACTTTAATTATTTTTTTCAAGTAGACATTCAGTTATTTTTAAAATCCATAAAATGCGTTTTTTTCTTCTAATTCCTAGACTTCCTCATCTGCACGGTTGTCTTTCCTGCTTTGCCTTCGCCCTGTAGATATGCTTTCCGCCGAACATGTGATAACAGTCATTTATAATAGTGTCCCTAGCCTGAGGTTTATGCTTTTCAGTTCCGGTTTTCTTAAAGATATGGGCGGATGGCGTTTAAGTACCCATCTTTACAGGCTGTTTAATGAAATATTCTTTATTTAAAAAATAATTCTGGGATGTACAATAGATTCATTCCATCATTAGCCTGGTTACCTTCAGAGCGAGCCATTTTTTTTTCAGAGGAGGGAACTGAGAAAAAAGGTTTCGAAATAGAGGGTTTTTTTTAAATTTGCGCACGTAAGGGTGGATTCCAAAAGATATCCCCTATCTCCCTGTAAAACCGCTTCCACGCCTGCTTCTGACTGGTTTCGAGAGTATGCAGATCATTTCAGCCATCGAAGCGGCTGATAACAAAACAAAAAGAACATGCTATTCAACAAAGTTCGCATAAAAATCACATTTGACTCACTTGCAGTACATTCATTGATTCATTTATTATTATAAATGTTGCTTACGTAAGAATGCGGGGTTTTTTCACGCGTGTGTGGGAAATGTGTTGCTAATGATCGATTCTAATTTTTAGTTAAACGGAAAAAAATCGTAATTTAAATGCTTCTCGACGGATTCTATTTCAATTTTATTTTAAGCGCCTAATATAGAATTACGATATTGGAAAAAAAATTATGCAGTCTTACCCAAAACCTGGGGTACCGAGCACCAGAGCGCTAGCCACTCGGCCCCTAATAAATAAATCAGCATTTAAATAGTAGAAAAACAGTCATTCGCTGCTTTGAGCTTGGACTTGAAGAGGAGATATTTTTCCTAACCCGGAATAGAGGATGCACCTTAAATCAATTTTTGCTTTTTTCCGTTTCTACGATATTGGTTCCATTTTAAAATGGCACTCAACAAAAGGGATGAGGGAGATCCTTTCCAGACTGCTCTATCCTGTTTGGAACAACATAAAAGTGTCAATAAACATTTTGAGACACGAATAAATAAATCGATAAATGAAAGTCATTTTGTTCTTGGTAATGACAAAAATTCAAGTCCATAATAAAATGCGTTTAAATCAATGTAATGGATCGTGTATAACGTGACAGTGCCCGTTTTCCAAGCTGCAATGGCGTTAAGAAGGAATAGTTGAAAAACTATAGTTGCTGGGTCCTGTAAAATATGTAAAGAATGTTTGGAGCTTTGTTCATTGAAGAATTTGAAATATTCGAATGTTTAAAAAATAAAAAGGGGGGAATAAATTAAAAAAAGATTTAATTAAATTTAATGAAGCATCTCTTGAAGCCACAGTACACCCCGAAAACTGTGGCAGAATGATGACCAATTGGCTAACGCTCTGGCCATTGGTACGAAAGGCTTCAGGTTCGAATCCTAGGGGTGGCATGGATGTTTGCGAGTGGTTCGGAATCCACGTTAAACTGTAGGGCCCGGTCTAATTAGCCTAAAGTGTGCACAAAATGAGCGAAAAACCAAACCCCAAAACTATGCAAATGAATGTCTGGAAAGTCTTCAAACGAAAATAGTCGGGGGAATTGTTCAACACCTATTATTTAAATCTTATTAGGATGCATGCATACACGTTAATTTTCCAGTAAAAAACAGTTTTTCTCTTATAAACAATCCGCGGATGAGCTGAAAGACACAGAACTCGTAAATCTAAGTTGCTCAAAACTAAATAAATTTTAAGAGATTCTCATTCTCATTTGAAATGAATGAGAGATGCTTAATGAATATTTTATTCAGAAGGAAAAAGTAACACGGCATCAATTATTTATTTTGCATTGCAGTTCTTTTCATTAATGAATAAAAACTATGATGGTTTCTGAATACGCATAACACCAAAAATGTGTAGATGCACCGTTTTTTGAAGAGATCTTTTTTTCTTTTAGTTTTATCGTACTCGTTAAGTGTCTGCTTGTGAGAGAATAAAAGATGAACGTGAAAAAAAAAAAAAGTTAAACGGAACCAAGATTTCTGTGCAGCTGCATAATGAAAGCTGCAGTACATTGAATGAGACATTTAAAATTTGAAATTGTTGTTGCTCTCTTTCGCAGAGGAGCCAGCCACTTGAAAACATAGACAAAACAACTCGGAGCGACCACTAGAGCGCTTTATGGAAAAAGTTATCTTTCATCGTTTCGTACTGTTTAGATGAATGAGGGTGATTCCGCTCGACTCATTGGCCTTAGTTTAAACAAACGGGTTTCTAATGCATTTATATTTGAAAAGCAGATGGTTTCAAAAAGGGTAAGGAGTTGAAATAACAAGAAAAAATAAATCGATAAATGAAAGTCATCACTTCTAGTCCTTGGCAATGACAAAAATTAAATCAAATAATAAAATGCGTCTTAAATCAACGTAGTGTCGCGTATAATGTGACACTCTGAATACGACAGTCCCGTTTTCAGGCAATCTGTCGTCAAGCACGCCAAATGAGCCACTTTTCAGAACCACGGCAACATTTTTTGCAATATACAAAATTCGACGGTGATACCTAATAAATTAGGCAACTATGGTCAAGTGCACTGCGTTTTAAACACAAGTAAGTGGATCAGAAGCCTGCTAGCTTGCTCGCTACTCGTGCTTTCAAAATGGCACGAAAAGGAGCTGCAATGGCCTTAAAGAGTCGAAAACCCAGAATCTGTACTGTACAATAAGTAAAGAATGTTTGGAGCTTTGTTCTTTAAAAAATTAGAAATATTCGAATGGGTAAATTTTAAATTAAAGGGAGAATAAATTGAAAAAAGGTTTATTAAAGAATATTATTTATTTTAAAGCATCTCGTGAGTAATTCTAGCTATATTACACCCCCAAAACTGTGGCGGCCTGATGGCCAAATGGCTAACGCTCTGGTCGTTGGTACCACAGGCTTCGGGCGGTGGCATGGATATTTGTGAGTGGTTTGGAATCCACGTTAAACAGTAGGTCACGGTATAATTAGTCCAAAGTGTGCACAAAACGACTGTTTAGGGAAAAACGAAACCCCAAAACTGTGCCAATGAATACCTGGAAAGGCTTCAAACGAAAATAGTCATGGGGAATTGTTCAAACACCTATTATTTAAATCTTACTAGGATGTATGCATAAACGTTAGTTTTCCTGTAAAATTTTTCGTACTGTTTTGAAGAGTCAGCCGCGGTTTAATCAAGCGGGTTTGTAATTCATTTGTAAAAAGTAATGCATTTTTTGATGTCGAATCTGTATTGCAATAAATGAAAATGAAATAGGGAGCTGAAGTTTATTTAAAGAAAGATGGCTTCAAAAAAAGGGCGACACCTATAGCAGATGTTTTTAGATTTAGAAAAAAAAAAATTAATTAACCTTCTGATCCTGGGGATTATTCAGATTCATTGGGTTTTCAGGGCCTATGAGTGAGAAAAAAAAGTCAAACGAAACGAAGATTTCTATGCAGCTGCATAATGAAACACCAAAACTACAGTACATTCAATTAGACATTTAAAATTTGAAACGATTGCACATTGCCCTGTTTATTATTCTCCTTTAGACTGGAACCAGCCACCGAATAGGATAGACAAAACAACTTGGAGCGACCACTGGAGCGCTTTACTGAATAGGGTATCTGGAATTTTTTTCGAAGTCTTATACTGTTTAGATAACGGAGGCGGGTTTAACTCCACAAATTAGCCATACTAGTTTAAACAAACGGGTTTGTAATTCATTTGTAAAAAGTAATGAATCTTCTTTTCTGATGTCGAATCTATATTGGAATAATATGGGTTCGTGTCCATTTTATGCTAAAATAGGGAGCTGAAATTTATTTGAAGAGCAGATGCTTTCAAAAACGGTAACAAGTTGCATAGTGCAGATGTTTTTAGTTGATTGATTTGGTTAAAATAAATCATCTTGTGCACAATTTTAGGCTAAACATACCGGGACCTAAGTTTAAAGTGGATTCCGAAAGACATCCGTGGATGCCGGAACTTTGAAAAAGTACGGCATCGAGCGCACACCCACTCGGCCATTCAGGCCCCTACTTTTAGTTGAAGAAGAAAAAAATTAAGTTAACCTTCTGATCCGGGATTATTCGAAACCTAAAAATGCGCCAGACTATGTGGATACATGGAGGACACATTCAGACATGATGAATTAGTTTCAGGGAGTCGAAATACAGAAAAAAGGAATTGGTCCACATTTGCAAGACAAGATCACAGTCAATCAGAAGGTAAATGTTCAAAAAAAAAAGTTAAACTAGTCTAAATTTAGGTAAAAATAATAATAAATAAAAATATTAAAACGGAAAAGCAGCTGTAAGAAGTGATCAATTAAATTGTAATTAAATATCGAGCACAGCCCGATGACGTTAAGAATGGAAGGTGTGATCTTTGAGAGTTTTTGAATTTCGAAATTAGAAAAAAATATTGCAAAATTGGTAAAAGTTTTAGGAATAAACATCTTGACACTGGGAAGGTTTGGTTTGTCGCTCTATGGTCACTTTCTGCACACTTTAGGCTAATTAGACCGGTGGTGGCTAAGAGATTTCTGAACCACTTACAAACATCCATGCCACCGCCAGGATTCGCGGAAAAGTTTAAAGACGTTATCTTTTCTGATGAAACTTCATGGGCTAGTGATCATTAGAAGACTTTCAATAGTATTCATTCTAGTTTTTGCAGCATAACCACATAACTAAGTTCCTTTTATTTATTTGTATATATTTAAAAACAAATAAATATATATATATTATCTTAAAAGTAAATATAAACTTTGAATGTTCATGCCTCAAAATGTTTGTTCGCGAGTTTTCGAAACAGGCTAAAGCAATTGAATGCATTAGTCCGGCAATAACTTGTATAACACAACTTTAAACGCAATTTTAAAATCTAACATAGTGCGGGTACTGCCCGTAATGAATTATTGAAACAATTCCTGCTTTTTGGCTGAGGAAAATAAATCAATAAAGATCCTCTATCTAGTTTAGCGAATTATAAAATAAGACGGATTTACGTCTCAAAACAACTATCCCTATTAGTCAAAATAATAAAAAATAGAATAAAATATCTTTATTAGCATAACCGAACCTACTCTCTGGACAAAAAAAAAATTTTTTTCACAAGAAACTACACTATTTACTAATTGAAAATAAATTAAAACTATAAACCTTATTATATTTCAATATCTAATCTTATCCAAATCCTATACTAATCTTAAGACAAAAAATGAATGAATTAATAAAATTATAAAAAAAATAAACTTCAAAGGAAACAAGTTCATTTATGAGGTATGAAACCATTAGCTGACTTCTAAATAAAATTGTTCTAATAAAACAGTTATAAGTAACATTTCTACAGTTCTATACAAGATTTTCACACTTATTTATGAATTGGTTTATAATATATTTATGATGATATAAATTATGATTCTACAGAGGCTGGAATGTTTTCAGAAAGAAATTCGCTTTGAAAAAGAACTTTCATCAAAACGCAGACGATATTTTTATCGCATTGGTTTTAATCGATGGAATTAATATCGATTGAAACCCACAGAAAAATTAAATAACTTTGTGGTGCCAGATTCTTATTAAAAAATCATTCTTTTAGACAAAATGGCGATCTGCAAGAAGAATCTTTTAAAAATATTGGACATAACACTACGTTAATTATTCATTATATGCGGTAATGATGACGTAAGAAGTGATAGATTGGATGGTCATTTTTTTTGGTTTCAAAACAAACTATTGAATGTTTGAAAACGATTTTTTTTTTGTAGAATTTATTTTTGGTAAACGATTTTGCTACCAAACCTTTTTGAATTTCGCAAAGAAATATAAATAAAAAAATCTTCTTAAATCAAAACGC
>BPLQ01011424.1:0-178117 GCA_021605075.1 Caerostris darwini
TTTCATAGGAATATTTTTTAAAACAAATTACCTGTAACGAACAGAAAAACTGACAAAACAAAACCCAACGTCTTCAAACACATCATGATTTTACTTTATTTACTAAAAAAAATGTTGTATATAAATGTAAAACCGATTGTTTTGCGTTTTATAGCCGTGCTAATTAAAGCAACATCGCTAATTTCCGTCGTCGGATGTCCGTTTAAATAAAGATTATTTATATCTTTCTTTCCAGGTTGGTTTTTAATTAAGCTTTGCCCTTTATATGCATTATTTGATTGATATACATCTATACTTCCTGGCTATTAACATAAAACAGAAGTTCAATGAGAGTTGTCGCATGTTAAGCTTAATTAATGCTTAAAGTATCTGAAATGTTTTAAATATGATTGTGATAAAAATTTTTTTTTTTTTTTTTTCTTTTGTTATTGTATTTCTGGTGGCTAAATGGTAAAATAAATTATTTTTATACCGAAATATTTTCATCCATAGTATTGGAGGCGAATTGAAAATAAATTAATAACATATGGCAATTACATTTTTAAATATAGTTTTTTTAGATGAAATATTCATCTGTAATAAAAAATATTTGAATATTTTTATAAAAAAAATATGTCTGTATAAACATATTAACCCTGAAATGTTTTGTGGTTGTGAAATCATAGGCCTGGTTTTTAACTTATTAATGTATTATATAACTCATAGATGGGAGATGGAGAAAGAACATTTCCTTAAAGGAAGTAACCTTTTTCTCATAAACAACCTCTCAACCTATCTATAAACTCTCATAAACTTCCTCTCAACCTACCTATAAACTACCCACCTATAAACCTTCATAAACTTCTCTCAACTTACTTATAACCTATATAAGTACATATAAACTCTCATAAACTATCCACCTATAAACTCTCATAAACTATCCACCTATAAACTCTCATAAACTATCCACCTATAAACTCTCATAAACTACCTTTTAACCTGCCTATAAACTCCCATATATTACTTATCAACCTACATATAAACAAACCACCTATAAACTGTCATAAACTGATCTCCAACTACCTGTAAGCTCTCATAATCTAGCTCTCAATCTATCTATAAACTATGTACCTACATAATTTTATAAACTAATACTCAACTTACCTATATACTTTCATAAATTACCTCTCAACCTGCCTACAAATTACCCACATATAAACTCGCATAAACTACCTCTCAACCTACCTATACACTCCCATAAACATAAAATTAATTACCTCAGCGTGCGAAGCCTTAGCCTTACCTTTAGCCTTCTACCCTGCGAAGAGCTCCAGGTGTATAGGTTATATACCGGGTTCACTTATATCTTAATTGGTTAAGAATAAGCATATGTTCCTCAAGCACTAGTTTTAAATTGCTGAAAAAGATATTCATATTTATCCGAATGATACTCATTTCTCTTGACAAAGTTATATTTTGAAACTCTCTTAATAATAAACATCTGCATGATGAAACCACGAAATCAGAATTAGAATCCTATGTAGCGGATAAAATTTTGTTTTTAACTGATGCAAAATCGTATCCAATATTTTAAATTTGTTTTCGAGGTAATTCATAATTTTACTTTGTTTTTATTATATTGCCTTTTAATATATTATTCTTCTCTTAAATAAATATTTGTCTTACTTTAAAATTAGTTTGTATACCACTGCAACTATGCGGATTCACTTTATATTTTGCTACGTTGTCAATGTTATTCTATCTATCTCATAATTTTTTGGTTGAAGATCTGACTGATTAAAATTCCAACAACATTCCACCATATCTATGATTATAAAATTCAGACAATATCTGCAATAGGAAATAAAACTTACATGCTAATATATTAAGATCTTAATGAAAAGAGTTATTTAAAATTTTAATTCAAAAATTAAATTCTTTTTTTATTTCTACGAAATCTCTAGATTAATACCCTACGCGTTCAATGCATATTAATAAAGTAAAACATTTATTTTCATGACATAGATATTTAAAGCCTAATAAATGAAAAATTCCACCAGTTTGCTGTTGAAGAAACAATGTCTGTATAGATTTGGCATATTATTTTAGCGCTGTAGAATTTTTCTCACATGAAGAGTTGTAGCATTTCTCTTTCAGGGGAAAGGAACATACATTTTTAACAAGTACATCATAACAGCAAAACACTTAAATCTGTCAGCAGATAAACTGTGCCATGGATATTTATATTCCGCGCAATTACTGTTTTGTTCTAAGGAAAACATCCAGTCACACTTGTTGCTGTGTTTAGACATCATGAAATTCTTGATTGTCTGTTGAATTTACACAGGTTGAAACAATTGCAGATGGAATATAGACTACGTCTTGAGTTACTGCATCGTGATTGGTAATAGACTATCGGCTAAGGAATGGTCTACTCCAATGAAAAGTGAGGGAAGACAGCTCCCACTCCTTTTGACAGCTCCCACTCCTTAAAGGGAGTTTTTGGGGAAGGAGAATCAGAGAGTTATGCGACGAGTCGTCAAGAAGTCTTGTTTTATTCTTGTGCAAAGTATCTTGTGAAGTCTGTATAGATATGGCATATTTTTTTGGCATTGTAGCATTTTTCCCTCATGAAGAGTTGTAGCATTTCTCTTCCAGGGGAAAGGAACGCACACTTTTAACAAGTACATAATTAAAACCTACCACTTAAGTCTGACAGTAGATAAGGATTGTCATGGATATTTATACTACACGCAATTAGTGTTTTGTTCTAATGAAAACAACATGTCACTGAAATGTGACAGCAGATAATCAGTGTCGTGGATAATGAGACATCATGAAATTAGCAACTGTCTGTTCAACCGTCACAGATCGAAACATTTACATATGGATTTATGGAATTGGTCATGAATTGTTGCATCATGGTTGGCGATATACCATGGGCTGAGGAGTTGTCCACTCCAATGAGAAGTGAGGAAAGCAAGCTTCCTCGCTCACCTCTTGATCTTGGTGTGATTTTCTTAAAGGGAGGTTTTGAAGAAGGAAAGGAAGAGAGTTCTGCGACTAGTCGACAAGAAGTGTTGTTTTTCTTTTTTTCTGAAGCTAATTGAACAGGCTGGTGATGCCGCGTGTTTATAAAGTAAGCCCCTTTTAATTTTGTGTATCACGCCGTGTGATAATTATGGTTTGAAGCAGACCAGTGCATTAGATTCGTCGTAGACTAAATCTCCAACCTTGGAGTGAACTGCACTTCTGAATCAAATTTAATTCTTTATTTTTCCTTTTTTGTAAATAATAATTTGTAATAAACACGTAATAAATAATATATGGTTTTGTATCTATATATATTTTGTTGTTAATAAAAATTAAAGTGTTCTCATGAACTTGAAAGTTTCCCTCTTCTTGAAGTTGTTAAATGTTTAGTATAGGACGAGATTTACAACATGTATTTTGGTACTCTGAGAAATATTTAATTATGTTGAATGAATTATTTAATCACGTGCATGAATCAGTAATTTTTAATAAATGAAAAATAGTTTACTTATTATTACAAAAATATTTGTTTTCACTGTAAGAAGGAAATATTGATATTTAGATTTTGTTAGCAATTGGTTCGGTCACCAAGGGCCTGAATGGCCGAGTGGCTAGCGCTCTGGCGCTCGGTACCACAGGTTTCGGGTTCGAGTCCCGGCGGTGCCATGGAATCCACTTTAAACCGCAGGTCCCGGTCTTAATAGGATCGTAGAGCGTTGTGGGGGGCATTGTTACTCCACGTCCGTATCTTCAATTTACAAGCGCCCCCTGGATAATGCAAAGTGCGTAACGTCTGTGCAGCGTTTGCCTTAAGGCATCCAAGACCAAGCTGTCTAAGTGTTCGCCAGCTGCATTAGAACAAAAAAAAAGTTCTGTCACCAAAATTCATTTGATATGTTCCCTAAACAAACAATTTTAACAGGATTTATATTCATGCAACAAATGGCATGCGCATCAAATACAAAATCTGATTGTACAAATAAATTAATAATTTGTTCAAAATTAGATTCACTAGACTTCTGTAAATAATTGAAAATAAAATCATCAAAATATTAACTTGAAAAAAGTTACACATTGAAAGACTTGTTTTAGGCGTGTTCATTTCCAAAGAATAAGTTCATTTGTTTAGCATTATATCCTATTACACTGAAAACTATTTTTCATATATTTTTATTTAGGTTATATCTATTAAAAATATAATTTAAATGTATAATATCAAAAAATTTGGAAAAGACATTATGATTTTTTTTTTTTGAAAAAGAGTCAATATAACTAGAAGAATTATAAAATTGAATTCAATAAAAAATAAATTGTTAATAATTAATGCAAATTAATTTTCAAAAACAATCTTTATTTTGTGAAATTTAGAATTTATTTCATGAATGTAACCATAAAATAATAAAAAAAACATGTCAATATTTTGATTTTTAAATATGTTTGATAATGATATACTACACTATCTGGAAGAAAGTGACGGGACACCCCTCGAAAAGTAGAAAAGTCGACAATACAGCTGACACATGCGCAATAATAAGTATCACGTGTCAGCCATATCCTATAAATACTCTGTGGAGTCGACTAGAGTTGTGTTTTTGTCAAGATGCCGCCACGGGAAGAGTTGTCTGAGTTCGAGAAAGGTGTGTTGGTTGTATTGCATCTTGCCAAGCTGTCAATTAGGGAGATATCCCGTCTCCGTAACTGCTCAAAATCAACTGTAGCACGTCTTGTGTGTCGCTACAAGACTGAGGGACACTGTCAGAACAAACCTCGAAGTGGTCGACCTACAGTTCTCACCAGCAGGGAACGGCGGGTGCTAGGCAGGGAGATTCGAAGTAACCGTCAAACATCCATGGATAACATCGCTAATGAGTTTAGACAAGCCACAGGTGTGGCCGTTTCGACCAAGACTCTTTGTATCGAGGCTCATAAGTTAGGTTACACTGGACGTTCGGCGGCACATAAGCCTTTGATTACAAAAACCAACAAGAAAGCGCGCCTTCGATGGGCCAAAGACCACCATACTTGGACTCTGGATGACTGGAAACGTGTTCTTTGGAGTGACGAGTCACGATTTACCCTTTCCCGTTCCGATGGACGTGTTTGGGTATGGCGTTTACAAGGAGAACGCCTTTTACCCGAGTGTGTCGTCCCAACTGTAAAGTTTGGTGGAGGAGGATTGATGGTATGGGCCTGTTTCTTCTGGTATGGGGCTGGCCCACTGCTGAAGGTTGATGGTGCGATGAATGCCGATAGATACTGTGATATTCTCGACAATCATGTCCTTTCTATCTTGTGGGCAACGTACGGTATGGATGATTGCTGGTATCAAGACGACAACGCAACATGCCATGTTGCAAGGAGGACTCTTGATTGATATGTGAACAACAACGTTAAACGCATGGAGTGGCCGGCGCAGAGCCCTGATCTTAACACAATTGATCATCTCTGGGACGAATTGGACCGTCGGTTGAGGGTCTGCACCCCACTCCCCAAAAGCAAGCCTGAACTATGGAACTTCCTGTTAAACATTTTGAAGGAAATTTCTCTTGCCACTATGGCTAATTTAGTGGAAAGCATGCCCAAAAGGGTTGCAGCTGTGATCGCAACCAAATGAGGCCCTACCTCCTATTAATTTTAATAAATATGGGTTTATGTCGTTATAGTGTCGTGTCCCGTCACTTTCTTCCACATAGTGTATATACCATATAAGATAGGTTATATAAGTGAGTCATTTTACTGTAATATGCTTTTTGTTTCTGAACATGAGTGAAAAAAATGAGTCATTTGAATGACTAGAAATGCAAGATGATTTTAAATAAATGATTACTTTCATATAATGATTGAAATTTCAATTTTAGTTGTATATTTGTTCTCTGTCAAATCGTAACAATTCGTACAAAATTATAACATTACAGAATTTTTATTAATCATCTTAGATATTGTAACATATTATTATTCAAGCACATAGAATTTAAAGTTGTTGTTTCCTGTGTAACTTCTTGTTTAAATAAATGCAATAATTGAGGTAAATTATTCATCATCATATCTGTTAATAATTTCACCCAGAACTTCAACTAAATAATCTTGCTGGTGACTTTTCAATTTGTATCTGTCTACGTCTGCAAGAAGTACTTTCGCATCTGTGTTATCACAAGAAAAACTGAGGAGGTAGGAACGACGAACAAATTCCTTGGCCATATCAGCAGCCAGTGTACCGCAATTTTTGCCAATATCATTGGTATAACATACAGAAGATATGGCTTCTTGTCTGGAAAGAAAAGAAAAATTATTTCAAAAATTAAGTTTCATGTTGGAAATTTAAATATTAAAATTGTTTTAAGACATCTGTGCGACACCTGCTATAAAAAGAACACAATTTCAAAATAAATAAAATCAAAATCTCTTGAAAAGTTTTCATAAAGTAAATAGAAGTAAAATGTATTCAGTTTCAAAAATAGAGTTTCATTTACAATAATACAGTAGCATTTAGCAAATATAATGCCTCATAAATGATTGGAGCCGATTAAGTACATCTAAAAGAAGCAATAAATTAATATCTACATAATGATATGTTTGCACTCTCATTCTAATGCTACAACGAAAAATACAGTAGCATTTAGAAAATATAATGTTTCATAACTGATTGTAGAGGGTTTGTTACATGTAAAAGAAGCAAAAAAGTAATATCTACATAATGATATGTTTGTACTCTCAATCTAATGCTACAACGAAAAAATACAGTAGCATTTAGATAATATAATGATTCAGAACTGATTGGAGCCGGTTTGTTACATCTAAACGAAGCAAAAAATTAATATCTACATAATGATATGTTTGCACTCTCAATCTAATGCTACAACGAAAAATACAGTAGCATTTAGAAACTATAATGCCTCAGAACTGATTGGAGCCGGTTTGGTACATCTAAAAGAAGCAAAAAATTAATATCTACGTAATGATATGTTTGCACTTCCAATCTAATGCTACAACGAAAAATACAGTAGCATTTAGAAAATATAATGCCTCAGAACTGATTGGAGCCGGTTAGGTACATCTAGAAGACGCAAAATTTAATGTCTATATACTGATATGTTTGCACTCTCAATATGTTACTCTACAACGAAAAATACAGTAGCATTTAGAAAATAAAATGCCTCAGAACTGATTGGAGCCAGTGTGGTACATCTAAAAGAAGTACAGAAGTTAATATCTTCATAATGATATGTTTGCAGTCCCAATCAAAGATGATGAAAATATGATTGTTCCTTAATATTTTCTATTCAGTTATTCTATAGAACTGAAAAATAAAGAATTGATCTTTCTTTATTTCCTTTCGCTTTTAAAAGTAATATTTGTTCGAAAATGTTTATTTTACCTAAATTGAAATTAGTAATGCTGCCAATTAGAGTAAGTCGAATGTCTTCCCTTTTAAGCAATCAATATAATTGAATATTCTCTTAAACTTCAGAACTTTTATTGAATATTCCTTTTGTCCATTGAATATTGAATAGCTGCAGAACTCTCAACTACAAAATCAACCATGCATATTTCCAACCATTAATGAAAGCCTTTTCTATATCAATTCATTACTATACAACAATGTTTTAAAGTAAGTTTTTTAAATTTCGCAATTTCGCCAAAATTATTCTAGTCAAATGCTTTCCCGTTTAGCCATTTTATGTTTAATATTAAATTCATTCTTCAACGGCAAACTCATTAAATTCAAAATGAACAATATGTATTTCCATATACTATTGAAAACATGTTCTATGTGTTTCCCTTATTATACGAAAAATATACATTTTTCGAGTTAAGAAAAAGTATAAAGTTCATTCTTGCATATATTTAGACACATTTTATTTAGTTGACTGAATTGAAGCGTAAAATAATATATGTAAATTTTATTTATTTGTAAGTTAAATTTAAATTAGTGTTGAACTAATTTTAATATTAATTGTAAACTTTTTTAAAAACATAAAATGAAGAGCTTGCTTTATTCCGATAATACTAGATGAAAAAAATTATACCTATGTTTGAGCTACTATAAGTTAGTAATTATTCATAAAAAATGCAAGATATTTGCATTTAAAAGATTAAAAAAAGTTAGTTTTCTTTTGTACACTCCTGATTCATAAGATATTATACATAAAATAGCTGATATTCATACAGTATATTAACATGGAGGCATTCATATACACATTTATAATTAAAAGTCTAGAATATGAAGATATTACTGTATGAACAAATGCATATGATATAGTTATTATTAAAAAATTAATTTATAATATGAAACGCAAATGCATTCAAATCTTTCAAATACTAAGTCGATTTTCTTCATCTCTTTTTTTCCTCGGATAGCATATAATATAAAATATTTCCTTATGTCTTTTTAAGGTACCAATAAAACTATACGGAAGCAATATAATGACAACTGTAAAAAGAATATTGAATTACTTTAAAAACTTACAAGCAATATATTTCTGCAGGAAGATCGTAATCATTCTCATCGGTAGCGTTTGGCAGGTATATCTTGAATTCATTAGTGATGGCTTCTATCTCCTCGTAGCAGGGGCTGTTTTCGAAAGTCTCATTCAAACAACTCAGATTTTCTGTAATAACTATAAAAAGAGGATTTCATTATAAATATAAACAAACAACAATAAATGTATTTGTAATTATTGTCTTTCTGTTTATTTTCGTTTTACTTATTTTGCACAGCACAACACACACTTACAAAAATTCAGCCAAATTATTTGTAATTATTGTCCTTCTATTGGTTTTATTTATTTTGTACAACACAATGCATCCTAACAAAATTCAATTCATCAAATTAAGAGAATAACTCTAATAGAACTTTTCCATTTTGAATATTGAATAAAATTTGTTTGAAATTGATGATTTTTAAATACTCAGCTGTCGTCAACTAAGATTTAGTTATGTGTTTAGTCCAGGTATCAACAAATTATACTACTCTAACCCACTGTAATAAATGACCGACTCTTTTGCTGAGAAATGTTTAGTTTGCAATCTTTCATCCCGAAAGGAAATGTATTCAACTCAACCCTACTAATAGTTGGCCTACAGACTCTCACCCGGAGAGGAATTATATTCCGCACGTTCCCCGCAAACCTGAGTGTCGGATTTTAGGATTATCGGGTTTTCCACGAATCATATGTCTTTAAATTTAATAAGTCTTATAATTATATGTCTTTAAACGTTTTAAATATTATATGTGTGTCCTGTTTGTGGGTGTGTAAATAAAGCTGTGAGTTCTCAAAACTGTGTTTCTAGTCTCAACACAGTTATTTCCAGTTACAGTGAAGCTGACTGCGTAATCTGCACACTGCAATTTGTAATTCATTGTCTCCAAAAAGCCATTACAACTTATCCAACCTTATTTCAGCTTCTAATACTGATAAGTAGATATAAAAGGAATACAAATATATATATTCGTTTTTATCTACTTATCAATATTTACTTTAATTAAAATTATTATTTTAACAATGTAACTACAATTAGAATATTTCCTCAAATGCCTTTAGTTTGAAATTTTGGCCTAATTTCAGTTTCAAATTAATATATAAAATTCATGTTGGAATAATTTTTAAATCGTATAGATATAATTAAATACAAAGTTATTTTTCAAAGAGTAAAACATTCAAATTGGTAGTTTTTCAATTCCTTCTATTAGCTCACACTCTCCCTATATATCTATCTTGTTCAAATTTTCAATCTTTCATAAAATACTTTTTATTCGTTCACTTAAATTCAAATACATTTTTTTTAACTCGTATTGGCTGACACTTTATGTTAATACAGTTTTTTCAAATATTAATTCAGTAATTAAATTTAATTAATTAATTTTAGTTTTTTTTAGATTTAAATGCCAATAGATGGCGCCAGATAAACTTAAAAAAATGAATAAAAAATATTTATAAAGGTCTTTCTGTAATAGAGTGAAAAAAAAGTAGGAATTGACTTAAATATTTTTTTTTTTATAACTTGTTTTAATTCTAATTTGGTGATTTAGCTGTACGGAGATTGCAATTTCAGAAAGGTATTGTATATGAAACAAAATATTAAATAAAAAATAGAATTTTTATATCAATACAACAATGTCAATCAACATTTTATAACAATATATTTTTATATGAGCACTTTAACTTACAGGTTAAGTTTACATAGACATTTTCTGAAATTAAATTAATATAAGACTAATTAATATAATTAATAAATTAATTAAGACTAATAATAATAAATTAATATATTTTACCTTCATAGATCAAGTTGTCTTCATCACATATATCTGAGGCGACACCATATACACTCTCATACATTTCTTCAGTTGCAAAGAAAGCTAATCCCTTCTCAGATAAACACTTGTCATCTAAATCCTTTAAGCATTTAGCATAGTTCTTAAATTTCCTATTAAAAAAATCCAGAGAATTCAAATTAAGGATTTATAAATAAGTTATTACATTTTTAGTTTAACAGTTAAATACCATTTTACTACTGCTTCCAAAAAGTAAACCCAATTTTCAATTTAAAATTCCTGGGGCTTATGAATTTTTTCACTTTTTTTTTTCTGGTCCTGTACCTGACATCTGTGGGAAATTTGACGTTAACATATTCATTAGTGTTTCAGTTACGCTTGATTTTGTGAGACGCTAAAAGGGATTTCGGCGAATTTTGAAATGCCTGATCTAATTAAGCAAAGATCTTGCAGTAATTTTTGTTTACGGAAACATATAGAATGCTGCAAAAAGCATTCGGTGAGCATTCCTATATCGGAAAGAAATGTTTAGAAGTGCTATAAACAATTCAAAGAAGGCAGAGAAAACGTTGAAGACGAAGAGCCTTCTGTTCGACCATTAACCTCAACCGACGAAGCTCACGTTCAAAAATTAAAGATTTGGTGCTTGCAAACAGTCGATTTACAATTAGAGACGTTGTTGATGATGTTGGAATTTCGAAAGGATCGGCCAATTCCACTTTGGGCCTCAAACACGTGAAATCTAGTTTGGTACCGAAAACACTACATGTGCCAGCTCATACGGCATTGCTTCTTCGTGACTTTAGCGCAAATGAAAATCATTTGGTTCCACAACCGACGTATTCACACCGTGTGACTTCTAGCTATTCCCTAAGCCCAAAAGGACACTCCGGGGACATCGTTTTGGGTTTATTGAGGAGATTTAACGTGAATCGCCGGGACTTTTGAAGACCATCCCTGCCGTTGACTTTTTAGCATGCATTAAGGATTGGAAAAAAAGTTGGCATAAATGCATTGTGTTCGGAGGGGATTACTTTGAATGCGATGAAATAAATTTGGAAGTATAAACAAAGAGTTTTTGAAAAAAAAAAATATTAGTCTTGCTTTTTGGGCACAGTGGTATATTTTTTTAACTTTAATTCATTAGTATTTAATCTTAAGAGAAAAATAGAGTTAGCTTGAAAATAAGTTTAATCCTAATATAACAACATAATTTTTAATTAGCTTGACTAATGGCACCAGTTAGTCTCTTAAGGAGATCAAGCAAAATCTGATGTCATGAAAATTCAATGATAATAAAAAACAACAACTTTTTTTTGTAAAAAAAAAATCATTTCTGCAATTTTTTTCACCAATTTTTGGAATTTTTAATTATTAACATTTAGCACAACGTATTAAGAAGAGAAAAAAAGCATAAAAATTCAGAGAAAAAAGAAATTAAGCTAGCAATTGTCATACTATTCCAGTTATGGTCATAGGCAATAATTGACTTACGGGCAAGCCACATTGTATTCTTCAATCGTGTTTGGAATCGATGAGAAGAGTCCGGGATATTCGCATTGTTCGCCAATTTCTTCTCTTTCACAGTTAATCTCTGTCGATGAAACTAAAAGTGAAAAAAAAATTATGTGTGACGTTATATTATTTCTTAGAAATGTCTAAAATCTCTTAAAAAATGTACATTTTTTTAAATAAGCAATGCTTTTAAAATTATAAATAATATTACGTATAATCAATTCTATCTAAATGACATAATAGCCATTACTTGCAGAGATTTTCAACAGTAACCTTTTTTTATCCGTTTTAATCGTATGATTTAATGATTTGAGCAATCTGAATTGGTGTTATATAGTTATAATACACTATGGAAAAATCTTTATGGTCTATAACAAAAAAAGTCGAATTAAGGTGCTGTCTGAATTCTTATTAATATTAATGCTACACTAGTAGGTATTTTTCTGACTTAGTTTGTAAGTGCATAATGCTCATTGGTCTATAGGTAAAAAAAATGCATTTCTGGGATTTAAAATTGTTTAAGTTATAAAAAAAACTTCATGCAAAACTATAAATGTAATTTATTATTTAATATTTTTTTTTTTGAATTCACGTCTTAAAAATGCAATTTTTTTTGTACAAGTGTGTGTGATGATTTACGTATGATTACCTCAAATAGCTGCCATATAACTTATTGAAACTGATGATTTAATTTATCGCTCAACTGTCCTTTTGTGCACATTTTAGGCTAATTATAGCTCGGTACCTACAGTTTAATGTGGATTCCGAACCACCAACACACATCCATTCCAACGCCAATATTCCAACCTGAAACCTGTGGTGCCAAACGCCAGAGCGCTAGCCATTTGCGTCAGATGAAGAGAGAACATTGAATTCCTAGAAAATAAGTCTTCTTCCAGGAAACTGCCTTCTAGGATTTAGTGAGTAAAATCTGTAAAACTCTCACCTGGCAGAATAATTGCCAATTGAAATCTTCTACCTGCTGCCACAATAACAAATGCATCCACTTTGAATGTACAACCAACACCATAGGTAAATTTATAACGGATTACTTTCGTATGTGCTTTCCTATAAATAAACCACAAGTCTGGAATGTTTAGTTTATTCAATTCCTTCTATTAGCTCACACTCTCCCTATATATATCCTGTTCAAATTTTCAATCGTTCATAAAAAACTTTTGTTTCATCCACTCAAGTTCAAATACATTTTTTGAACTTGTAATGGATGACACTTGATGTTAATACAGTTTTTCGAATATTAATTAATTCATTAAATTTAAAATTAATTCATATTAGTTTTTTTTTTTACATTTAAGATGCATGTATCTACCAATAGATGGCGCCAGATAAACTTAAAAAGATGAATGAAAATTATTTATAAAGGACTTTCTGCAATATAGTGAAAAAAAGTAGGTAATGACTTTAATTTTTTTTTTATATTACTTGTTTTTTGAATTATTATTATTATCTTATTTTTGAAAGTTTTATATTCCACTCTTTCATTTTATATTATACAAACAGCGATGGGGATAAATAATAAAACCAACTAATCATTTAAATATAATACATGTCTCATCAGTATAATTGATATCATATGTATCTTAATAATTATGTCTTATAATTTTAATATGTCTTACATAATACTTTCTTATGCCATTCACCAAATTAAGTTAAAAGCAATAAATTAAATTAAATAAATATAACTTACCATTACAAAATCCTACTATAATAACTCAATAAAAATTTAACAATACTAAAATTAAATTTTATTTATTAAAAACAAGAAATGTAATATTTTTACCATTAATATATATGAATTTTACAAAACAATATCTTAGGTTTTTCCTTAACCCTTATTAACCTACATGAATGGATGTGTTTTAATATAAAAGTTGTTATATATTAACTGTTTTTATATTAAGCTGTTAATAATTTTAAAAATAATGATCTTATAATATCCATAATTATTAAAAAAAAAAAATTGAGGAAAATATTTTTTTTTTGTTAAATATATAAATAATTTGACATTTTTTTTGTTATCCTGGATTGGTAAGATTAAAATCTCTAAGCATTACACAAAATTATTAAACAACAAAAAATGTAAATCAGAAAATAGCAGCAGTAGAGCAGAAAATTTTGCAATCAGAAATTATGACTATAATTACATATAATTAAGAATTTGGTTTAATTGCAAACAAATAACTAATTTGAACTTTTAAACCTGATAGAAAATATTTTTAACTAAGATTTCCTGGTAATAATTATGAATAGAATAAGATTAAATTAAAAATTAATCAGTTGTTCCAGGATTATTATCATCATTATTTGTTTTTAAATTTGAGAGGAATATTTTTTAAACGTTTAATGTATTGTATATATTTATCTTCTAATATCTATAATTATTTTAGAAATTTCAGAAAGAAAATAATAGTTTAGAAAATTTTGTTAAATATTTAAATACTTTGATATTTTTTATCTATGATTATAGTAAAATCTCTAAGCATAAGACAACATTATTAAATAACCAAACATGTATATTTATATAATTAAAAAAAAATTATTTCATAAAGTTTAGTTAACTTTTGAGAAAACGTAATTACAAGATTATAAGTAAAAATAAACGCAAATGCTCTAAATCAGAAAATTTTTCGATTATTATAACTATAATTAATAATTATTATAGTACAACTTTGACTTAATTGCAAACAAATCAGTAATTTGAACTTTTAAAGCTGATTGAAAATATTATGATTAAAATAAGATTAGATTAATAAATGTATCAATTGTTTATGGATTATTATTATTATTTTTATAATTTGATAGGAATATTTTTAAAGGAATTTACCTGCAACAAACAGAAAAACTGACAAAATAAACCCGAACGTCTTCAAATACATATTGATTTTTAGGTTATTTAATGAAATAAAACGTTGTATATAAATGTAAAACAGATTGTTTAGGGTTTTATAGCTGTGTTAATTAAAGCAACATTGTCAATTTCCGTCGTCGGATGTCCGTTTAACTAAAGATTATTTATATCTTTCTTTCCTGCTGTTTTTTAATTAAGCTTTGCCCTTTAAATGCATACTTTGAATGATATACATTTATACTTCCTGGCTGTTAACATAAAACAGAATATCAATGAAGGGTTTTGCACGTTAAGCTTAATTAATGCTTAACTCAGTATCTGAAATGTTTAAAATATGACTGTAAAAAAAAAATTTTTTTTTCACTATATTATTGCATTACTGGTGGCTAAATGGTCAAATAATTTGGTTCTGTTTTACACCAAAATATTTTCATCCATAGTCTTGAAGGCCAATGGAAAATAAATTAATAGCATATGTCAATTACATTTTTAAAAATAGTTTTCTAGAAGAAATATATGTCTATATTAAAAATATTTAAAAATTCTTATAAAAATATGTCCAAATTGTTTGTTGTTGTGTTATAGATTTGTGTTTAACTAATAAATATTAGGAAGGTCGAATAAATCATAGGCCGCCGATGAAGAAAGGCCATTTCCTTTCATTAACTAACTCTAACTCTGACCTATCTCTAAACTATTATCATTCAATCTACCTATAAAGTTGCATAAAGTACCTCTCAACCTACCTTAAAACGCTCATTATCTATCTCTCAACCTACCTATAACCTTTCATATAATACCTCTTAACCTACCTATAACCTCTCATAAACTACCTCTCAACCTTATAAAATCTCATAAACTACCTTTCAACATACCAATAAACTCTCCTAAACTACCTGTCAACCTTCATATAAACTATCATAAACGGCCTCTACTGCGAATCTCCTCATTTCTAACAAAAAATATGGAATATGTAGGATATAGATTATTATGGATTATGTATGGTAGGATATATAAAATCATTTCGGATTGTTAGTTTATAAATTTCAGAATTTTTTTTTATCTTAGCTAGGAAAATGCAAAATGGTTTTCCAGGTAAGTACTACCAAAAACTTAACCTACTCAAAGTTTATTATCCTTTTTTCCCTTTCAATAGATGTAGTATTTTCGGTTGGTAGGTGTTGTTTAATATGTGTAGTAAATTCTGTAATAGGTGTAGTTTTTCATAATTTTAATGATAATAAATAATTTTCAAAATTTTTTTTTTCATTTTCTAATGGTCAAATCTCCAGATAATGAGTGAAAAGTGTTTATTTTGTTCACATGTTGTTTGTTATTCATTTCATCTCATATATACTTTTAGAATTTAACTATTTATTTTACTAATTAGGAATAAATGTTAGCTATTACTGGAACGGCAATGTTTGTACACCACTGTCTTCATGCAAGATGCAGCAACTCCTCACATTGGGCGCCAACAACTGCTAACTTTGGTGAGAATCGTGTAATATCATGAGTTTTTTCAGATGCCTGGCCTCCTCTTTCCCTCGACTTAAATTCCTGTGATTTCTGATTGTGGAAATTTCTAAAAGATCGTGTTTATGGAGGATGAATTAGGACTTTACCTGTATTGAAATCTAGCATTGTGCACCATATTGCTGAAATTCCTCGCGAGTTTCTTCGTTCAACCATTGAACACGCTATAATGCACTTTCAGCACGTAATGTCAATGGACACTTTCAACATATTCTGTACTTGAAAAAATGTTAAGTGTTCTGACAATTTTTTTGTCCTTCTTTAGGCGCCACAATTCTCCCTGGTCGTCAAAATTTGAACTATTTTTATTGCAGAAATCTTTCTCCCATGATCCGTATACCGTATATAACAAGTTTTCTGAAAATCCGTTAGGTAGAACAGGTTCTACTAAGGGTCTGAATAGGGTCACTTTTATAACCACCCTGTATATGTCACTACAGTAATTAATTGAAATGTTATCACTAATTAAATTAGTCAAGAATTTACATAAATATTACATCAAAAAATCCAATTTTTAGTTAAATACTTAACTTTAAATCAATTAGAAAACTTAAAACAATTAGAAAAACTTTAAATCTTATAAATAAATTATTCCAGATGTATAAGACAGAGTTTGTTAATTTATGCTCTATGTATAAATCTGTATGTACTTGGATTGGAAACTTAAGGACCAATTAAGATTGAGGGGAAGAGTGAGTCGAAAATCTCCAATAGTTATCTTCGTACTTTTACAATTGTTTAATTTCCATAAATATTGCTCCAACAAATCCAGCCCCTAATTCCAACACGAAATATTTGCCATCCCTCCATTCCAGTAAAGATCTCTATCAGTATTCGAACCTCACATTCTCAGTTAAATAGATTTTAAAACGGCATTAAAATGCTGCAGTGCCTCAGTCGCTTCATTTCGTATGCATTAGACAGCGAACGGGTCGCGGAGGTCTCGAATAAATGACCGATAAAGATCTGGGATTTTTAATTAACTCCTGAATCCCGGAGAAGACGGATCGTGATCCCGCTTTCTGATTTTTGTTCCCGGACGTGCGAAATGAATTGCCTTCGCTGCTGCTGCTGCTGCAGAAGATAGCAAAAATTAGAGGGGACGGTGTTCGAATCGCAATTAATCTGGAACTGGGGAGGATTGAGAAGTGAAAATTATCTGACAGTTTCAGAGAAATAGAATGACGTTTATATCCGTGTGTTTTTAAATTAGAGGATGCATGTGTTTATGGAAGTTTATAAGATAACGTTTTACTTTGATTAATTATTGAATCGATACTACTGTGATTCCAACGGTATTAGAATCTTGAACTGATATGTCAATTTACAGTTTTGTTAATGATGTTGGTAATGCTGTGCCACTCCAATTTCAAACGAAAATTTTCAAGAATGACTTCACCAATCCCACCTCATTACAAGTGTTCCAGGTACATCCACAATACATGAAAATTACCATATCACCAAATTTTCTAGAAATATGTTGTGTTCTAATGCATCTGACAATATAGAGAGGGTTATTCTTTATGCGAAGGGCTGCATCTCTGTTACTCATTTAGCACTACCCAGGGAGCACGTGTAGCTTGAAGAAATACTACGGACACGAGTAACACTACCCTCCTTCTAAAATTCTATTCAACAGCATAATCAAAATTATCATCAAGACACAGATATCGTCAGACAGATATTTTCACATCAATAATGGAAGAAATAAATACTTTATAACATTTAATTAATGGGATCTACCATTTTAACCTTCATGACTTGCCTTATTAACATCATCAACAAACTTCAACACAAAATTTCACTTTAATTATCTTAACTAATACTCAATCACACAAAACTTTAAGTTGCTCTTGCATTCAATGTTCTTTTTTTCCTCGTTTTTAAATTCTTATTAGGACTGTTTAGGCTATTTCTGTATTACTTATGATTCGATATTACTTATGCATCCTGTATCAAAACTGGGTAAAAGTGCTTTACACTGGCCACCAAGAAATAGAATTAATCTCGACAGTGAAAAGACATTTCTATCTCCAAATTTATTCCATCATTGTCATAAAAATGGAAGCATTCATTTAGATTCTATTCGTCAAATTGGGCCTCAGACCGAATCTATCTATATCTGTTTATCATTTCAGTTAAGCACCTCGGTCTTGGAAACTTAATGCTCTATTCACTAGTCCCTTTCCATTCCTATTGTATCTATTAGATCAATCCCACTCTATTATATAGATAACTGGCCAAAACATCACACAATTGATTAATAATTACATGACAACATTTTCCGTTCACTGCAATAATTTTATTCATAGAGGAATAACTGAGAACTGTACAAAATTGGAAAGTACTAGCAATATATATAATAGGCACACCATTTTGTATAACTTCCACAATGTGCTCATTAAATATTAAAGCATTTTATGTAATTAAATGCACACTATTCACCATCGATAAACACATAGTATTTTTAGCATTTGTTTTTATGAGTACAATACTGTCCAATTTTAACAGAATTTATACGCTCACTTAAAGTATCACTGTTAAAAAGTACTGACATTACAATATCATTGTTAAAAAGTACTGACATTACAATATCATTGTTAAAAATTACTTACATTACAATATCATTGTTAAAAAGTACTGACATTACAATATCATTGTTAAAAAGTACTTACATTGCAATATCATTGTTAAAAAATACATTAGCATTGTTAAAATTTACATTGTTACTTATTCAATTCAATAGCATGAGCGAGACATAGACAGTTGTGCTGGCCTGGACATAAAGTTGCACTGTCAACGCACCATCAACTGGGGAAATTGCTTCACGTATTGTTCACGAAATTGATTCTCGTGTATGTTATCTTATTGAAAATCTTCTGACCATTACTAGGTCGATATGAATGTGTGTCGCTATCTAGCTGTTTTTCAATTCCTTCTATTAGCTCACACTCCCCCAATATATATCTTGTTCAAATTTTCAATCGTTCATAAAATACTTTTTATTCATACACTCAAGTTCAAATACATTTTTTTTGAACTTGTAGGGGATGGCACTGGATGTTAATACAGTTATTTCAAATATTAATTCAGTATTAATATTAATATTAATTAAATTAAGTTAATAAATGTTTTTTTTTTTTTTTTTTTTTTTTTTTTTTTTTTTTAGTATTAGTATTAAGTTGCATATATCTACCAATAGATGGCATCAGATAAACTTAAAAAAAATGAATGAAAACTATTTATAAAAGACTTTCTGCAATGTAGTGTGAAAAAAGTAGGAATTGATTTAATTTTTTTTTTTTTTTATATTACTTGTTTCTTTTTTTACTATCTTTCTTTATTTCCTTTCAAATTTTTGGATGTAGGATTATCTGTAATTTTTAGATGTCTTTATAAATTATAATCATTCGCACGTTACATCTTTTAGCGTTATAGAGAACTGAATTGCATGAGGTTATACAGCAAAAAAAATGTTACAGAATACTTAATAACATAAAATACCCTGTAAATTTAAAGTGCACATCGCACGAGTTTATTTCTTTCCCTCAACGTGAAGATAACAGATTTTGTCTCTCATACAATAAGTTATGTTATAACCTTTGGCACGCTTGTTTGAGCAAGAGAAAATCAAAAACCCCGATGCTGTCATTGATTCCAGCAAAATAGAGAGAGGAGATAAATTTGGAGAGAATTATAGGAGATAAAATGTGTCATGCAATTGAAGTAAGTAGTATAAAGTTTGCATGTGTGTGTGATGATGGGCTCATTATGTGAGTGACAACGGCAATTTGCTTCACGTTGAAGGCCTTAAGAGACACAAGGTTAAAAGAAGAATGTCAACTGCAAAAGATTTTCCATTCGACAGAGTGACCACTTAGATACAGTATTTTAAATTGTTGCCTCTAAATTAAAATGCCACCAAAAGTTTAGTTTAAAACGCTGAAATAAATTTTTTTTCATTCTGCCAAACATGAAATTTACTATATCCCTTTCTTATCATTCTCCAATTGTATTACATTCATTTATATATTTAATGTAAAATATCTGTACACGTAAAATTCTTTTAAATACACTTCTCTATTTTAATCAAATCAGCTACCGTCACGCCAATCCATTGTAGTTCAGAAGAATCTCAATCCCACAAAAATGATAACGCTTTTTCAATTTATTGGAAACTGCCTGACAATCAATAGCTTGGATCAATGACATGATGGATGTTTTGTAGAGAAAATAACTGTAATACTAAACATTTCTGCATCCATTTTTCTTTTTCACTTCTTGAAAACGAAATAACTATAAATTTTAGATGTGAGCGTAAATAATAAATTTTAATTGTCTATTCACATTGAACAGGTCGCATTAAATTTGATTAACATTGCAGTGTTCAGAGAAATGAACTACTCTGTGCGAGGCAGAAAAACAAATTCTAAAGATTTCCGACCATATAAGCAATGCATGGGTACAAAAACGATTTCGACTACAAATCGATTTCACTTGGAGAAGTAGTGCTTAATGCAGAAGACGCTATTGGAAGCATAGCTGTTGAATGCTATAGTGTTTTTGCAAGAAATCGAAATTTCTTATTAAGCATTTGAATATTATTGATTCTAAACTTTTATGAAATCGTAATGAATCTTGTCTTTGATTGGTTTCGTTTGATGTGCTGCTCTAAGTCATTTTAAGCATATTTTAGTCTAAGTAGACCAGAACCTACAGTTTAACGTGAATACCGAACCACTAACAAACGTACATGCTACCGAAAAAGATGTCTTTGAAGAAGAATATAAATGATTACTAAATAAATGTCCTTCATATGATATTATAAAATAATTCGTATATATATACTACTATGTCCTAAAAGTAAGACCAATTATTTTTTTTTTCAAAAATTCTTATTCTTCCAAATTTATTTCATCGCCTTCAAAGCAATTCCCTCCGGATACAACTTTGCCAACTTTTTTTCCAATCTTTAATGCATGCTAAAAAGTCATCGGCAAGGATGGCCTTCAAAGCGAGCGGCGATTCACGTTGAATCTCTTCAATCGACTCAAAACGGAGTTAATGGAATAGCCAGAAGTCGCACGACATTAATACGGTGTGGTTGTGGAACGATATGGGTCTCATTTCTGACTAAAAAGTCACGAAGAATCAATGCAGTATGAACTGGAGCTTTCAGTGTTTTGAGTACCAATCGAGATTTGCCGTTTTTGAGACCCAAAATGGAATTTACTGATGATTTTGAAATTCCAACTTCAACAGAAAGGTCTCTAATTGTAAATTGACCGTTTGCAAGCACTAAATCTATAATTTTTTTGGCGTGAGCTTCGTCGGTTGAGGTTGATGGTCGGCCAGAGGACTCTTCGTCTTCAACGCGTTTTCTGACTTGTTTCCTTAACTATTTTCTTTTTATGCCACTTCTAAGCATTTCTTTTCGATATAGGAATGATCACCGAATGCCTTCTGCAACGTTTTATACGTTTACGCAAACGAAATTGAATTTAAGTTCTTTGCTCAATTAATTCAGATTCATATTAATTCATTTAAAATATCGCTGGAATCAGTTTTATTGTCTCACAAATAAATGAATATTTTGACGTGAAATTTTACACAGATGTCAAGGACAGTGCCTTAAAAAAACTAAAAAAAAAAAAAAAAGAAGAAAAAAATAAACTAAAAAAGAAAAAAAAATTAAATTCCATAACCCCCGGAAATTTTAAATTGGAAATTGGTTTTAATTTTTGGAGACGGTATGGTATTAAAAATATTTATAATGTTTGTAGAATGGCATACAAAATTTATAATACAACAATTGAAGAATGCTGCGGCCGTAAGTCGTCGTAAGAACTTGGCCCTATATCGTTGACATGCAAAATAACATACTCAACATTATTCAAGATGCACTATGGGGAGCCTGCTTCCCTACCCCATATTTGGATGCAACAATCTAAAATAAACACCTAAAAGATATCATCGTGGAAATTTGAATCCTCATCTTGCCCAGAAGATAAACATAACTTTATACGAATTTATAGTACACATCCGTGACATAGATACGGAAAGTTTCAAACCTTTCATCTGCAATTCGAAGTTGCTAAGACTACAATGGAATATCAATACCCATTTCATGGCTTAGTAGTTACGTACCCAGCTAACGTGCATTAAGGCTCAGGTTCAAATGCTCTTTCGGCGTCCGTGTCTGTTACTTTCTTCAGAAAAATGGCATATAAATGTCTGCTACCCATCCCCCATATTTGGATGGTGCAATATAGAATAAACATCCAGGGTATGGCATCTTGGGATTTGCATCCTCATCTGGCTCAGAAAATGAGCATACCTACGTATGAATTTATCGTACCCATAGACATGGAAAACTTCAATCCTTTCTTCTGTTATTTGAAATGCCTAAGACTATAAATGAATATCAATGTCCGCTTCATGACTTAGTAATAATGTACACAACTATACATTAGAGGTGAGATTCAAAACCTCTGGCTGTCAAACCACTTTAAAAAAAGTGGCTTTGATGGAGATTGGGGTAAATTATATTAAGCAATTTCCTGTCCATAGTCTAAGTTTTCACTCATACAACAATTAATGCGGGGTAGTTCCTCTCGAAGACCTTCCAGGTGGCAACGTCTTCTCGTTTATGTTCGCTTGTTTCTGATATGAATAAATTTGAACACAAAACCCACAGTTATTTAGCATTTAAAAAAATCATAACATTGCCAGCAATTGCAAGGGAGCAATTGCCGAAAACGCTATTTTTCAGAAACTTTTTGTGAAAAACTGCTTTTTCTTACAATTTATAGAAACATTGTTCTTATAGATACATTAATTCACTATGCTTACTATTACATGCATTATATAATATTTGAAATTAGATTGCAAGTCTAAAAGTTCCATCGTGAAATAGAATTAACATTATTCGTAAATCACATTAATCCCCCTTTTCCCTAAAGCGAGGGAAAAGTCGGTACCTCATAACCCAAGAAAACTAATGGAAGAAAGTTCCCACTCTTTGTGTAATACCAAGATGAATTTTCTCCATTTCCCTACTTAAAACACAGTCTTCCCACTTTTCCAAAGCACCGTCATTGTTGGCTTCGTCGCAATCAACGTTAAACCCATTTTCCATATCGTTAACCGCTCGTAATAGCCCTACCCCCCACCCGATTACGCAAGGGGGGAAGTGCACTAATTGATAGATAGTAGCAATAGACCTCGGGCCCTATATATATAATCGCCCCTCTTTGGAATGGTGAGTTAATGTCTCCATTAAAGGGATGAGGTCCAGGGATCGAACCTGTCATTTGTAGGAGGGAGGGCGATGTGGTTCCTTACAGAGAATGGATGTCTGTCCGTCTACTAATTGCGGCATGTTGCTAAATAGAATACTCAGGAATTTTAGGCGGGAATTTGAATGGACTGATTTATTAATGCAGTGGTATTAAGGCTGTAATGGTAATGCTTAGGAGTGATTCATGGCGAAATGAATGCTGAGGTACAAAGAGTTTGGCGAGCTGTTTGCTGATTTTGCTGGTGTACGATCAATAAGCTCCATAAAATTATTGGCAAACTAATTCAGTGCTTCTAATGTAATATTTCAAATAATTTTAATGTTAGGCGGATATGCGAGAACTTATTCTAATTCATTAGCTTGAACTGTGTTTATCCTTGATGAAAGGAATTGCCGTTATTCATTTTTAAGAAATTATTTTATCTATTTTTTAGGTTTATATGATTTAGGTTTGTTATTAAAATGATTTTCATTATTATTGGAAAGCACCTGTAAAAGTAGGGAGTGAATTTTAGTTTATTATGTAGTAAAAGTTGTTTAATTGATAAAGTAACTAAAATGTAAAATATTTCCATGCAATATATTTACAATAATATGAATTATTTTAACGGATTACTCTGTATAATTAGGGCTGTATACAAATTATAAAAAATTTCTGGCATACATATTGTGCGCATTTAATATTAAATCATTATGACAAAATTCTTTAGGTCGTATTAATATGATTTAATATTAAATATTTATAATATTTTGTTCTAATGCAGCAGGCAATATAGAGACAGTTAATCGTTACGCCATAAGCAAGGGTTGCACAACTGTTACTCCTTTAGAACTACCACGGGCACATGTAGCAAGATAAGCTACGGATTATAAATATATGGAGTAACATTACCCCAATATATTTATAATATATATGTCAGGATTATTTTATAAATTGTATATAGCACCTTTAGGAGTATGTCAAAAGTGAAACGTAAATTACGAATATAGTAAATGTATTATAAATTCAATCATAAATTCATTAAAAAAATACATGAATTACGTATGGTGGAAGTTTACATCAACTCTTTTTTTACGTCGGGTCTAAGTTATTGGTGTTTTGTTGATTTTTACTTAAATTTTAAAAAGATTCTATTTTTAAAATATTTTTTGCTTTTGCTTACAATTGCCGTTTATATAAATAAAATGTAAGAAAAGTAATTTTTATTGTTTCAACTATAATTTCACACCTTTTCGTGATATTGAAATTTCAAACGTACATTTTTAAACTTTGCCTTTCAATAGATATATGTTAACATGCTTAATATCTTGAAACTTGTGTCACTCTTAAAAAATGGAATTTCTAATATTCAGTTTTTAATTTATTTTTAAATCATTCCTATTTTATGATAATACGGTTTAAGTGTGTGTTTAATTGTTTCTTTTATATTGGAAATAAATTCACTTATTTAATATTTTCTTTCAGTGGTAACTTTTAAAATACGTTTAATTTTCTAAAATGACAGTAAGAATGAATATCGTTCAAAAAATTTGATTGTTAATGAAATAGAGTGTGCAAAAATGGAAAATGTTTCATCATAATTTTCAACTAATCAATAATTTTCAATTTTCCTTATTCACATACAGGCACACCAATTCTTCTTTTATCATATATAGATATTATATATCTATAAAAATTCCAAGTACATCATATTAATATAAATTGTTTTTATAGACTAAATCGGGAAATTTTTTTTTTTAATTTTCAGTATTAAATACGAGGTTACACGAAATATCGGTTATATATTATAGTTGAAATCCTGGGCTCTTAATATTTTTCTTTAATTAAGATTTCTTGAAATCATATATTATGTTCGATGCAAATAATTTTAACCTTTTCTTTTTACAAATACAAAACATAGGAAATATACTAATAATTCAAATTTATTTCAGTTAATCAATTTCTGTATTGCTCATTGAAATTTATATTTTTTTAAAGAAATCAACATAATCCCAAATAGATATATCCAAACTCGGACATTAAAAGGAGCACTAAGAATTAACATAAGATAACTACAAGAAAATTATTTTATTTTCATAATCTGAGAAGTAGGAAAAGATTCTTAAAAGCAGAGATAAAACTGAAAACAAAAAATCTTAGATCTTATTTTTATTGGCTCCATAGCACTAGAAAAGATTAAAATAAAAATATTAATTTATAAGGATTTCAATATAAAAGGAAGGATTTATCCGTTTGGAAGGTTTTAAGTAAGATTTAACGACCATCGTTTACTCAGTATGATACATTTATACGATAACTTTTTATTTTTTTATATTATTTTATTTTATTTATACAATAATTTTAGTATACTGTAATTCAAACTTTATTAATAAATCAATTCCTAGATTGCTCATCATTGAAATTTATATATTTTTTAAAGAAAACAACATAATCCCAAATAAATATATCCAAATTGAGACATTAAAAGGAGAACTAAGAATTAACATATGATTATGTGCGAAAATTAATTTATTTTCACAATTAAGAAGTTGGAAAAGCTTCTTAAAGATAGAGAACTACTGTGAAAACTTAAAATAAAACAAACCTAGATTTTATTTTTAGTAGAATCAATAGAAATAAAATATAAGTTTGTTTTGTATCACCACCAGAGAAATGAAAATAAAAATATTAATTTATCATGTTTTCGAAACAAAAATGAATGTTTTTTCCTTTTGGAAGGTTTAATTTTTATTTTTAAACGACGATTATTTACTCAGATATGATAAATCGTTAAATCATTAACGGTGCTTAATTATATCTTACAACATTACAAATGATCTTTCATTAATTTAATAAAAATTCGAAAATTCTGGATTAATTTAAGAACCGCTGTAGTAAAAAATAATTTATGTTAATAATCAGGTTTTAACTATTTATCCTTATCACAAAATTGATGATATCAATGGTAACTAATGGATAACATCACGGAATATTTATATCCTGTATTAAACTATATATACTAGAAGACCCGGCCACGCGTTGCTAATTGGTATTAAGGAAGTGATTAGTAAAGAATGATGAAATTAAGCTTCAACGAATAGAAAATGTTTAATTTTTATTAATTTAATGAATGAGGCAGATAATGTTGATTTTTAACACTGTTTTATAATTATTTTACGTAATTTAATTTTTAATAATCATTACTTTAATTTAACTAAGTACTAAGCGATGAACAATATTTCTAGTTAGTCTGTCTTTAGTCAAAATAAATAAATTCGATGGTTTTCCAACACGTGAGCATGCAACATACAGCTGCCCATGGGAGAAACAGGGATTCTCCAAATCCAAGCCACAAATAGCCATTGTCTGCCCTTGCGACTTATTTATTGTCATCGCAAAAGCCAAACGTATCGGAAATTGTAGCCTTTTGAAAGGTATTGTAGATTCTGATGGTATCATAGGAATTCGAGGTAACAGGACGACTTCGCCTTTAAACTTTCCAGTCAATATCGTTGCTTCAAGTACGTTTCCGGTAATTCTTCTGATGACTAATCGTGTACCGTTGCATAATTTTGGTGGATTTAAGTTACGCAATAGAATGACCGGTGAACCAATTTTCAGACGAAGATTGTGTGGCGGCATTCCTGGCATATCCAGAGAATTTAAAAATTCAATCGGAAAATTGACGATCTGGTTTTCATCAGCAATGGTGTCGATTGACTTAAAAGTCATCAGATTGCCTGGCAATAAATTTTGTATTTGACAGTTAATTTCATCAACATCAACATTTTTTGCTGCCAAAATTGCACGATTACTGAGCCAATTATGGTCTAAGTGATTATTAATAATATCCGGAAATACACTCTCAATTAGTTCATTTTTTGAATGAACAACAGAGCAGAAATTATCTGGCAATTGGATGCATTGCGTATTTTGATGTAGTCTGATTGTACCGTTTCCAATATCCAATAATTGATTTGAAAATACTTGTTCCAATGGATCATTATGTAATTGTACTCGCATGTTTATGGTCAATCGAAGTGTTTCAACGTTTTTCCATAAAAATGATTGTTTCAAACATGCGTTCATCTCATCAGCAAATGTAGAGCGAGGAATGACAGGTAATGTCTGCCGGAAATCACCAGATAGTAGTAAAACAGCACCACCGAAGAGTTGATTATTGCCGTTTAAATCTTGCATAGTTCTGTGAAATGCCTCAAGAGAATGTTTATGACTCATAGTACACTCATCCCAGACAATAATTGAACTTTTTTGCAACACTGCAGCCATTCCGCTTTTTTTTTTAATATTACACATTGCGTGTGGTTTACTGTGAATGTCTAATGGCAGCTTCAATGCTGAATGCGCCGTTCGTCCACCATCTAACAAAGTGGCAGCAATGCCCGACGATGCAATTGCCAATGCAATCTTTTGTTGTAGCCGTATCTTTGCAAGGATTACTGACAGTAAAAATGTCTTACCGGTCCCACCAGGTGCGTCTAAGAAAAAAAAATCCACCTTGTTTTGCATCAACAGTCAACATGATTCGATTGTAAATAATTCTTTGTTCAGCTGTCAGTAATGGCTCATTGTTTGCAATGAGTGTAGCTAAGTCAACATCGTCATATTGTTTTTCTCGTTGTATATCAATGTTCACTAAGTCAGTGGCTGGACGATCAGGCGAAGGCATACCATAGTGGTTGAGTGAAAAGTTTGAAATCAAAATACATAAATCTTCCAGTAGTACCAACGCTTCATTGTACATCTCTGGTGTGAAATCTTTATTCGGACATCGCTCCGTTTGTTTCACTCGGTTCAAAATATCTTCAGTCATGTAATTCTTATATTTTTCCCACAATGCTAATGACTGTGTTGGATAGCATGTCGTCAGAATAATTGCGAATAGTTGACGAATATTATTTGGCGTAGATGTTAAAGCTGCATCAGCAAGTGCCAAATCCCAATGGTTGTCATCTTCAAGCAATTGCAGCTCGCGACATGCGTCTTGATAGGTATTGAATACTCGACCATTAACTGTTCGCAAAAACTCAAAAGATGTTGGTCCAGGAACATTTACCAACAACAAACGCAAAAAAAAAAAGCACTCACGTTGTTTTGGATGCACTGTGTAGAGTCGTCCCAATGTTTTAGATTTGAATATGCCTGCGATTGACGGATGTGGTACTCCTTGTTTACGTGGGTCCCATCTTTTACCTGATTTGTTCCATGTAAAATAGCGTGGAACATCGGTATATAGCAATGTTTTGGCAAATTGGCCGAAAACGTCAAGTTTTTTACATAAGGTAAAAAATTCAATGAGTGTTGTTTTCGGTGGGTCTAATGCTCTTTGGACAACATTCTCTTCAGTGAAATATACACGCTGACCATTTTCAAGATGCACTGCAAGATGCTGTACAGGTGGATCTCGATGGTGGATGGAAAAACTAAAAATACGCCAGATAGCTTCGTTGCTGCTGATGTATCTGCCCATTTGATATTGTGTTATTTCATCATTTTTATTAATATCTTGCACTTGAAACATGGCCAAATCACTGCCTTTATTTACGTATTTACAAATGTATTTAATGGATTTGACGGAATTGCAAAACTCGACATTAATATGGGCCTTATACGTTTTTGAAAGCAATGGCGAATATGGAACCACCCACTGATTATCAATTTCTAGTTGATTAAAATTCGACGTTCGCATTGTGAATACATTGCCACCATTCTCAGCGTTTCTACGGCGATACAGTGGATAACCGTCAATATCCGTAATTGTGTAATTTATACATTCTTTCGGAAAACGTTTCTTACATTTGCCATTTTCCATGCATGGTGATGTCATGTTAAAACTACCACATGGTCCATGGATCATGTGACTGGTAACAATTTCAAACAATTCTTGGTCGATTGATGGATCCGGAATTTCAGCGGAAATGATTTGATCAATTTCTTCAGGGCGAATTTTAGTTTCGAGCCAAATCAAAATGTGAGCATGCGGCAAGCCCCGTTTTTGCCACTCAATCGAATACAGCCAACAAATTGTCATACCAAAAACTGAAAATTTTACGATAAAATCAATCAGGGATTTTAATTTTCGCTTAAACACACGTGCAACGATATCATGACGATGTATTGATTGTTGGCCTGGTAACAGCAAGGCTTGTATTTCCTCCCAATTTGGATTACATGTAAATGTAATAAACAAATCTGGACGGCCATAATGACGTACGTAGGTCATCGCATCTTGTACGTATTCTTGCATGTTCCGTGGGCTACCAATGTAGCTGGAGGGTAAAATAAATGCATTGCCAATATTGTTGATGTTTAAATTTTCATCGTTGTTTCCTATAATAGCATCTCGTAAGTGAATGTAATCCTCTGATCGTAATTTAACTTGGTTGAACCGAAGAAATCGCAAACGTTCGCTCTCGATCTTAGCATACATGTCCACAACATATTGATGGTAGAGCTGACGGTATCGAAGAATATAATTGTCCTGATTATTTCTTATCATCAACCGGTACGCGTAGTAACACATTGAGCTGACCTTTTTGTTTGTTTCATTACCTGAAAAATAAGAAATAAATGTAAATTTAGTTTTTGGTATGTTAAAAAAGTAACGCTAATTAAATTAAAAAATTTAATATTTACCAGTAACTGGATGAACCTGTTTAATGTTGATGTGATATCCATCTTGACCCTGCCAGAATATCAGTGGATATTGTAGTGCATCGTACGAACGATGTAAGTCTGATATCACATGAACAGTGCTGTCACGACGTGTGATTTTGATAGCTCTGTTATCAACCGGATCACCGACCATGATAATGGCAACTTCTTCTACGGTTGGCGCGTTGAACCTGCCAGCGTGTTCTCCTGATGGTGTTTTGTCAGCACTGATGACAATTTGTAAGTTGTCATTTCGTAATTGCGGTGACACTCTTTTAAATAATTTAATAAGTTGGTTATGATTTTGTAAAAAATTTTCCAACAATTCTACAATAGCTCTTTGTACTGCTTGTTCGATAAAATTATACTGACATCGAGTTGTCACACGTTCTTCAGAACTGCCCATAAAATAAATTTGAAGAAATTTTGGCTCTTCGTTAGGTATTGGCATTAACGACCCGATCTTATGGTACACCTGACCTTGTATTTTGAATGTACTTTCAAAATTACGTCCATCGGATGAGAAATCACAAATTTTAGTAGCACCAAATGATGTCATTTGGAAGCAAGAATTGAATTTGCGTGTCATGCGTAAAAACAATTTTGAATCACGTGATTCACCAGCGAGAAGTGACTGTAGAGGCTCCGGCGGACTGAGAAGAGGTAACAAAACCACTTTTCCTAATGAGCAACACATGCCTGGTGGTTCATAGCGGAATTTCAAAGCCTGGCAGTATCGGCATATTTGATCCATTGGACCGATGGCGATCTTTGAATGAGCAGAATAATTGATGTCTGGGGAATACTCGAACGCAAGACGAAAAAAAGACGTACGTGTTAATGCGCGACTGGTTTGCTGTCTCTCTTGATCCTGTGCTCGATATCTGGCTACATGTTGTTCACGCGCCGCTCTTGACCTTTCTCTTTGTAGCCGCAGACGTTCATCACGATGTTCGCTTGACTCTTGCGTACGTCTTTCTGTTGCCCTATGCCTTTCAGTAGCTTTTGCTGTCGTGGTTTGATTTGTTGACATGAGGGCCCTCTCAGCACGTTTACGTCGTGCATCACGCCTTCTGAAATTGGTGAGGTTAAATTTTTTTGGTGGCATTTTGCTGAAAATGATAATTGAAAAAATACAATACAATTAAAATAAAATCGGGATATAATAATAAATGACTTACATTTATGAAAAACATAAATACAAAGTTTTGTAGCATTTGGAACAAAATTACTTGTGTTATGGTGTTTCACATGAAAACAAAAAGCATAAAAATTCATTCTGAGAAAAAGCTAAAAACAACTTTTAATTAGAGATATTACTTTTAAAAATGTTGTAAATATATTAAAATGACATTGAATCATCAAGTTCATAGTCTTATTTATTAAAAAATATAGTTTTATTTTTTTCTTAAAGCTCTAAATATTTTCTGAGCTTTGTTTTGAAGGTTAAAATTTGCTCGACAAAATTTTTTTTACAACTTCCTCCTATTTGCAAAGGCTTTTTAATATGAAATGGCCTGGATTTAAAATATTTAGCCTTTTTGCAAGTGTTTTGATTAAATATATTCAAAACCTTTGAATTTCACATAAAAATATCAACTTTAACCATTTTTTATACAATTTATTCTTTAAAATATGGATAAACATTGCAAAAATGTGATATTGTTGCAAAATTTGATGATTCAAAAATAAATAAAACATGAATAGTTTTTTCCTTTGCAAGTATTTTTATGCTGGGAATATCTTTATGTAGGTAACATACTGTTTTCAAATTTATATCTTTATTATTTATACATTTTTGTATGCTTAAAGTTTGTCGACACAAACTTTTTTTTACAAATTTACCAAAATTCTTAGTTTAAAAACTGAAATAAAAATAATTTATGAATTTAGGTTAATTTCCATGTGCTATTCCTTTCATACATTTAAAGAAAACTTTTACATTAAGTTTCAAAGCATTTAGAACAAAAATATTAGTATTATGGTGTTTTGAATGAATAAAAAATGCATAAAAATTCAAATAAGAATAATTAAAACCAACTTTTAAATGTAAATAAAAACAAATGTACATACATAAAAATATTATTGAGCTTTAAATGCTCCTTTATTAATATAAACACTTATTTATTTGTTTTGTTTTCATTAAATAACTTCCAACTTAAAAGTACCATTTATCAATTTTTCTTCGACAATATTCAAATCACTCAAATTTATAACTCAAATTCTTTGTTTTTCAAATAACAAATTTTTTTTTTAAAAAAATGTCTTTGATTTTCAACTTGCAACTATTATAATACCTTTTATAAAATTTTAATGTTATCATTATATCAAATAATTGCAGAGTTTACTTCATTTTCACACTTTTCAAAAAATCCTTAAAATTCATCATATTTCTTTAAAATTATATTGTCTATATTATATTATCTTGCAGATCACATTTCATTTTAGAATTCTTAATCAAATAAAACACATGTTGACAAACTTTAAGCATAGAAAAGTTGAATGTTTTAATTCACTATTCATTCCATATATTTATTCCAATTCAAATTCAAATTCAAACTTAGAAAATAAAAAGAATATTGATAATCAAATCAGGTAATACTTACATTTGATTTATTTCGCATAGAAATAATAAAAAATTTCATACAATATAATTTTCACAAAATTAAACAATAATGCACATAAAACAATAATATTCAGAAGATCGAGACACGGCGGCATCTAAAAATAGTCATTATATTGTTCGAAAAATGAAGCTACGAATTCCTCAAATTGCAGTATTGCAACCCTAAAGAAATTGGCGGGAAATTGGCGAAAATTCAGGGTTGCAAGATTGGCGCCTTTCTCAATGCTAGATTTTAACCGATTTTGCATTTAAATACAAAAAAAATTTGAATAAAAACTATCCTATTTCTCAAGTTGGAACAAAACACACATTTAAAAAAAAAAAAAAAAAAAGTTAAAATCGGATGGTTAGTTTCGGAGTTCATCGCGGACAAAGAAAATGAGAATGTCCTGGTGTATCATTAATATAATCGATATTCAAAAACAAGGGCAAGGGGGGAGGGTAAGGAATACATTCAAATAAAAGGGATTCCGAAATCCCAGGAGCTAATAATGAGAAGAAAACAAAAGGGAGTCCGAAAAGCGGGACTTTTCCAAAATCAGAAGACATCCATTCACTAAGAATATGATACCCGATGCCTGTACTACGAAATTCAATTTCCAGAAATGCAAAATCCTTGTTAAGGATGAAGGGAAAGGATCAGAACAAGAAATCGCAGTGATTGGATTAAAGTCGTGATCTCGAAACTGATATTCATTGCTCAGGGGGGATACGAGTTGGGGAGTCGTTTTCATTGGATGAGATACGCGCTGGAAGAATGTCTTCCATTAGAGCATTCTTATAAAGGGTTGGAAGGGGGTTATACTTTTGCATAGAATGACGTTGAATTACTTTTAAAGTTGGCTTAAGAGTGCATTTTCATTTCTATTGCGATTTAAGTGTCTCCAAAGGCTTGTAGAGTGAAAACTATTGTTTTCTTGAGCCATTAAGGGATTAAAATATAGATTACTATTCTTTTAAAGATCATAATTAAAAATTTACAAAATTAAAAATGCTATAATAAAATAATTTAAAAAAATGAATACTTGCTAAGAAAACTTAATTGTTTTAAAATGATATGTTCTTCTATAAATTTCTATTTTGACGATTTACTTGAAAAACGGATTTAAAAATATCATTTTTCCTTTTGCAATATTTAATTTTAAACTTTTTATTACATTCCACATAATATTGATTTGAAATGTATATAAATTATTTTTAAGATGCAAAATGTTACCTGTTGATATTTTTATTATAATGAATTATTTAATTACATACTTGTTATTATTTTTATTAGAGAAATCCATAAATAAATACTCAACAGTGCAGTTTTCTTATAATAGAAATATAGTTGGAAAAAACCACTTTGTTATATAATTCTACATATATATATATATATATATATATATATATTTTATAAAAATATTTAGTGAAATATAATTGTCTTTATGAAATCAATTTTTAAGAATTAATTACCTTAATAAGAATAAATAAATGAATTCTTTTTAATCGGATTTTTTTATTTTTTATCAATTTATTTAATTATAATTTTGTATTAACGATCTAAAAAATTCACAGTTTTCTTAAAAGTAAGGAAAAATCAGAAACACTACGATTATTTGGAAAAAAAAACCATGGCTGCATCAAAAAAAAAGATATACAAATTAATAGATCTGCTGTCGTTCAACGTCATTAACTTAAAACTGTTTTAAACACTGAATGGTCGAAAATATGCATTGTGTGCAAGTAGACATTACACAGTGAAACATAGATCTTTTATATGTAAGTCCTCTACATTATTTAATGTGTTGACGAGCCAGGGATATGTAAAAACAACCCTGATCATTTATGTGTTGCAATGAGTCAATGAAGAACTATACCAATCCACTTCATATCTTATTCTGTAGCTATCACTGGAAGGCTAGTATCCAGATTAAATAGGCACAAGGCTTCATGAAAGATGACTGTATGCTAGATAGACTGCATTGTGCGTGTAACCTTGACACCACGCTACCCAATTAATGGCATAATAGGGAAAACACACATACCAGTTGGAGTATAAGATAAAGGAGACACGTACTTTTAAAGATTAAATGCAAATTTAGAGTCATCTATAAAAATGACATAATTGGTCCAATTGTTCGTTTATGGTGAAGGAGCTGTTGATAATTCTTCATCGGGCAGATACTGGTTGTTGCAGAATTACCGTCGCGAGGAACCTATTATGTGTACCTGTTAGTCAACATGTTCTACGATGGAGCATGTTCAGTGTGTTTTAGACAGATGTATTTCTAATTTAAATCTGCCCCTGCAATCGTTAGGTGTCTTTGATAGCCTTTAGCACAAATTGAGTTAATAAATACCATCATTTTAAGAGCCCCATTGTGGTGTCTGTAAATCTATTAAAGGTGGTCATAATACATATTGAAACTGATCACTCATTCTACTAACAACAAACGAATATTTTCTGGTATATTTCTATTTTGTGTATCTTCTAAACACAAAATAAGTCTATTGTTTTTCTTTTGTACCTTATTCGTTATCAATAAACAACAAAACTATTTTTAGTTTATCTATAAAACGCTATCCAATGCAATGAAACAGGATTTAAAATGCATTTAAATACATTTTAATAGGAGTTTTACTCAATCAGGAAAGCAATTTGAGGAATTTTAAAATATTTTTTGTAAGATTAATTTTACATAGTTTTTCAAAATTTCTACACTGAACCCAATGTAAAGCATTATTTTTTTTTTTTTTTTTTTTATGAAACTACGTTTTTTTTTTTTTTTTTTTTGTAAATACAATATGCAATTTCATGTTTGAAAAATTCACATGGTAGATATCATTATTCAATTATTTAAAATGTTAACAGTCACATATTTATATCTTACATACTATAAATAAAATCAAGGAAACACAAAATAATTATACGAAATCTCAATAAATTAAGAATGTATTGAAAGGAAACCAATACAATAAGAAACACATGCTATTGTTCCTAAACAAAGACCTGAAGAAAGTATAGTAAATAACGGCCATGTTGTACAAAGCACACATGATCGCAAGTGAATGGCCGTTGTTATTTCCAGTGAACTTCTTGTCTCGTCCCCCCGTTCTCGCGAGAACAGATGTTCGTGTCAATGGCACCTCTTCCCCCCATCAAGTGTCAGAGAACAAGAAGATGGCCAAGGGTCATTATCGCCATACATCTTGAGGAACACTCTGGCCTGGCAGGGCCCGAAGATAATGGCCCTCTTCAGATCTGTTGCGCCACCAACAATTCAATCCCCCTAGGAAATGACTCCAAGAAACAAGATGCTTTTCCGGCATCCTATTCACCAAAAGGACAGGATTAATCTTTTCGGCTCTAATCACTGTCACAGAGTCGTTGGGAATTGGTTTCGTAGATTTCATCTAATGTCACACGATAATTTACAATTCCTTTCCCGTTTCCGTGACAGGTAATATTTTCCCACAATTTTTTTTTTTTTTAAATAATTGTTATCCTTTTTATGTCCTTCTTCTATTTATTTAACTTTTTTTTATAAGAACTTTAAGCTTTTTTCATTTCAGCTTATTATTTCTTGCAGTAATATTTTTTTAGAGTTTTATTTGAAATGATTTATTGTCAGTTAGGTATGTTAGAACAATTGATAAAATAAATATGCATAATAAATATCAAATCTATACTTTAAAATATTTTATTGTGCCTGTGTCCCTGTGAATAAAAAAGATTCAATAATAAAGGCTTTTCGTTACAATTATTAAACATATTTAAAAAATTTATTAAAATTATTAAATATATTTACAAATCTATTACAATTATTAAATTTAATATTCATTATTATTTATTAAATCTATTTATTTTATTAATGCTAATTTAATCAATCTACTAAATCTATTTTTATTTTCCCATAATCTTTCTTCAGGTTATTTGTTGTAATTGAAATATGAGTCATATGAATTCCTTTTTCAAGATCTCCTGATTTATTTTTATAACATCTTTTTTTAGCTATACAATTTCAAAATTTTTCTAGTTGACAGATATCTTAAAGTAGAAAGTTGGAAGTCTTGTTGAAAGATATCACATCACTATAAAATATTTTAAATGGTAAACATCTGACTGGAATTCATTGACATAAGTTCGGCGATTGCCATTGATAGTTGCAGATTTGATGTACATGATGTCGTTATCTAGGTTGTATCAGTGCACAAATAAATATCCTGTCACAATATATTTGTAAGAAAGAGAAAGATAAAAGAAAGAATGACTTTTTGGAATTTTTCTAAGATAAATTAATTTAAGTTTATTGTACATGGGAAAAATGAGATAAATATGTGAACCATCTTGACAGTGTCGAAGAATGTTGCTAAAGATAATTTTAACTGTATCAAATTCAGCGATTATGGATTAGCATTGTTTCTCTCTTCTTTGAAGTCCCACCGATCATCAATGCTGTAATTATTTTACAAATGAATAATTAACCTTTTCGAAATAATAATATAAAAATAATCATATTATTTATTGCAATGTTTATTTAGTTATTGTAGTGTGTTAATTTCAGTGTTCTGCTGGCTATTCATATTAGCTAGTAAGCATAACCAAGTACTACATGTCATTATCGTAAATAACATAAAATAATTTACTTTAAAATTTTTGCTGAGAAAAACTTTCATTGTTGGTTAAATTATTATAATTTATTCAACCTATCATACAATTTAACAGATATCAAGCAATAAAAAGCGATATCATTCTGAAATTCAAGCATACATTTTTATTGGTAGAAGATTAAAAAAAAATATACGAATTGTATTATTTCATAAATAATTAATGCCTTACACATTTTAAAAACGAATGTTTTACATATTATTGCTTTATTTAACTATTTTCTTATTTTCACCAAAAAAGAAACTTAGAATATATATTTTAAGTTCAAAAACCTCACAAAGGAGCTCCCGAAAAATCATGGCTTGTCCCGTTTCTTAACTACCATATTTAACAAAAGGCAAATATTAAAAAATAAAGGCAAAAATGTTAGCAAAAGATTAAACAATATAAGAATTGCATTATTTCAAATATCATTAATGCCTTTTCCATTTTAAATGAGGATTTCTTATATATTATTGCTTTATTTAACTGTTTCCTTATTATCACCAAAAAGTAACTTAGAATATATATATATTTTAAGTTCAAAAACCTCACAAAGGAGCTCCCGAAAAATCATCGCCTGTCCCATTTCTTAACTATCATATTTAACAAAAGGCAAATATTAAAAAATAAAGGCAAAAAAAGTAGGTCAAACATTAAAAAAATATAAGAATTGCATTATTTCAAATATCATTTAGTTCAATTGCAATTGCTATCATTGCAATTTATTACATTTATAATTGCTATCATTGCTATAATTTTTTATATTGCTATTATAATTGCTATAATTTGTAATTGCAATCATTACTATTTATTGTAATTGCTATCATTTAGTTCACTTTCAATTGCATTATACAAAATCAGTTTCCCATTTTAAAAACTGATTTCTTATATATTATTGCTTTATTTAATTGTTTTCTTATTATCACATAAAAGAATTTAGAATATTTCTTTTAAGTTCAAAACCCTCACAAAGAACCACCGGAAAAATCATCGCCTGTCCCCTTGACGAACAAAAGGCAAAGATTAAAAAATAAAGGCAACGAATGCTGGTAAAACATTAAAAAAATATAAGAATTGCATTATTTCAAATATTAATGTATTTTCCATTTTAAAAACGGATTTCTTATATATTATTGCTTTATTTAGCTTTCTTCTTATTATTACCAAAAAATAAATATTTTAAGTTCAAAAACCTCACAAAGAAGCTCCCGAAAAATCATCGCCTGTCCCATTTCTTAACTACCATATTTAATAAACCATGACTCGGGCAGAAAAGTCAGTGATCTTGGTCGTCCCACTTTTTGACAGGAACTGGCACCCGATTTCTTCACTGGCAGGGAGCCAGCTGTGGCAAGACAGGGAGGGTGCCATCGGGCGACAGGCGTTGGACGAGATCTACAGAAATCGCTACCAGGGCACTCTTCGAGCGATCTTCTTTAATTACGAATAACAAAGGAAAGATCTGAGGCCATCGAAGTAATCCCCTCGAGTTTTGTTTTCTCTCTAGACTTCAGCTAATGTCGTATTAGATAAAATACTTTTCCTACCAATAATTGGACAGTTTGATGAATGAATATAAATGGGGGTATTTTGCTGTCAAGTTGAATACAGCTGTAATACAGACTATTTCGTATATTTCAGTGTTTAATTAATTATTTTTCTGTTTAAAACACATTTAGGGAATTTATTTTGATTTTTTATGCTTAAAAGTAAAAAGGAGATTTCATAGCAAGAATTAGATGAAGTGATAATTGAATATAAAGGACTAAGCAGATATATTTTAATACATCATCAAAATTATCTTGTTGGGCCTAATAGCCGAATGCTGGGTAACACAGGTTTGGGGTTTGAATTCCGGCGTTTCTATAGATGTTTGCAGTGGTTCGGAATCCACTTTAAACCGTAAGTTCCGGTCAAATATGATTGTTGGGCGTAGTGCTGACAATTATCCCGTACAAAGGAAACATCTCCAGTCTTTAAATCTGCCAGCAGGCAGACGGCCTAGGCCCACCATGGGTAATGCGTTGTGACGGTAGTGTTAGGGTTATCTGTAGCATATCTTCAAGCTACATGTGCTCCCTGGGTATTGCTAAATGAGTCACTGCGGTGCAGCCCTTGATTATGTCATAAAGATTAACTGTCACTCCTCAAGCGATCTTCTTTGATTGCGAATAACAAAGGAAAGATCTGAGGCCTTCGAAGTAATCCCCTGGTGTTTTGTTTTCTCTCTAGACTTCATCTAATGTCGTATTAGATAAAATACTTTTCCTACCAATAATTGGACACTTTGATGAATGAATTTAAATGGGAATATTTTGCTGTCAAGTTGAATACGGTTGTAATACAGAATATTTCGCATATTTCGGTGTTTAATTAATTCTTTTTTTCTGTTTAAAACACATTTAGAGAATTGTAATACGAAAATTGCAATACAAGCGATACACAGTTGTAATGTTAAATATTTTGTATATTTTAGTGTTTACTGAATTCTTTTTTCTGTTTAAAACACATTTAGAGAATTCATTTTAATTTTCTAAGCTTAAGAGTAAAAAGAAAGTTTCAAATCAATGATTAGATAAATTGATAATTGAATGTAAAGATGTAAGCAGACATATTTTACTGCATTTTGAATCTTTATACCTTTAAAAATGTTGTTATCCATTCACCATATTTTATTGTTGAAATAAGTGTTGTTGCAACTTTAATGATTATCTCGCTTAGTCTAATTTATAGTAAAGATAGAAATACCTGGACAGACTGATGACTATTTGGGTTTCTGAACTAAGGGAATAAAAATCTAAAATACCACAATTAATGTTGATTCGAAAACTTACATATTACCGGGATTGGCATGATGAATCCTAATGCTGAACTTCTTACGTTAGACTGTAGGAGGATTGACCAAGCCCCGAATCTATCATAGTGTAGATCAGGGGTCTCCAAACTTTCCAGCCTTAGGGCCATACTGTTTACTCCAATAAGGACGGAAATCAAAATTTTAATTTTAATTTAAAATCAAATCAAAGATTTTTATCCACGGGCCAAAACCGTGTTAATTTTTCTGCCATTATCTATAATTTTTAGACTAGTCACCGAGTACGCGCTCTGAGCGAGCATACGCTTGCTAAATTCGCTGGTTCAATTACTACAATTACTTATTGTGTGTATCGATACGACCGTGACACTTGACGACATCTAGTGGTTAAAAGCAGAAATAGGTAGATATAACTACCGAGGATAACCACAGGATGTTCACTAATTTATAATGTTTGTAAGATTCATTTCAATCATTTGTTAGTTGTTATGCTTAAGTTAATTTTTCTGCGTATTATGCTTGTCATTAAGCTTTACCTAGCAAATCAATAGAACCGAGTTATTATCATTCTGTGTTTTTTTTATCCAACTTATTACAGCAACAATAAGCTATTCGCTGTCGCGGGGTGGATTGATGACATTGGTGGGCCGGATTTGGCCCGCGGGCCGTAGTTTGGAGACCCCTGGTGTAGATGGTTAAATGGATATATGGATTATATTTATTAAGGGAATCTGCTCTATATCTCCCTCCTTAATGATAAATTTTTTTCAAATCAAAGTGATTGGCATCATATACGACATATTACTGACAAATCGAATTTTAAAAATGTACAAAAGTAAGGGTCTTCAGAATATTAGACTCCTATAAAACCATTGTTATTATAGGTTAAATATAATGAAAATATTAATAATTACTAAGCAGAAACTTACAGTAAAATTTAAGTTAATATTTTTAAATGCATTATCTACTTTAAAAAATTAGGAAATAGTATATAACTGGTGTATAAAATTGTAGATTTATGTTAAGAGAATATTATATTTATCAATTCAGTGGTCTGCCAAGATGTTGATGGTCATGCTGTTTTAGAATAAAGATTTCAATCAACCCAATGTTTCTCTGACGAGATTTCTCACATTCCTTCTGCTTACTGGATAAGGCTTGAACATCAATGCCTTGACGCTGTATACGTAATCTGGTAAATAAAATATTGAGATTTTATTTCTGTGTTCATTTGTTTTCCATTTACTTTATAGATATTGCAATAGTTAGAATATTATTGACACTTTCGTAACTTATTGTTTTCATTATTTACGAAGATGTTATATTTTATTTAATTATTGTTATATTTTATTTTAAGTGATTCATATCGTTTTTAAATTAGAGGAAATAGCATTCCTGTATGAAGAAGAAAATCAAATCCAAGCAATTGTAATTAAGAAACATTACGTCTATAAAATTTTTAAAATACAATTTTCTTACCATATGAATTTAATAAACTTCAAAACTAGGAAAAATAGCAGTTGTATTCAATTTCTAGGACCGAAAAAGAGCTAAAAATTAACACTATCAAACATTTTTTAATTAACTACAAATATTGCTTTTACAGATGTTATTAATTCATGTATAAAGAAAATTAGATACCTCTACTATATTTTGTTACAAAGTTAGCAAATGATTCAAACAAATCATATTCTTAATGAGTTTGAAATTTTGTATAACCATTTTCTTCTATCAAAAGGAAATACTATTTAGGAAAAAGCAGACATGATTCATTAATGAAATAAATGTTATATGTTACATTAGAGGTCCAGATGTTTCATTCAATAAGTTAAATCTCTAATTATAATGAATAACCTAACTAACTATTACAATGATGAGTGTAATAGTTATAAAGCAAAGACTAATGAAACTAGTTGTTAGTAAAAGGAGAGACACCATTTATAATTTAGTTTTCGCTGTCGACTAGCAGTGTGTTTGTAGAGAATAAAGGATACTATTTACATACATTTATTCTTTGGACAGCGATATATTCAAGTAGACATTTTAACAAAAGTATATAATAATTCACAATTAAAAATATTTCATGATGAGATGTCCTAATGTTAAAATTTAATTAATAAATAAATGTTTGGATTTATATATCATAAGTATGCAGGAAAATTTAATTACTATCATTTGTAAGTTACATTTTTAGTGAAGTATTTCATATAAATTAATTACATATATCATTACTTTTATAGATAATAATATTTTCAACATTGGAAATATGGCGTGGGGCTTGCGGCCTTGTGGTAGCGTGAAGTAACTGGCATGCAGAAGTATTATAATTTTATGTATTTGGTGCTCTACGCTACAGTCACTACTTAGAAATAGTCTTAATTAAGATTGATACAGAGAATCTCATTCAAGGGACAAACCAGTATTAATAGTGTCTGAATAAATCTCGTTTGTTTCTAGACGTATCACATAAGTTAAGTTCTGTCTTAAAATTAGTATAATACTATTAAAACGCAGTTCCGTTTTAATGAGAGCTTCTGAAGCTGCACTTATACTAAATAATAGTTATAAACTTAAGATAATGGAAACCTGAAAGTTATCATTTAGGAATTTGTTGGAAAAAAAACGATATGACGATTTGTATTCTTCATATTTGCTAGAGAAATAAATCTTGATTAATAGCACTGTTAACTAATAATTTAGTCTTTCTTGAAACATTTTATATTATTTGTATATCTTCATCAAATATTTTTCATCCCCTATTGCACACTTATACATGACGTTGGTTGCTTTTGCCGTTGGTTGAAATGACAGTTCGGCGCATTTTACCTAATTTTATTCTGTCTCAAGCAAAATTTGATCAACATTTGTTGGCAAGAGTGATTTTTTAGGAAAATTTTATAGAATTTATTTTTTGGAAACTTCAAAATAATAAATAAATAAATAATAATATATGTACAGATAATGTGCAGCGGGTCAAGCACCCAAAAATGTTGAATTTTTTTCAGCATAAAATTTACGAATTACTTCGTTAATTTGGGTTATTACGTTAAGTGTTATACTACTTAAAATATACAGTTTCCAGCACTAATTAAACACTAAAACTAAGTAATTTTTTGAAAAAAATCTTTATTTAATTTATATAAAAGCAAAATCAGTTGAGCACGCACCATTATATGTCACTTTGTAAATGAAACATCCAGAGGATGTCATAGATAAATCTCTTTCAGAACCATGTTTCAAATCTTGTTCCACAACATGGTGAGGACACTATAGATAAAAATCGAACCCTGCATTATAGTGTCCATAATTTACGAAATGCAATATGCTTATGCATAAATTATTCAGCGGTGCCGTGACTGCCATGCCCAGCACCTAATATCAGGCCAGGGTATCTGTTCTTCCACGGCCAGCCCGCACATTTTGTGCTCTGTGGGTGGAAAGCGGGGTGACACGAGCCTTAAATTAATTTGCTTCATATCCCCGGACTGATGGACGGTTTTCGGAGACCGCGGATGTAGAGTGTGACGGACGTGAAATGAATTCAGGGGTTGTCTGCATATGCTGCAAGTGTTGGTACATATATTCTTTATGAATCGAAACATTGGTATATTTACATGTAGCGTTATATAAAACTGAAAATAATATAGATAGAGAATATATATATTAAGTATAAATTAATTTCAATAACCCTAATTAGGGGCAATCCCTTTGTATAATTATCTTTATGATTATAATTATGTTCTTAACATTATACAAGTAATATAAAAAAAAAGTCAATTTCTACTTTTTTTTCACTCTATTGCAGAAAGTCCTTTATAAATAATTTTCATTCATTTTTTTAAGTTTAGTTGCCGCCATCTATTGGTAGATATATGCAATGTAAATCTCAAAAAAATAAAATTAATTCATTAAATTTAATTAATGAATTAATATTTGAAAAAACTGTATTAACATCCAGTGTCATCCACTAAAAGTTTAAAAAAATGTATTTGAGCTTGAGGGGATAAATAAGAAGTATTTTATGAACGATTGAAAATTTGAACATGATATATAGAGGGAGAGTGTGACCTAATAGGAGGAATTGAATAAGAAAAGATTCTTGTAGCAGTAACTGTCATACGTTGATATAAGTCCAGTGATTCATACAGTGATATATTTTTAAATTCTGGTTTTATTTAGAGTTGCATTTAAAATACTTTAAGATATATTGCTTTGATGTTATTAACTCATCTAAACTCACAGTAAACCATCAAGGCTACCGCTCCTAGTTTCCTAGAAACTTTCTTTTGCGCAGTGTCACTGATATGAAAATGCAACTCTATTATTTTTTTATATATGGAAGCATATCTTTTTAGAAACTACAGATATGAACAGGGCACCCTGGTGCACCATTTTAGAAATATCGCATTATGCATCGCACTCGCTAAATAATTCTTACCGAACCTTCTTCACATTAAACGATGATTACTCAAAATTTATTGAGGAATTTATAATGGTTAACTATTACCAATTTCAATTTTTATAATGATGATCGCAGACAGCGTCTATAGTTTAAATGTCATACGGGAGAAATTCCAGGAAATTCCAAACAATTAAAACGATAATCCTTGTCATATTATTTTTCATAATAGTTACTCAGACACGTATTTCGAAAGATTAAAGTAATATTTGATATAAATGATAATTAACTATACCTCTCTTTTATGGTTCTTAGTGCGCAATCATACATCTTTACTATGCGCCTAGTAATTAAAACGCATAGTAGAAATTAGTAAATAAAATTAATAATTGCAAAATAAAAATAAAATAAATTTTATAATCATTAAATATATTTCAATACACTTATTGGGCACGTTTATAGAAATATAATTCTAAAACGTGGAGAGATTTATTGGCTTACAAGACAGAGTTATGTCGTATACTGTATGGTAGTGGGAGGAATTGGGGCAAATTCAGGATTTTGATGATTCCTGCCTAATCTGGGTTTAAATGATAAATTGTGGTGAGCTATATCTTGTAATATTTTTCTCTTAAGTCGGCTTCTACTTTTATTTAAGATATATATATATATATATATACCAGTTCCTATTTTAGTTATATAAAGAATCAGAAATATACGTTTTTCAGACTTAGATGATAAAACGGAATTATAAACAACGCAAGACAAAATTCTAAAACGCAAATTGCATTAAAAGGAAATTCAATTTCAATATATTGTAACAAAATAAGTTATAATAATAATACTTTTGATTCTGATTGATTATAATTCAATTTTGAAAGCCAAGCAAAATAAATGCTTTTGGAAATTTCTTATTTTTAAGCTTTTGGTCTAAGTGGTTTCTTCGAATTGTCCTGTTTAGCTTATACCGTAGTTGTTGCTTTTTTTAATTAAATTTCAGATAGATTCCACTATTCAAGGAAACTATCTCTGAAGCAGTTCTAGAATAAATTTTTCATTGATGAATTAAAAATTTATAATGAGAGAATTATATCCGGAATGCAATTGATTTTTAAGTAAAATGGAAACATTCAATAAAATAATTTGTTTTTCAGATTTATATTAATATATGCAAATGAAAAAAAAAATCAGAATGTTTAGACAAGTTTTATAACTGATCTCATATTTGGTGGAGTGTTTTAAATATGAGTAAAAGTAGTTATTAATAATTTGAATCATTTTGATGTATTTATTAATTCTTGAAAAGTATGCATTTATGTTTAACAATGTTTGATTTAAGCTTGCTAGAAATAAGTATGTGTTAAAATACAATAAATAATCGATTCAAAACAAGACAAGTATTAGTGTTGTGTACTATAATATCGAATTAATATAATATTTTATTAAGGGATTAACTAACATGAAGTGTAACGCAGCAAACAATAATTGACTCAAAACAACATCCCTAAAACATTCATCACTAAAATATTTTCACGATATATTTATCTACGTTCTTAGTAACAATTCTTTAATTCCTCTAATCTTCTCCAACTCATAAAACTTCTCAAAGGAATTATTTATATAAAATTTAAGAAATTAAGATGATAATTTTTTTTTACATTTTCTGCCGTAAGCAATAACATAAACTAAGCAAAATGATTTTCTTAAATGTTGATATAAATGGTTTTGAAGTTTTAGAATTAATATATTGCATACACGTTTGAACTTCTTTTTTACTTTATATTGATGATATATGTTTTTCTTTTTTTTTTAACTTGCCACTTATATTTTCCTGCAAATTCAAAATATAATATATATATAATGAAAAAAGCAATTTTTTGATATTATTTTGAATATATATTTAAAGTACTTTTTTAAAATATTTTTGTTTGCATAAAGCTAACTGAAATCAATTGAATTATATTTTATTTGTAATAAATATAAGAACTTAATTCAACGAGGCTCACTGAATTTTTATTGAAAATAATTTTTAAAAATAATTATCTTGTATAATTTTAAAATAAACATATCCACTTTATTTGTTATTAGCATTCCGAAATATTCTTCATCATGAAAATTATATAACGTACTAGAATATGTTTATTTTTATTAAATAAAATTTCCATTTTGTTTTGAACTGGTATAATTTGTTACAGATTCTAGAATGTGTATTTGATTTATTTTGTATTTTTGAAAGATTTCTAGCTTGTTGTATTGAATCTTTTAAGTATAATCATCTCATGAATGTTAATGTAACGAATATAATTTTATAGAAAGATTTCATGATTATTTGATGTAAATTGTAATCATAATATTTTTTGAATGTAAATTTTAGTCCTGATAGATTATGCATTCAAGAAATCTAATCTCTTAAGTGTTGCTGATGTGGTGATTGAGCTAGTATTAAATTGAACTTGCTTCGTTAAAAAAGCGATTGAACATTTATTATTTCTCATAATTTAGTATTCAACTTATTATTAGATAAATGTGCTCTAAGACGTTTAGCTAAAAACTTTGAAATTAATATTGCGTTGAATTAATATTCACTATCGATTTTAATGAAATATAAATATACGATGTTTCTAAAATTAAAAACCCTGCATATATCGATATACCGAATATTTAAATAATCAGAAATGTGAGAAAGTCTTAAACAAACACCGAATATGATAGCAAGTAGGAAATATAATACCTTATTACAATAAATATTACCTTTTCAATTAATTGCAAATATAAGTAATAAAAAAACGTATTTTTATTACAACTGTTTCATTTATTTTTCTTCCTCATTCTAGCAACAGTCCCATGATGATCCAAGGCCTTCTGCCTATTGTCAGATTTAGAGACAGATATGTTTTCTTTTTTACACTACTCCCAACAATCAAATTAGACCGTGGCCTATAGTTTAAAGTGGACCGCTGAATTATTGAATTATTTTATTTAACTGAATATTATTCACATTTTTTTTCCGAAAACTTCATGAGTAATTTTCATTTTTGCATTGAAAGCAGTTTAATTTTTGTCTTTAGTTTGCAAAAAAATGTCAGTCTTTACAAGAATAGGAAAATATTTACTTATATTCATTTCTAAAATACATCCATAATAGACAGAATAAGAAAACAGACATATAATAGTAAATTATTTACTTTTATGAAATATCCCATGAAATATTTACAACATTTGCATAAACCTTCAATCTTAATCAACTCTGCAAACAGTAACATGAAGGCAGACACAGTTTTGTTTTTTGAGAACCAAGGGCGTACGTAAATTACTTACTAGCAACTTCGGTTATTGACGGTTAATAGGTCGTAAATTTATGATCAGCACTTCCCACCATAATGTTAAATAAATTCTAAATCCAGTATACTTTCTGAAGTTGTTTACTACGTTGTTCATCTTTCATTCGTTCTTTATTTAACTGAATATTAGTTACATTATATTTCCGAAAGCTTTATGAGCAATTTGCATTTTTGCTTTGAAGACAGTTTAGTTTTTGTCTTTATATTGTAACAGAAATTCAGTTTTTACAAAAGTGGGAAAATATTTACTTTTTTTCAGTTCTAAACTACAGCATAATAGAACAGACATATAATAGTAAATTATTCACTTTTACAAGATATCCCATGAATGATTTGCAATATTTGCATAAGCCTTCAATCTTAATCAACTCTGCAAACAGTAGCATGACGCCAGACACAGTTTTGTTTTTCGAGTACCAAAGGCGACGAAAATTACTTACTAGCAACTTCGGTTATTGACGGTTATTAGGTCGTAAATTTATTATCAGCACTTCCCACCATAAAGTTTAATAAATTCCAAGGCCATTATACTTTCTGAACAACTTAGCAAACGATTTTTTTTTTCAAATTTTTCATTCATTCTTTATTTAACTGAATATTAGTTACATTATATTTCCGAAAGATTCATTAACAGTTTTCATTTTTGCCTTGAAGCCAGTTTAATTTTTGTCTTTACACGAATGGAAAATATTTATTTATTTTCAATTCTAAAATACACCATAATAGACAGAATACAGTTAATAGACAGTAACTTTTATGATATATTCCATGAAAGATTTACAACATTTGCATAAACCTTCAATCTCAATCAACTCTACAAAACTGGGTAACAATAACATGGAGCCAGACACAGTTTTGTTTTTCGAGAACCAAAGGCGACGTAAATTACTTACTAGCAACTTCGGTTATTGACGGTTATTAGGTCGTAAATTTATGATCAGCACTTCCCACCATAACGTTAAATAAATTCCAAGCCCAGTATACTTTCCGAACAACTTAGAAAACAGTTTTTATGAGCAGCATTAGCGAGCACAAGTCTTGCCTCGCAAATGACCCTATTTCTTAAAGCCTTATTCGTGCCATTGCCCCTTTTTATTAAAGAAATGGCCCAACTCATGTGGCCAGCATCAGTAAAAGCCCTCAAGTAATGATCCTAAAGACGCAGAATCAAAAATCCCTTGTTACTGGTGAGGCCAGGGAATTTTTTTTCTTTGCTGTGTTTTCTTTGCTTACAGTAAGTGTTAAGGAAATCTATAAATTATACATTATTCATTGCAGCTTTTAGAAGAGGCTATTTTCTGTATAAATTTGTCCAAAACTTCTTTTTTTTAGATGGAATACCTAAAAGAGCCGAGTTAGCGGATTTCTTTCAGTGATATTAGCTGTAGTTTTTCATTCTTTTGCTTCTTTTATAAAAGAGTTTGACAGACTGGAAGTAATGAACCGATGTTTTGATGTGAATGCAGAGCTTATAATGTAGTTGCTTGATGGTTCCGGTATTTGTGAGCTGTATTTTAAGACTGGGTCTATCGCCATTTTAATGGTTACTTTTATCTGGGATTAAAATTTATGTTTACAGTTTAGAGTATACCGTAAATATGAAAAAAAGGAAAATTTTTAGAAAATAAAATTTTTATTAACTTACTTGATAAACTTCACTTGAATTTCTATTCGTATAAATATATACTTATGAGTAAAAAATTTATAAAATAATTATTTTTCTTATGAGACCCCACTTTTTTATGAAGCCTTATTAACTGCCCTTCTGGTCTTTATTTACACGTTATATAAATATATAAGTTGTAATAATATATAAGTATATTATAATTTATTTTTGTTTTATTTTATTACTTATTTTATATAGTTATAATTTATGTATAAGTGATACTTTACTTTATAAATTAGACAGCATATTCCCTATGAATAATAGACGGACACTAACAAAATACTCTAAATCAATATATGTCAGTAATCGGTATCAATAATAAATGGTACATTGGTAAAACTAAAAAATAAATGGTACATTGATTTTATAAATCTTTTCATAATTTTCATTTGTAATTTTTTAAATTAAAAGTTTTTTTCACATGTCAGGTTTGCCCAAAAGTCACATCAAAGTTTCAGATAAATATTTTGATAAATACAGTACAATATTTTTATTTTTTTATTTTTAAGGATTGTCGACATCTTTAAGTTGAAAATTTACTTTGTAGAAACACACCATTTTACATAGTATCAAAACTGTACAATTATATTTTAAAAATCAACATTCATTCAGGCTATCTAGTTTGATGGTACTAGATTTCATTTTTATGAAGTTATTTTTGAGGAACAGCATCCGTTTTGTAATTAGATGACATTAGACTAAGTTTTGAACAATAACCTAGACGTAATTGAGCAGGCATTAGAAATACATCAGCTTTTTAAAACTTAAAATGGAGATCATTTCGAGAGAATCATTATAAATTTATATAGTATGAATTTTGTTTAAAATTCAATATAATTGAACAGTAAAAAAAAAAAATAATAATATTTTAAACACGGAGGAAATTTTTGGCCATTTATCATTAGGTGATTTAATTGCACAAGGACAAAAAAAAAATTAAAGATTAATTTTATTTCCAATATTTTCTAATTTCTGGGCCTGATGGTCCAGTTGATAGTGCTCTAGCGCTCGGTACCACATGTTTCGGGTTCGAGTCCCGGAGATGCCATGGATGTTTACAGTGGTTCAGAATCCACTTTAAACTGTAGGTCCCGGCCTAATAGGATCGTAGAGCGTAGTAGGGGAGTGTTACTCGTGTCGGTAGCATATCTTCAAGTTACACGTGGCTCTGGGTAGTGCTAAATGAGTAACAGCGGTGCAGCCTTTGCTTATGGCATAAATATTAACTGTGTCTGTATAGCCAGCTGCATTAGAACAACAACATTTTCTAGTTTCTAATTGTTCAAAATTTTGTTTAGTTCAAGCTATATTATTTCAAATGAATTTTCTTATAAAATTACAAAAGTTAAATACAAAAACTGTTGTATTTAACTTTTAAAGTAAATAATTAATATTTTTTCCATGTATGAAATCTTTCAATTGATATAGAATCTACCATATAAATTCTTGCAATTACAATAAATAAAAAATAAACTGAAAATTTTACACCGGTAATGGGTTCTAATCTATGCATTCATAAAATGAAAAAGTAATTTTTCTTCCAATTTATATGCAACGTGTAAGTAAATAATATTAATATCAGTATTCTTTTTTATTTAAAGGCCATTATTATTCCTTAAATATTTGAATATTAATTCATTGTTCGTTAACTATTTTTTTTCCTTCAAATTTGCTATTCAAAGTATCTATAATTTTATTTGTTTAATGACTTTATAACTATTCCTTTAAGCACGTACTAGACATCGTTAAAATATTCAAGTTATTTTTCGTTTAAAAAAGTTATCGATTAAAGCTTAAGATGCCTTAGTTATTTTTAATTTAAATTATCTCGATACAAAATATCAAATAAAAGTTGGACAATGATTTATTTCTTGTTTTATATTCGCTTTTTATGAAACGTTAACAAAAATATAGCTTCAAACTGCTCTTATAATGAGAATTGTGATTAAATTCTTGGAAAACTCATTAATTATTAGCAGATAATTAATAAGCCCTTTAAAAAGAATTATTTCCTTAATGGATTAGTAAATTTCTTTCTTCCATTTAATTAAGTGTAGTTATTTGTTTAATTGAAAATTTATGGTGTTTTTTATTTCTTTTTTAGTTAAAGTAAAACATTTTTAACATTTTGAATTCAGAGTAATCTGTTATTTTATTATATATGTATAGCTGCAAATAAAACAAAAATTATAAGTGAATTAAAATCACTTCAATTAAAATTATTATTTTTATAAAAGTCATCACAGAGCAATAACGTTTTCATTTGTGAGAAAAAGAATTAAAATTGTCGATTCTTTTAAAAATAATTAAGGTTAAAGATAAAAATAATCAAGGAATTTTTAACAAAGTATATTATAATTATATTCATAAATTTACTTTTAATAAAATAGCTTATACTCAAACAGAAGATCAAATTAAATGATAATTTCATTTGTTTATCTAGTTATTAATTTATAATAAAATTAATTGTTCTGTAATTATATTTAATAGCGAATTAGAAACAAAAATTAATTCATACGAAATAAACAATTTTATTAATTTTCAAATATTTATTTTTCTGACTTTTTTTACTTTCTAAATATTAATAAGCTTATTAAATATTCTGGGTTTTTTGTATTAATAAAAGTTAATAGGTATTTGTGTTGAAAAAATTTAAATATTTTAATTTACAATGCTTAATACTTTCCTGCTCAGTATACATTGCATTAATTTATACACGAAATATTACAAAGTAAACACAGGACTTTTCTGAAGGTACAATTGTAGTTTATAGAAGAATTTATTGAACTTATTGTTATTGTCTTCCATTAAATTTATGTCTTGGTGATTAAATTAAAATGGATAGCATAATTTTGTAATTACAGTATAAAATCAAATTTTTAATAAGTGTGACAAAATTAAAGTTTGTTCAATAATAATTTAAACTTTGTATAATAATTTTAAATTGAACGAAATAAACGTATTTCAGGCTTAAAGGACTTAAAAAGGCTTACATTAAAAAATTTCAAAAAACCTTTATTAGCATAAATTTTAACTATTAATTAATAATTAATAAAAAAATAATAATAAATTAACTACAAACAAAATAATTACACATAAATCAGATGATGTTACACATTTTTTTTTATTATTATTTAAAGTAAACAGAAAGTGAAAAAATAACATGTCCATGAAAAAAACAAAAATAATATATGAGCGATAATAATGAAGTAACTAAAAATTAAAATAAAATATTTATGAAATATATTGTTTGATTAATTTAAAAAAAACTAATCCTAAAAAATAGTGACTTTTATCATTTTTTTTCTAAACCTAAAATTCAATATCAAAATATTTTCTTGTTCTGTTTATTATAAATATGCTTATTTTTTCAAAAATTTCTGCTTTCTACTTAAAATAAATGCAACTGTTTAGTTTTTAGAATACTTTTTCTGTATATTTTTCTCTTTTTTGAGAAAAATGAGCAGAATTTGAAAAAAAATAGTAGAATTTATCTAGAACAAATCAGTTATGACATTTTTTATTTGTACATAATAAAATTAATTATTGTACATTTTATGTTCAACTGAGTTTGATAAGACAAAACAAATTTTAACCTAGTAAAAAAACATCGAATAGTTTTTATTATATAAAATATTATTCTTCCGCTAATTATTATCCCTTTAAAAATATTATCCTTCTTAGTTTCCATGTCGATTTCTCTGTAGAGAAATCGACATGGAAATTTTTAAATAAGGTTCATATCTTTAAAAAATTAAGTTAATAAAGGATAGTTATTTATTAAATATTAAAATTGTTTTGCTCTATTTAAATATGGTTATAAAAACGTGTATTTTTCGTATCTAGAAATTAAAGATTTCAAAGAAGGTTATTATCTACTTAGTATTAGCTAATCATAATTAATAGTAAAGGGATATTAGCTATATTTGACAATGTATTGCTGAATTTTAAAATTTATATTACATGTAATATTTTATTCAACCAACTAATATTATATGTATATATCCAACCTACTGTATTAACATTAAGAGTATAGTTTCTATTGATTTAATCTAGATTATTTATTAATGTTATTTCATGGTTATTTTAATATGTTTAAATTACAAAAATAATCAAAATGAATATAATGTAAATTCCTATTTTTTTTTTTTTAATTTCTATTATCTTACTAGTTTATCATCCCAAGTTTTTATACCAAAGATCTTTCTAATTTATCATACCTCCTTCAATATTTAACGTAACATATTTAATTCAACTGTGCATGAAATTATCAATTCAACAGTTTAGGAAGCTATTTCGAACATGAAGTGCCTAACACCTTTTTCCTTCATTATTAATTCCACCTCTTTATCATTCACACACATAAAAAAAAAGAAATCGAACCTCTATTCCCCCTACTAGAATCTTTCTTTTTTTTATTAACAAATGTCTTGTCTAATTTCTTCCTACTTTTCTCACAGTTTATAATTGAGTTTAAAAGCGAGTTTCATGCATATTAGCGAATAAAAATGGAAATACAGTTCTTCTTGATTCTGGGATAATTTTTTGTATTTCTCTTTTGGGACTATTTTTTTTTTACTTTCTTTCATCTTTCTTTGAGAAATTGTTCTTTTTTTTATTCCTGTTATTATTGCAGGTTGAAATGGCGCGTGAATAATATGCATAAGGATAGGAGAGGAAAGTGATATAAAGAAATGGATAGATAAGATAGTAATTATACTTTTAGATTTATGGTATGGATGAATTAATGTTGCTGATTCTATCGAATGCTGCAAGCGGTGTGTATTCTATAATTATAAATAGTTGCATTAGGTTAAAATTAATCGAGTTATCAAAATGTATTTCATTGCCTATTTCTTGCCTGGTATGAGTAAATTTTTAATTGCAAACTAGAATGTTTTATTCAATATAAATTTTTATTTTGTGCCCCCTGGGTAGTGATAAATGAGTAACCGCAGTGTATAACCTTGCTTATGACATAAAGAGTAACTGTCTGTATTGCCAGCTGCATTAGAACAACATATTTTTATTATAAAATAATTATTTCTTTTACCATATTATTAACATAATAAGATCTTAAAGCATTAATTTATACATTTTTGATATAAGAAAGATAATAATAATTTGTAATGTATCCTTTCTTTGGAAGTTATTATTAATATTGTTATATTTTTATGTAATCACATGCCTTTTCCTTTATCACCAGAGGATACTTACAAGAGCGAGTAATATTCACAAACCTTTTCTGACAATATAATAATACAATTGGGAAATGAGAGGGAAGTAGTGAAAAAAATAAGATCAAAATTATAAAAATAATAAGAAGAAGAAATAAAATATAAATAAACGAGATAATAATTAAAGTAGCATATAAAGTTAATATGAAAAAAATTAGAAGTGAAAAATAATAATTGTAAATTATACTAATTTAAAAACAAGTATTATAAAAAAAAAAAAAGTTAGAGTCAATTCCTATTTTTTTTCACTACATTGCAGAAAGTCCTTTATAAATAATTTTCATTCATTTTTTTAAGTTTATCTGGCCCCCATCTATTGGTTGATATATGCAACTTAAATCTAAAAAAAAAGCTAAAATTGATTAATTAAATATAATTACTGAAAAAACTATATAATATGAATATATATAAACTGAATAAATAATATTTGAAAAAACTGTATTAACATCCAGTGTCCTCCACTACAAGTTCAAATGAATGTATTTGAACTTGCGTGGAGGAATAAAAAGTGTTTATGAACGATTGAAAATTTGAACAAAATATATATAGGGAGAGTGTGAGCTTAATAGAAGGAATTGAATAAGAAAATGTTATAATGCACAAAAACAGTATAGAGTTATATATTAATCATATTGATAAAAATTAACAAAATTTAGAAATAATTTTGATTCTATACTATAGATTACAGCGCAAAAGTCGATGTTTCTTAGGAATTCGAATATGTTTTGTAAGAATATTTCTTTTCTATGAGAACTGAATTTCAGAATGAGTTTGAAATTGGAAATATATAATGTACATAAGGGTTGAAGAGGGAAATGATATAAAGAAATGGGTGGAGAAGTTAGTAACAATGCGTTTGATAAACTTTCATTTTATAAATTGTTCACTTTTTATTAGTGTATATAAAATAAAAATATATCAAAAAGTATTTTTAGGCATTATCAATATTATAGAAATCTTTCACTTTTGTCTCTACAAGGAGAATAACTTTCGAAAAATATGCATATGGTAATAAAAATGAAAGAAATATTTAAAAATATAAAATAGAAATCTATTTCACTTTTTTAATGTTTAATTTTAAACAGTATTATTAACTGTGTGTATTGCTGATTTTTTTTACTTGCTTTATACTTGTTTTATTCTGTAATTATGGATTTTTGCTATTCGGTGTACAATATTGATACTTATTTATATTTCACTAGTTTATTATGTTTTAATTTATTCATTTATTTATTTTTGTCTGACATGCATTACTTAATAAAATACTTTTTTTTTTGGTTTTTAAAGAAGTCTTTTTAGATACTACTATAAAAAATTGAAAATTCTTTAACCTCTTGTATAACCATTATTATTAATAATATTTTTTGGTAAATATCGATGTAAACAATTTTATTTATTGCGTCATACATATTTTACTGTATACTTACTCGAGAAATTAGAATTGCGTGCATTATTATTGCAAGTTAAAATCCCGAATGATATCCACAAAAATAAAACGAATATATTAGTGACAATTGCAACAATTACCCATTCAGGTTTTTAATATACGTTGTACAGATTGGTGAATTTTTCTGTAATTAACTGTAATTAACGATGATGGTATATCATCAAGAATAGCAGCTTTTCAGTGTAGGATAACAATATCAATTCACTCATTCTTAGCTTATTTAATTATCCATTTATTTTTACCACAAAATAAGATGTCCATTTTTGCCTAATGAATAGTACAGTTAAATTTTGCATTGCAGTACTGAACATTTAATATTTAAAATAAATAGCATTAATACATATACATATAATGTTAACACATATATTAGTTAAAATTTTATTAGTGTTGATCGTTTTTATCAAAACTAATAAAATAATAAAACCTATTTAAATATAAAATTAAGAAGCAATAGTTAATAAAATATTTAACTTAGATAATTTTAACAGTCCAAGATACAGATTTAGCCAGTTTTGGAAAATATTTTTTTATTTATAAAAGGAGTTAGAAGAAGGTAGGATAATATGTAAGATTGTTAGAATATCTAATCATTAATAATATATACATATAAAACAAACTTACATGAAAGTCATACAAAATGTATAACAAACAGATAAAAATATATTAGCATGGACAATGAATGACTCCTTGTGTGCATGATAAGATAAGTCAGTACTAAGTGATTGAAAATTGTGTACTATTGTATCTCTTAACACAGTCAAGGGCAGTCAAGATGTGATTCATAAATAAAACACCATTGCATGCATGTTAAGTCAACGTACGTGCAAAGAAAGTAAAATTGAATGTTTTACTTACAACTTAGCAATACTGAAGTTAAAAATTTTTGCAAAAAAAGAGCAATAAATAATCCTATTTTATCGTATTAGTATAATTTTTTAATAAATTAGGGTTCATAGTTCTGTATTTTGATTTTTTTTTTTTTTTTTTTATTTCTTCTAATATTATCAGTGATTTTATTAGAAATTCAAAGTCAGTATTTCATATATTCATTTCTTTTAAACTTTTAAATTATATAGTTCTATTTATGAAAATATTTGTAAAAAAAGAATTTTATATTATAACAATTAATTTTTTTTATTTCCGCCTTAACAATGTGTTTTCGTACATTAATCATATTACAGATTAATTAATTAATTTTGTTAATCAATGAACATATAATAGTAGGATGTTTGGTATTTTTGCCTCTGTGTCTCTACCGTTAACAAACAGAGACTCTCTCTAACGTATCATATCTCTAACTCATATCTATATATATATATATATATAACACGTAATTCATATCTCTAACGTTTCCCCTATATGGCAACGTTTGACCTTTTAATCATTTACAAAGTTATTTCACTCTAAATCATAATTTTAAAGTTTCTTATTTGCAATCATTGTTAATCAAAGCATTATATCTAAGTAAAAAAACTACTAGTCATATTTATTCCGATATTTTTAACTATGAAAATATTTATCAACGTTTAATTAATTAATTTTGAGAATATTTTATTTCTTTCTAATGAAGAAAGAATAATTTGTTTTTAATAAATCTCGTTTAATAAATGATGATTTACACAGAAGGATATATAAATAAAACATATATATATATATATATGTTTTTTGGTTGTTGTTTATTAATTAATTCTTTGCATTAAAAGATTTGCCATTAAAAGAAAAAAAATAGCACTTGCATTTTTCAATTTCAAGATTAGAACGTCAAATCCAGTAAAAAGAGAAAATATTTTTATTTATTGTTTGTACAAAGAATCTTTTGATAGTTGAGCGATATAAATACAGTAGGAATGTCTGGGTAATGCTGAATAAGTTTTAATTTATTTTTGCTTATTTTTTTTAAATTCTAAATGTCCTTATTTTTTCGAATAATTGGTTAACACTTAAATTTAACATTGCCATATTAAAAAACCAAAATTTAATTTAGAATACAGAGCGCATTTCTGCATTATGTTTGATTACACACATATAACAATTATAGGAAATATAATATGTCTAAAGAGAAAATTTGATTAATATATTTCTTATTAAATCTAACATAAAATCTTTTTTGTGAAAAATTAAAACTAGGAATATTTTTAAATTTACAGCTAGCTACTATGCTAAATTTTATACTACTAATCAATGTTACCTTTTATGATTACTACACTATAAATATCCTAGGCAGAAAATAGATTATTTCTTTAACAATGATTTTATTATCATTATTTCTTTAACAGTGATCTTATTATCATTATTTTTAACAATGATAATATTATCATTATTTCTTTAACAATGATCTTATTATCATTATTTCTTTAACAATGATCTTATTATCATTATTTTTTAACAATGATCGCATTATCATTATTTCTTTAACAATGATCTTTTTATCCTTATTCCTTTAACAATGATCTTATTATCCCTATTTCTTTAACAATGATATTATTTTCATTATTTCTTTAACAATGATCATATTAGCATTCTTTCTTTAATGATGATTTTTTTTAAAAAAGCCACTGAATTTAACTACTTACTATTAAAATAAAATAATTGATCTCATAATTGATCAAATAATTGATCTCATAATTGATCAAATAATTGATCTCACAATTAATAAGTGATCTCGTAATAATTGATCTCATTATTTCATTAAAAGTCAGGTAATCTCTTTTGAATATGGAATATTCTTTATTAAATTATTTCTAATTTTCAAACTAAGTTTAGAATGTCCTGTTTTTCTACAACCCAAAGTGTTTCTTCTTAGAGAAAAATATCTATCTGGTTTAATTTTGAAACAGAATTTCCGTGAACTCTAAGAACATTAACCTTCATTAATATTTTTAAATTTCTTTAACAGTTTAATTTCTGTTAAAAATAACTGAACTAAGAAAAATTGGTAAAAATTTCCACAAATGAAATGATAATAAAAAAACTGAAATGCGTACAACAATACTTGGATGCCTTTATTGGGCATGACTTATCACCCCATTTACATAAAGCACCAGTCGTAAAATTCCGGTTCAGACACTCACTAAAAATACCATAACTTACCAGCGCATGCAAATGTCAATTTAAACTCAACACTGACGAAACTTTTACAAAGATCTACATAGCAATACTAAAAGCTTTTCCATAGAAAACTTTAGAGCTTCTACATCCAACTGGCATTAAAAACCGATCAACAGCATACCATCCAGACATACATCATCATTTACCCATGACTTGACATCGAATAAAACCCACGGCACCCCACATAAAATACGAAATGTCCATTTTACGCTTCCACACTCATATTTGCCTGGTCTTGGCCCCCCAAACCCAAGATGGGGATTCCCATGCACTTAAGTAATGCAACATAAATCCGAATCTCTTTCCCTTCCCTCAATCCGAAAGGGGGAAGGGGGTTTGCCCTCCAGTCATCCTCTAGTTATTGATGAAAACAAGATTAACTAATTGCTTTGGCTACTTTCTTCCCACAGGACTGTGACTGATTGAAGATCTGTGCGGTTGCCTTCTCAATGTTAAGGTCGTGGAACAATGATGGTAACTGATCATCCCAATGGATTTGAAATAGATAGTTTTCTGTTTACACTACCTTTAAATAAAACTTTTTATTGCTAGTTTGATGACTGTTGTTTTTCTGAGATTTTAACGGTTATAAAGTTACGTTAATTTAAGAACAATAGTAGCATTTTAATAACAATTCCAAAATAGCGTTTCATGTGATCTAAATAATAAATATACGTAGTAATATAAAATTAATTAATTTTTGGAGTACTACTTGAATCATTCGCATGGTCTCTATAAATAGCCAATCAATGCAATTCCTTCTAATCTTTTTGAAAGATGTTTTAATCATGAATAAGTTTATTATTTATCTAAAATAAATTAAATCTTTATATTATTAAATGTTTTTTTTATAAGCCAATTCACCTTTATTTAACGCAATTTAATCTAATTAAATCCTGTCTAATTAAACTTTAGATTGAATTTTGACATTAAATATTCAATTCACATTATTTATTGGTGTAGTTTACTTTTTGCATCTGCATAGTTTCATAAAAATCATTTCAGTCAACCATTAGAATTATTATTGAGGCACAGTGAGCAGAAAACGAGATTCGGAAAAAATTCTGGAATTAAATTAAAATATTTCCATTATTAAATATTTTCCATAAGTCTACTTATATTTATTAACAGAATTGAGTCTAAAAAATTTTGTCTAATTAAACTTTTGATTGAATTTTGACATTAAATATTCAATTCACATTACTTACTGGTGTAGTTTACTTTTTGCATCTGCATAGTTTTATAAAAATCATCTCGATTACCCATTAGAATTATTATAGCGAGCAGAAAACTAGATCCTGTTTTTGGAATTTACATTAGATCTAATAGATTGAATGCCTTAAATTTATTAATATTTTTTTTTACTTTTTGTAACTGTTAATTTTCATAAAAAAAAGATATCACACAATCAAAAATTTATGCATAGTATCTTTGATTCCTTTTTTTAGTGGTAGCAAGCTTAATTAGTAGGTAATCAACGATTAATAATCTGTCTAGACTGTCTAAAAAATTCATAGACTCTATAAAAAAATGCGGTCGCTATTATTTAAAAATGAGTATAGCTATTGGTGATTCCTGAAACAATCAAGATTATCTTAATGCCCTATGCACATTCAGGGTTAATTTTAATTATCTGCGAAAAGTGTAATCTCCCCTTCCCACGCATATTCCTTGACTTGTTTATTGCACTATTCATATTCATGGTTATTAAAAATGTTTGCATTCTTTAAAATAATAACGTGTATCAAATTTCAATATTAGAACTCCATACAGCTTTTCCATGTTTATCGCTTGTGTCGAAATTTCACGCCTTTTTATTACTCATAAGCCAGTTGAGACATTGAATAAAGTATCAAAAATAAGTCGGTGACAATATATGCTAAGGAATTTGTACAATCTTGTATGCAGTTAATCAATAATCTGTATATTTAGTACTATTTGTTCAGTGGTCTATATATAGCTCGATAAAGCGTTGCAGTGCCGTTCGAAAGCTGTCAATCAAAGCAGTGGATAGAGATATGCATTATACAGTCTTGAGCTATCATGCGCCTAAAAGACAAACGAAACTCCTTAAAGTGGTTCATTTCAAACTGCAGTAATATTGGTGTAATGTAGTAAGACCCTCCTGATGCTCCTGAGTTATTTCTAATTCTTCTACATATCTATTGTTAAATGTCTACTGACTTAGTGGCCAAAAACATAAGATGTAATCTTGAAAGACAGCAATATTATTATTGATTTAAAAATCCCATTTTAAGAAGTTTCTTTAAACCCACATATATTCTCGAAAAAGTTGTAATTTATTGTAGGGAATATCTCAAAAACGCTATGTAACCAATTTCTAAAGTCCAATTAATCTCATTTCCTACCAGGATGACATTTACAGTGAATGAAAGATTTCTACCCTAGAAGCCTTTCTACAGGAGTCCACGCAATCAAGTTCAACAACCAAAATTAGAGAACTGCGTATTTTAAGTTTAAAAATTGAACAATTTCCAGATAAGCGCTTCCGTCTCTGGAGGTACTGAAATGGAATGTGCATGATACAGTCTCAGTCTATAAGTTCTTCATTGTGCCTGAAAGACAAGATTTTAGAAACTCCTTAAAGTTGATCGTTGCAAACTGTGGTAGGACATGTTGCTCCTGAGTTAATGCTGAATCTACTATATATCTATTGCTAAATGGCTACTGACTTAGTGGCCAACAACATAAGCTGTCATCGTGAAGGATAGCTATATTATCATTGATTTCAAAATCACGATTTAAGAATCCGCATATATATCTTCCAAAAGATGTATAATTTATTTATCAAATACCCCAGTAAAATTATGCGACCCGTTTTTAAAACCCAATTAATCGCGTTTCCCGCCAGGGTGACATTTACAATGAATAAACGATTTTTCCGTCCTAGAAGGCTTTCTGCAGGAGTCCACGCAATCGAGTTCAACAACCCAAATTATAGAACTGCGTATTTTAGGTTTAAAAAATTGAACAATTTCGTGGTAAGCGCTTCCATCTCTGGAGGTACGAAAACGGAATGTGCATGATACAATCTTAGTCTATAAGTTCTTAATTGTGCCTAAAAGACAAGATTATGAAAACTCCTTTAAGTTGTTCGTTGCAAACTGTAACAGAACAATATAGGCATAACGTAGTAGGAACATGTTGCTCCTGTGTTAATGCTAAATCTACTACATATCTATTATTCAATGACTACTAACTTAGTGGCCAACAACATAAGCTGTCATCTTGAAAGACAATAGTATTATTATTGATTTCTAAATCACAATTTAAGAAGTCTTTTCAAATCCGCATATATTTTCCAAAGCAGTTATAATTTATTTTAGAGAATATCACAGGACCAATTTCTAAAACCCAATTAATCGCGTTTCCCGCCAGGGTGTCATTTACAATGAATGGACGATTTTCCGTCCTAGAAACCCTTTCTGCTGGAGTCCACGCAATCAAGTTCAACAACCCAAATTAGAGAACTGCGTATTTTAGGTTTAAAAAATTGAACAATTTTCGAGGTAATCGCTTCCTGTCTCTGGAGGTACGGAAATGGGAGGACGGAAAATTTAATCTCCCGAATCCCTCTTTGAAGTCCTCACGGAAGTGATACAATACACACACACGCGCGCGAAATAAGTATAATTCTTCCAATAGATTGCAACCTTTTACGGATCGAGAGCTATATTTAAAATTTTATCGCTTCGACGGGTTATTAAGTGAAATAGGGAATGAATTCCGTGAATTAAGCTTGTTCTTTGAAGTTGACTAATTATGAGTCGGAAGCTTTGCGATGCTTATTAGTGAAACTGCTTGGATAGATCAGCTGGCACTATTGATTAATGTATTGAGAGAAAATAGTAAGAATTATGAAAATACGTATATTGGTAGTTAAATCATGTGTGGTTACTTATCAGCATTTAATGTATGTCCATCCAAATAGCTTTATATTTTTGCTATTAACATGGGTGAGATTCGTCTCCAAACTTACGTTTATTACAGACATTCTACCCACGGATGAAAAAGGAAGGTAAGCCTTCTTGTTAATTGTAACTGCTCTGAATTTGTGTTATAATAGAAAATTCAGATAACTTACTACTGGCAGACTGATTGCCAATATGGGATGCTTATACACACAACAATCTTAAAAACTGAGACTGTGAAATCAGTAGCTGCAACGGACACCTCTCGCAGTTCGAACCTCTTCCCTCCAGCCTGCGGAAAAAAGAAACATATACTTTTAGTATAGAATAGAGTTCATGTAAAATATTTAACTGATGAGATAATAAAAATTTACAACTGTTTGGTATAACGCTTAATTACGTATCATAATGAAAAAGATTGAGTAATTACAAAATATTTTTTCACAGTATTTATCATACAAACAAAATACATCAATCAACTCAACGACAGATTAGTCAATACTAAAAAGAAGCTAATTTATTTATCGATTTATACTATACTTTATCAACACTGAAATAATAATAATTAATTTCATTATTAATTTTAAATCGATCAAATAAATTTAATTTAATTTATCAGTTTTATTAGCAATTATAATGCAGTTTCCAGCTCATTAAAATATCTTAATATTGTTATGCTTTATACTTTGAAAGCAGCTAATGATTTATATTAAATAGAATAAAGGATTAGTATACAAACTGAACTGTGTATAAAATTTTAAAATTAACTACAAACATATTTGTTCATTTAGCATCAGCTTTCACCATAATATTTAATTTAATCATAATCTTATGATTTCCTAGAAATTGATCCAAATATTATATTATGGTTTAAGTAGTCTTAAATTGTAATTATTTAGTTTAAAGGATTTAACTTAAGATAGTCTTTAAGATAATTTAATTTCATGACTAGTTTACGGTTGAAACGAAACGCTCATGCATATGTTTGATAAAGTAAATGTTGGTTATAATAATTGTTATTCCACGTTCCAGCAGACAATAATTTAAATTAAAGATTATTTAATTATTTAATCTAAATAAAACTGAATCATCCTCTTCCATTTTCTTCTGGATGGTATGAAACTTATTTAATTCTTTCGGTAAAGTGCTAATTTAAATTAATCCTCAGCCACCGTATCCCTAAGCTTGAACCCTATTCATTCCAAGATTCGGTTTGGTGCACACAGAGAGCCAAAGTGCGCCAGTTTGGCGACATGGCGGCTAACCCTTTGGTCCCTTCCTGAATCCGAATTAATCACCGTTCTGAGTAATTAGGAAGCAAGCGGAAATAGCTCCCTGTTCTCCGGTATCATTAGACCGTATGTCACATGCACCCTTTCCCTTAGCGTTTGGACAATTGGACCGGTTTTAAAAGGACCCCTCTAGCCCATCGCTTGCCTTGTGTCCAACGCAGAAGTAAAAGGGGATTTGGAGGGAGTGTTTTTGAAGCATTGTCTTGGATTAAAGCTCGAGTCCTGACATCAGCTTTACGTTGGGAAGACGGTTAATTGTAAAGTGGATGGGAAATGGGGATTTGAATAAGTAGAATTTACAATGGAAAGAAAATGGCACATACGAAATGAGAGATGTCAGTGACAGCCTCATTTGGTTATTTTGTAATAATCTGAAATGAGATGTGTCACAAGTTCTTGCAAGAATGGAATAATGTATGGTCTTGGCTTTAATAAACGATAAATTCATAAAATGATCAGAGGTTTTCACAAAAGAAGCTGCATTTAAACTATTTAAACATTTTGCTCAAAAATGTCAACTTCAATTTATTTATGTTTCAAATTAATTAAATACAAACAATTATGTGTAAGAAAATAGACGTTGTATTTATATGTTCATTATGGAATATGTAATAAAGTTCAAAGTAGCTGTTGTTCATAAATATATAGATGACAGCGAAAGGAATATTTGCTTCATAAGTGTTTTTGATGAAAGTTAAAGAACAAAATGTACATTAACTTAAAACTTAATTTAATAAAATAATATTTAAATAATTATATAACATAATATATAATATGACAATATGCCTTGTGTCCAATGCAGAAGTAAAATGGGATTTGGAGGGAGTGTTTTTGAAGTATTGTCTTGGATTAAAGCTCGATTCTTGACATCAGCTTTACGTTGGGAATTGTAAAGTGGATGGGAAATGGGGATTTGAATAAATTACAATTTACAGTGGAAAGAAAATGGCACAGAGACATCTGTGACAGCCTCATTTGGTTATTTTGTAATAATCTGAAATGAATCAAGTTTCTGTAAGAATAGAATAATGTCTGATTTTGGCTTTAATAAAAGATAAATTCATAAAATGATGAAAATTTTCATTGAGAGATTTTTAAGAAAAGAGTTACATTTAAACTATTTACGTATTGCTCTAAATATCAACTACAAGTTATATATGTTTCAAAATAATTAAATCCAAATAATTATGTGTAAGATAATAAACATTCCATAGCAGTGATTTTACATGTTTATAATGGTATACATAATAAAGTTAAAAGTATCTGTTGTCCATAAATATATATAGGACAGAGAAAAATAATTTGCTTCAAAAGTATTTTTGAGAAAAGTTTACGAAAAAAATATACATTAACTTAAGACTTAATTTAAGAAAATAATATTTACATAATTACATATAATATGACAGTTTGAAAATAAATCTTCAAACTGAAAGAGTATATAGTCTGGCTTTTTTTAAAATAAAGGCAAATTTTAACTAAATTTGTAGTGTGATTTAATTGCTAAATTTGCTTAAAAAAAGAAATTCAGGGATTATTGTACTTTTTAATTTTATTAATCATATTTTATTTAAATTACATTTTGTTTCCTTTTAAAATGTAAAACAATTTCATAAATATTTTTTATTGGTAAAACCCAACAAAAACATATTCAAAATTTACTTTCCTAAGAACTTATTCTTAAAATTATTAACTGTAGTAATATCACTAGTAAGATTATAACTATTTCCACATAAAGATAGTTCAAATTCCCTGTTTATTTAAAATATCACATATAAAAAAATTTTAAGTAAAATATTTTATAATTGAAAAATTATAATAATATTTATTTAAGAAATTCCAAAAATTTTATAGAATTATTATTGATTAAAAATTTCTTTTATACATGGCTAATATTTGCACATACTTACCTTTGCAAAAAAAATGCAAAAATGCAATTCATGGTAGTTAAACTTCCAAAAATTGACAATATTAACTTTAAAAAGTTATATTATTATTTAATTATATGTTTATTACCGAAGAAAGAAATAAAATGTAATAAAGTTGTAAATTTTCTAGGTTTCTGATATCAAATTTCATGAATGTAAATTGTGCTTCGAAAATTCATCAACATGAAAATTAAAGTTATTAATTTGAAACATACTATCAACCCTATGTTTACTAGTATATTTGAAATAAATAAACAATGTAACAATGAAATACATTTGCATAAACTTGCTTAAGATAAATTTCAATGCTTCAAAAAACATTTTCTATCGGATTATCCCAAGTAAACATAAGTTAAAAATGATTTAGAAAATTGAAAATTTTTTTTTAAAAATAAGTATGAATAAACGTAGTTAACATAACAAGAAATACTTTTAGAACTCACATTAAAATACAATTTAATTAAAGGTTATTTATTATTTAATACAAAGACATGTAATAATATATTTATTTACTTATTGTATTTGAAAATTTGCATTATAACTAGCATGCTCTAATTTCATTCTCACCAACAATATTTTCATTCTAATGCCTTAATTATGATTTTTAAGACTTCAAATCCATCATTTTCTATTTGATTACGCTCTCTTGAACATGGTTTAAAGAAGGTCCAGAAAAGTGGAAAATATTTTCTCCTCAAATGAGCATGACTGCATGTAAACTGAATCAGAAATGCATTAAAATATTCATCGCTGTTCCTATCACAAAAGAATTTCATTATGTCTTGCTTTTACATGATTAGCTGCCAATAATTAATTAGCAGAGGAAACGAAATTACTTGCAGAAAGAAAAAAAATCCACCACCCTCAAAAATTCATTTTCACTGCAAGTGACAACACAAAATGGCGCCATGCATTAAGACCCCTGGTTGATAAAATATCTTTCAGTTTTTAATTTCTGTTCTTTAAATAAAGCGTAAAATTAATCGAGAGACTCATTCTGTTCGTATTGACTTTCTTTCAAGCAGAAACTTTGTCAAAAGTCTTCTGCATAATTTTATTTGCCGACGAGAGCCCAGTTATAACTTTTACACGCTCGATGGAAATTTGCATAATTAAGAGGATTATGAGTAAAAATTTTTCCTCAAAAGCCGCTTTCATTCTTCTTTTTCCGCTGTGCAAAACCAGATAAAAGTCGCCTCCACTGAACTGCCGCTGAGTGTAATCGAAATCTAAAAATTGCGCAGTGAATGGCGAATCTCCAGCTTTTGCAAATTACCTGATGAGGGTGATTATTTTGTTGGGAATTTTCTAAAGCTTCATTGCAGACTGTCCTGGGAGTTAGAAAAAAAAAAGAAAACAATACTCGCTAAGTCAATTAAAAGTTGCATAATTCCAAGTTGCATGTTGGCGTTTAGTTTAATTTAAGCGTTTAAATGTCCTTTGAGAAATGTGTAATTTAAAAAAAAAATATTTTATGTTATTTACACAGTAAACACAGACTGTTTCGGAAATTATAACTGTCTTTATGGAAATCAATAAACGTATTCTTATTTTCAATCAATAAGCACATTGTTATTTTTAATCAAAAAGCTTATTCTTATTTTCAGTCAATAAGCTTATTATTATTTTTGATCAATAACCACATTCTTATTTTTCAAGAATAAACATAATAACTTAAAAATTTCTATCGCTATTTAAATTAAAGTTTGTTACCACAAATAAAATTAAAATGTATAAAGCTGCAAATTTCTAGATTTTTTTATTAAATTACATTAATGTAGATTGTGCATCGAAAATTGATCGGCATAAAAATGCAATTTAGTAAATAAATTCTATTTTAATAACTCTAAAAAATTATAAAATTATGTTTTCTATATTATTATATGTAAAATTTTCATTTGTATTCTACTTTACCGCCTACATTATTTGCATAAACTTGTTTAGTTATAAATTTCAATGCTTCAAAACACATTTTCTTATCTGAGTATCCTAATTAAACATAGCTTAAAAATTATCTATAAAAGTGGAAAAAAAAATTTCTCTTCAAATGAATATGAAGGCATGTAGTTTAGCATAACGGAATTGATTTTAGAAATCCCTTACATTAAAATGTAATTTAATTAAAAGTTATTTAATATTTAATAAAAAGACACGTAATAATATATTTATTAAATTATTTTAATTGAAAATTTCCATTTTAACTAACATGCTCTAATTTCATTCTCATCAAAGATATTTGCATTTTAATGCCTTAATTATGATTTTTAAGACTTCAATCCTATATTTTCTATTTGATTACGCTCTCTTGAACATGCTTTAAAGAAGGTCCAGAAAAGTGGATAATATTTTCTCCTCAAATGATCATGACTGCATCTAAACTGAATCAGAGATGCATTAAAATATTCATTGTTGTTCCTATCACAAAAGAATTTCATTATGTCTTGCTTTACATGATTAGCTGCCAATAATTAATTAGCAGAGAAAACGAAATTACTTGCAGAAAGAAAAAAAAATCCACCACCTTCAAAAATTCGTTTTCACTGCAAGTGACAACACAAAATGGCGCAATGCATTAAGACCCCTGGTTGATAAAATATCTTTCAGTTTTTAATTTCTGTTCCTTAAATAAAGCGTAAAATTAATTGCGACTCATTCTGTTCGTATTGACTCTCTTTCAAGCAGAAACTTTGTTAAAAGTCTTCTGCATAATTTTATTTGCCGACGAGAGCCCAGTTATGTCTTTTACAAGATCGATAGAAATTTGCATAATTAAGAGGATTATGAGTAAAAATTTTCCTCCTAAAGCTGCTTTAATTCTTCTTTTTCGCTGTGCAAAACCAGATAAAAGTCGCTTCCACTGAACTGGCGTTGAGTGTAATCGAAATCTAAAAATTTCGCTGTGAATGGCGAATCTCCAGCTCTTGCAAATTACCTTATGTAGTGATTATTTTGTTGGGAATTTTCTAAAGCTTCATCGCGGAGTGTCCTGGGAGTTATAAGGAAAAAGAAAGAAAACAGTACTCGCTAAGTCAATTAAAAATTGCATAATTCCAAGTGGCATGTTGGCGTTTAGTATAATTTAAGCATTTAAATGTCCTTTGAGGAATGTATAATTTAAAAAAAAACATTTTAAGTTCTATAGATCAATAATAATTTCAATATTTAATTTCAGCTTGTTATTCTGGAATATAAAAAATAAAATAATACTTTCTATGCTTAAAAATTATATAATTCCAAATTGGGTTTTTTCTCCCTATACAGAACATTTAGTTTAATTTCTATTTTTAAAAATTTACTGTTATTTTTTTTTCAAGGATATCTCATTGAAAAATCTATATATTATGAAAGGTTCTTCTGCATAAACAGTATAATTTAATAAAATAATGCACTTCTAAAAGAATTATAATTTTATGTTAAATGTATTACCATATTTGTAATATTCATTTGTACACTTTTTAAATATTTTAGCACTTGCATTATTTACATAAACGAGCCTAACAATGAAATTCAATGCTTCGAAGCACAACTTCTATTTGATTTTCCAAACTAACAATAGCTTACAACTGATTCTAGAAAAATGGAAAAAAATTATGTTCTAATGAGTATGAATGAATGTACTTAGCATAACGGAATTGATTTTAGAAATCACTTACATTAAAATACAATTTAATTAAAAGTTATTTATTATTTAATACAAAGACATGTAATAATATATTTATTAAATTATTTTACTTGAAAATTTCCATTATAACTAACATGTTCTAATTTCATTCTCACCATCAGTATTTGCATTTTAATGCATTAATTATGATTTTTTTAAGACTTCAAATCCTACATTTTCTATTTGATTACGCTATCTTGAACATGGCTTAAAGAAGGTCCAGAAAAGTGGAAAATATTTCTCCCCAAATGAGCATGACTGCATGTAAACTGAATCAGAGATGCATTAAAATATTCATCGTTGTTCCTATCACAAAATAATTTCATTATGTCTTACTTTTACATGATTAGCGGCCAATAATTAATTAGCAGAGAAAACGAAATTACTTGCAGAAGAAAAAATAACCCACCACATTCAAAAATTCATTTTCGCTGCAAGTGACAACACAAAATGGCGCTATGCATTAAGACCCCTGGTTGATAAAATATCTTTCAGTTTTTAATTTCTGTTCCTTAAATAAAGCGTAAAATTAATCGAGACTCATTCTGTTCGTATTGACTCTCTTTCAAGCAGAAACTTTGTTAAAAATCTTCTGCATAATTTTATTTGCCGACGAGAGCCCAGTTATGTCTTTTACACGCTCGATGGAAATTTGCATAATTAAGAGGATTATAAGTAAAAATTTGCCTCCAGAAGCTGCTTTTATTCTTCTTTTTCCGCTGTGCAAAACCAGATAAAAGTCGCCTCCACTGAACTGGCGCTGAGTGTAATTGAAATCTAAAAACTGCACAGTGAATTGCGAATGTACAGCTCTTGCAAATTACCTTATGGGGGTGATTATTTTGTTGGGAATTTTCTAAAGCTTCATTGCGGACTGTCCAGGGAGTTATAAGGAAAAAGAAAGAAAATAGTACTCGCTAAGTCAATTAAAAGTTGCGCAATTCCAAGTGGCATGTTGGCGTTTAGTATAATTTAAGCATTTAAATGTCCTTTGAGGAATGTGTAATAAAATTTTTTTTTTAAGTTCTACAGACAATAAACACAGATTGTTACGGAACTTAAATTATCAACAAAATAATCACCCTCCTAAAATAAATAGATCAATAATAATTTCAATAATTAATTTCAGCTTGTTATCCTGGAATTTAGAAAATAAAATAATAGTTTCTAAGCTTAAAAATTATATAATTCCAAATCGGGATTTCCTCCCTATGCAGAACATTTAGTTTGATTTATATTTTTAAAAGTTTAATTTTATTTTTTTTCAAGGATATTTCATTTAAAAAATCTATATATTATGAAAGGTTCTTCTGCATAAACAGTATAATTTAATAAAATAATGCACTTCTAAAAGAATTATAATATTATGTTAAATATATTACCATATTTGAAATTTTCATTTGCACACTTTTTAATTATTTTATCACCTATATTATTTACATAAACTTGCCTAACTATGAATTTCAATGCTTCGAAGCACAACTTCTATTTGATTTTCCAAACTAACCATAGCTTAAAACTGATTCTAGAAAACTGATGCTAGAAAAATGGAAAAAAAAAATATCTTTTAATGAGTATGAATGAATGTAGTTACTTTAATAGAAATGATTTTAGAAATCACTTCATTAAAATACAATTTAATTAAAAGCTATTCAATATTTAACACAAAGACAGGTAATAATATATTTATTACATTATTTTATTTCAAAATTTTCATTTTAACTGGCATGCTATAATTACAATCTCACCAACAATATTTGCATTTTAATGCCTTAATTATGATTTTTAAGACTTCAAATCCTCCATTTTCTATTTGATTACGCTCTCTTGAACATGGTTTAAAGAAGGTCCAGAAAAGTGGAAAATATTTTCTCCTCAAATGAGCATGACTGCATGCAAACTGAATCAGAGATGCATTAAAATATTCATCGTTGTTCCTATCACAAAATAATTTCATTATGTCTTACTTTTACATGATTAGCGGCCAATAATTAATTAGCAGAGAAAACGAAATTACTTGCAGAAGAAAAAATAACCCACCACATTCAAAAATTCATTTTCGCTGCAAGTGACAACACAAAATGGCGCTATGCATTAAGACCCCTGGTTGATAAAATATCTTTCAGTTTTTAATTTCTGTTCCTTAAATAAAGCGTAAAATTAATCGAGACTCATTCTGTTCGTATTGACTCTCTTTCAAGCAGAAACTTTGTTAAAAGTCTTCTGCATAATTTTATTTGCCGACGAGAGCCCAGTTATGTCTTTTACACGCTCGATGGAAATTTGCATAATTAAGAGGATTATGAGTAAAATTTTTCTCCAAAAGCCGCTTTTAATCTTCTTTTTCCGCTGTGCAAAACCAGATAAAAGTCGCCTCCACTTACTGGCGCTGAGTGTAATCGAAATCTAAAAATTGTCTAGTGAATGGCGAATCTCCAGCTCTTACAAATTATCTTATGGGGGCGATTATTTTGTTGGGAATTTTCTAAAGCTTCATTGCGGACTGTTCTGGGAGTTATGAAAAAAAGGAAACAGTATTTGCTAAGTCAATTAAAAGTTGCATAATTCCAAGTTGCTTGTTTAAACGTCCTTTGAGTAATGTGTAATTTTTTTTAATAGTTTTGCACATGAAATACAGACTGTTTCTGAAATTATAACTGTTTTCACGTAAATCAATAGGAATACTCTTATTTTCAAACAATAAACATATTATTATTTTATTAATAAGCATATTCTTATTTTCAATCAATAATCATATTTTTATATTCTACCAATAAGCATATTCTTATTTTTAATAAATAGGAATACTTTTATTTTCAATCTATAAGCATATTCTTATTTTCAATCAATAGGAATACTCTTATTATCAATAGGAATCTATAAGCATATTCATGATTTCTTTCTTTTTCGCTGGGCAAAACAAGATAAAAGTCGCTTCTACTGAACTGGCGCTTAGTGTAATCGAAATCTAAAAATTATGCAGTGAATGGCGAATCTCCAGCTTTGCGAATTACCTTATGGGAGTAATTATTTTGGTAATTTTCTGAAGTTTCATTCCGAACTGTCTTGGGAATTATAAAAAAGAACACGAATTAAAAGTTGCATATTTCCACCACGCAAGTCGACTCCTTATATCGAGCCATTAGTTTAATCTAAACATTTAAATGTCCATTGAGGAATGCATAATTTAAAAAAAAACAAAAAACATTTTAAGTTCTTTACACAATAAACGCAGATTGTTTTGGAACTTAAACTATGAACAAAATGATCACCCTCATAAAGTAAAAAGATCAATAAGCATATTTAATTTCAGCTTGTTATCCTGGAATTTAAAAAATAAAATAATACTCTCTATGCTTAAAAATTATTTAATTCCAAGTCGGGTTTTTCCTCCCTATACAGAACATTTAGTTTAATCTATATTTTTAAAAGTTTAATCTTTTTTTTTTTTTTTCAAGAATATCTCATTTAAAAAATCTATAGATTATGAAAAGTTCTTCTCCATAAACAGTATAATTTAATAAATTAATGCAATTCTAAAAGAATTATAATTTTATGTTAAATGTATTATCATATTTGAAATGTACACTCATTTGTACACTTTTTAATTATTTTACCACCTATATTATTTACATAAACTTGCCTAACAATGAATTTCAATGCTTCGAAGCACAACTTCTATTTGAATTTCCAAACTAACCATAGCTTAAAATTGATTCTAGAAAACAGATGCTAGAAAAATGGAAAAAAAAAATTATCTTCAAATGAGTATGAATGAATGTAGTTACTTTAATAGAAATGATTTTAGAAATAACTTCATTAAAATACAATTTAATTAAAGGCTATTTAATATTTAACACAAAGACAGGTAATAATATATTTATTACATTATTTTATTTCAAAATTTTCATTATAACTAGCATGTTATAATTACATTCTCACCAGCAATATTTGCAATTTAATGCCTTAATTATGTTTTTTAAGACTTCAAATCCTACATTTTCCATTTGATTACATTCTCTTGAACATGGTTTAAAGAAGGTCCAGAAAAATGGAAAATATTTTCTCCTCAAATGAGCATGACTGCATGTAAATTGAATCAGAGATGCATTAAAATATTCATCGTTGTTCCTATCACAAACGAATTTCATTATGTCTTGCTTTTACATGATTAGCTGCCAATAATTAATTAGCAGAGGAAACGAAATTACTTGTAGAAAGAAAAAAAAATCCACCACTTTCAAAAATTCATTTTCACTGCAAGTGACAACACAAAATAGCGCGATGCATTAAGACCCCTAGTTGATAAAATATATTTCAGTTTTTAATTTCTGTTCCTTAAACAAAGCGTAAAATTAATCGAGAACCATTCTGTTCGTATTGACTCTCTTTCAAGAAGAAACTTTGTTAAAAGTCTTCTGCATAATTTTATTTGCCGACGAGAGCCCAGTTATGTCTTTTACACGCTCGATGGAAATTTGCATAATTAAGAGGATTATGAGTAAAAATTTTCTTCGAAAAGCTGCTTTTATTCTTCTTTTCCGCTGCGCAAAACCAGATAAAAGTCGCCTCCACTGAACTGGCGCTGAGTGTAATCGAAATCTAAAAATTGCGCAGTGAATGGCGAATCTCCAGCTTTTGCAAATTACCTTATGGGGGTGATTATTTTGTGGGGAATTTTCTAAAGCTTCATTGCGGACTGTCCTGGGAGTTATAAGGAAAAAGAAAGAAAACAGTATTCACTAAGTCAATTAAAATTTGCATAATTCCAAGTGGCATGTTGACGTTTAGTATAATTTAAGCATTTAAATGTCCTTTGAGGAATGTATAATTTAAAAAAACATTTTAAGTTCTATAGACAATAAGCACAGATTGTTTCGGAACTTAAATTATCAACAAAATAATGACCCTCATAAAGTAAATAGATCAATAAGTATATTTAATTTCAGCTTCTTATCCTGAAATTTAAAAAATAAAATAATACTTTCTATGCTTAAAAATTATATAATTCCAAATCGAGTTTTTCCTCCCTATACAGTACATATAGCTTAATTTATATTTTTGAAAGTTTAATCTTATTTTTTTTTTTTGCAAAAATATCTCATTTAAAAATCTATATATTATAAAAAGTTACTCTCCATAAACAGTATAATTTAATAAAGTAATGCAATTCTAAAAGAATTATAATTTTATGTTAAATGTATTATCATATTTGAAATTTTCATTTGTACACTTTTTAATTATTTTACCACCTACATTATTTGCATAAATTTGCCTAACAATCAATTTCAGTGCTTCGAAGCACAACTTCTATTTGATTTTCCAAACTAACAATAGCTTACAACTGATTCTAGAAAAATGGAAAAAGATTATCGTCAAATGAGTATGAATAAATGTAGTTACTTTAATAGAAATGATTTTAGAAATCAATTAATTAAAATACAATTTAATTAAAAACTACTTAATATTTAACATAAAGACAGGTAATAATATATTTATTACATTATTTAATTTCAAAATTTTCATTATAACTAGCATGCTATAATTACATTCTCACCATCAATATTTGCATTTTAATGTCTTAATTATGATTTTTAAGACTTCAAATCCTACATTTTCTATTTGATTACGCTCTCTTGAACATGGTTTAAAGAAGGTCCAGAAAAGTGGAAAATATTTTCTCCTCAAATGAGCATGACTGCATGTAAATTGAATCAGAGATGCATTAAAATATTCATCGTTGTTCCTATCAGAAAAGAATTTCATTATGTCTTGCTTTTACATGATTAGCTGCCAATAATTAATTAGCAGAGGAAACGAAATTACTTGCAGAAAGAAAAAAAAAATCCACCACCTTCAAAAATTCATTTTCACTGCAAGTGACAACACAAAATGGCGCGATGCATTAAAAGCCCTTGGTTGATAAAATATCTTTCAGTTTTTAATTTCTGTTCCATAAATAAAGCGTAAAATTAATCGAGAACCATTCTGTTCGTATTGACTCTCTTTCAAGCAGAAACTTTGTTAAAAGTCTTCTGCATAATTTTATTTGCCGACGAGAGCCCAGTTATGTCTTTTACACGCTCGATGGAAATTTGCATAATTAAGAGGATTATGAGTAAAAATTTTCCCTCCAAAAGCTGCTTTAATTCTTCTTTTTTTGCTGCGCAAAATCAGATAAAAGTCGTTTCCACTGAACTGGCGCTGAGTGTAATCGAAATCTAAAAATTGCGCAGTGAATGGCGAATCTCCAGCTTTTGCAAATTACCTTATGGGGGTGATTATTTTGTTGGGAATTTTCTGAAGCTTCATTGAGGACTGTCCTGGGAGTTATAAAAAAAAGAAAACAGTACTCCTAAGTCAATTAAAAGTTGCATAATTCCAAGTTTCACGTTGACTCTTTATGTCTACTTTTAGTTTAAACTGAACATTTAAATGTCCTTTGAGGAATGTGTAATTCAAAAAAAAAACATTTTTACGCAATAAACACAGACTGTTTCGGAAATTATAACTATTTACTCGCAAATCAATAAGCATATTTAGTTCGTATGTTGTTCTGGAATTTTAAAAAGAAAATAGTACTCTCTCAGCTTTAAAAGTTTATAATTTCAAGTTTATTTATTTCCACATTATGCTCTTAAGAGTTTAATCTTATTTTTTCATGAATATCTAATTTAAAAAATTTATATATTATGAATTTTACATAATATATACTGACAGTGTTTAAATTTATAATTACTTTCCAGCAAATTAATTAGAATATCTCCTTATTTTTATTTGTCCTGAGAATTATACACACTTTAAGCCAATTAAAATAGTATAATTCCAAGCTTCATGTTATTTCTTCATATCAGGTATTTAAATTAATCTGTTTATTTAAATGTTCTGTAAAGAATATTTAATTTAAAAGAATATATAATGTTTACACAATAAACACTGTTAAGTTTTCAAATAATAATTATGTTTTTCGCAATTTCAAAGGATACTTTTGTTTGCTGAAACTGAATGTTTAAATTGTTTGGGTATAAATTTGAAAATTGGTAACTGAAAATTTCTTCGTGACTTTTCAAAAGTCTTTTCCTTTTATTGTCAATTAAATCACGTAAATTTTAAAATATTACTAAATGTATTTCAACATAATTTATTTCCAAATATTGGTAGAATTTTGAAGATGAGTGATTGCATGAACCTCCAGGTTCTACCTTTTTAAGGGAGTTTTTTTTCAAAATTGTGAAAGCAAAATGTAATACAGTGCAAAACACGCCTCATGATAAAATCTGAATAATATTGAATTTATTACGCATCTTCCATTCGGTTAAATTGTTAAACTAAAATATGTGCCTTTTGAAAACAATAGTTTGCCCAAGTAAATATTTTCTATTTTGCTATAAGTGGAGTGCATTTAAAATTATATACTGATAGGCAATAGCTATTAAAATCATTATAAAATATATGTTATTATTGTGATTTATAAATAAAAAATAAATTTTTAAAAATAATATTTTTTCTTCTTCTAATGCAGATGGCAAACACTAGACAGCTTGGTCTTGGATGCCTTAAGGCAAGCTCTGCACAAACGTTACTCACTTTGCATTACCCAGGGGGCGCGTGTCACTTGAAGATAAGCCACGGACGCGGAGTAACAATGCCCCCGCAACGCTCTACGATCCTATTCGACCGGGACCTACAGTTTAAAGTGGATTCCGAACCACTACAACATCCATGGCACCGCTGGGACTCGAACCCGAAACCTGTGGTACCGAGCGCCAGAGCGCTAGCCACTCGGCCATTCAGGCCCATCTTAAAAGTAATATATATGATGAATTAATCTTTTCTGCTTTCCATTTGGTAACCTGTGCATTACTTATATCAATTTATAATAAATTCGGGAAAAACTTCATAATACAAGCAAAACATTTCTTGTGTAACACTACTTCTTCGAATGTTAAAATCACAATACATTTGATTATGTGTTTAATATTTTAAGCTATTTATTTTTATTGTAATAGAAATGATTTAAAAGTTATTAATCCAATGAATAGGAATTATTTAAAATATGTTTTGCTTTCTATTTTGAACTGAATTATTTTTATGTATAGTAGTACTTTATAAATACATGCATTAATAGAAATACTTCAAAACAATACGTAATCCTAATAAAATTTCCTCTTTTTATTTTAATTGATGAAGGCAGCAAGGACATTATTTTTAGAAACAATAAACAGTATGTGTGTTATCATATTAACAGTATGTATATTAATGCATTTTTACATTTAAGTTTTTACATTAATTCTCGTTTTTTTATTTTCCGTACTGCAAAACCAACACTAAACATAATTCGATAATATTATATGTTGGTAATTGTTAAAAGTTCAAATTATTTTAGATATTTTTCGTAAATGGAATTACAAAATTTAACCCTACCGTTCTGTAATATACGTTCTATTTTATACAGTTATTTGAATTTTCAATAAGAGCAAATTTATTATTTTATAATATATTTAATAGAAGATGTAATAAGAATTTAAACTTTTAACAAGCTCATAATCTAACTATAAAAGACTACTCACATTTTTTTTTCTTTATTTATGCCCATAAATTCCTCTTACATCTAAATGAAGAAATATTTAAAATTATTTTTAAATTAAATTCTGAGATCTTTCACATTCAAAAGTTGAATACCATTATACAAATAGAGCTATATTTTTCAGATATATTAAAATAGATTGTATTTACTTTTTATTTATTGTTTAAGTGAATAATTTATAGTAATTGCAAAAATGAAAGTCAATTTTTGTAATGTACTTAATATATATATATATATACTATATCTATTTTGTTTTTAATGATATAAATGTAATAAGACCATAAAAAATAAGTTCTGCATAACTGTTATAATAATATTTATCAGTATATCCATTGTAAGATTTATCTTTCTTTGTCCGTAGAAAGACAAGACTAATATTTCTTCATACGTACAAAGACAAAATTAATAATTATTCGTGCTTACAAAGATTAAGTTAATATTTCTTATCACATACAAAGATAAGGACAATATGTTTTATACATACAAAATTAAGATTAATATTTATTAGTAAGTACAAAGGTAAAATTAATATTTATATTTACAACAGTAGTGTTCGACAATAAAGCATGTATTCCAATCCATTTTCCAGCAATAATTTTTGAGGCAATTAACCAACAAAAAATATACATACCAATTTCAGTGTGTATAATATTGATATGTAACTATCTTGTCTTAAGATCAACTGAAATTTTTCAGTCATTTGTAATATTGATATGTAACTATCTTGTTTTGAGATCAACTGAAATTTTTCAAAAATGTATAATATTGATACGTAACTATCTTGTCTACAGATCAATTGACATTCAATGATGTATTTTATAATATGTTTCTATCTTGTCTTTATATTAATTGAAAATTTTCAATGTTGTATAATATTGATATGAAACTATTTTGTCTTGAAAGTCAACTGAGATTTTTTTCATGATGTATAATACTGATATGTAACTATATTGTCTTAAGAGCAACTGAAATAGTTCAGTGGTGTATAATATTAATATGTAAATATCTTGTCTTGATATTAACTGAAATTTTTCGGTGATATATAATATTGATATGTAACTATATTGTCTTGAGATTAACTGAGAATTTTCAATGATGTATAATATTAATATGTAACAGTTTTGTCTTGAGATCAATTGAGATTTGCAGTGCATAAAAAATGGGTGATATTTAACCCTTTTTGCTGAGATACCTTTTAATTCTACTAAATACATTGTCTCTGCAACATTTTCTTTTATTTGACAAATCGTTTTTTCCTATATTAAAAAAAATAAGTATAGATGGAACTCATTTGCCAAGAATATCTCTTTTACAAAAGAATTAATTGTCCATCAAAAATGAAATGCATCTTATAGAATAGTGAATATTATATTTGTTTCAAATTAAACATTGAAACGAAAATACACAGATTAAAACGAATGCTGAATTTGACTCGAATTCGTAATTAACATTAGCATTGCTGTTTTACTATAATAGAAATTTTCCATTTCGTGCTGACAAAAATAATTATCTACGCAGTTCCGAACAAGGTAATTTTCCCTTTCTCTCAAAAAAAAAGTAAATAAATAAATAAATAGAAATAACGTTTCTCACAGAGAAACTGTCTACTGCTTTTGCTGGGTATCTTGGAAGCAATTACTTACTTGATGAGGTAGTTAAGTTTCAATTAACATATCGAAGTAAAAATAAAGTTTCGCCTTTTTCTCATTATTGTACTAGAAAGAGTAATTAACTGAGCCATCTATCGCAGGAACTCTGTTACCTGGTACACAGAAGGCCTTTTTTGCATTTTGTGTCGATTATTTAATGAATGAGAATTCTGTTAAATGCACTTTAAAAATGTTTAGTATTATATAAGAAGAATACTGAAGCACAGAAACGTGTACAGTATTTCAGCATGCCTTTTAGAAAGCCTTTTTAGCCTGTTGTGATGATTATTGAATAAATAATCATTCAGTTTGTACTTTAAAATGTTTAGTATTATATAAGAATACTGAAGCACAGAAAGGTCTACAGTTTTCTGGTATTCCTGGTACTACAGGTATTTCCTGGTACACAGAAAGCCTTTTTAGCATTTTGTGACGATTATTTAATAAATGAGCATTCAGTTAAATGCACTTTAAGATGTTAAGCATCATATAGAAGAATACTGAAGCACAGAAAGGTGTACAGTATTCTAGTAATCGTGGTACTACTGGTATTTTCTTTTTTGCATTTTGTGTCGATTATTTAATGAATGAGAATTCTGTTAAATGTACTCAAAAATGCTTAGTTTTATATAAGAAGAATACTGAAGCACAGAAAGGTGTACAGTATTCTGGCACTCCTGGTGCTACTATATTTTCAGGTACACATAAAGCCTTTTTAGCATTTTGTGACGATTATTTAATAAATGAGCATTCAGTTAAATGTACTTTAAAATATTTAGTATTATACAAGAATACTGAAACAATAATATTTTACATAATTTTTATTTAAACATTATGTTTATGAAGGAATTGAAGTGTCAAATTGTAAACAGTACATTATAAAGATATAAAATTGGTTTAATATATGAATAAAGTTGTTTTAATTAATTTATTAAAATTATAGAAAGTGTTCATTAAAGATATATACATATACTTAACAATTCACTAATAGGAAGTAAATGTAATATTTCACATAAAATTTATAAATGGAAGAATTAGATACTAATTTTACTAATTATTTCTTAGCCAGTTGTTATAATAATTAATATATAACATAAAAATTTGAATAGTTAATTTAGAAAAATGAATCCGAAATTTTACAAAAGAGTTATAAAATTATAACAAGCATTAATCAATTCAAAAGTTTAAAGCAATTAAATAAAATATTTACTTCACAATACTTTTATTTATCTTACAATATTAATTAATAACGTATGATTAAGTATAGTTTAAGACGAATTTGGAATATTTTTTGCAGATAATTAATTCTTGAAAAATTATTCTCTCGAATAAATTATATGAATTAAATAATAATTATCATTAATTATCTCTCCATATATTGTGATAGATAGGCAATGATAATCATAAAACTTATATTAAATTGAAATACAAGTACTACATGGTCATTATGTTATCATTCTTTAATAAATTCTTTAAATTTAATTGATAAATTTTAATTAGACAGTTAATTCAACTGGTTTATGAATCAGAGCACTTAGATTATTGTTTCCTTGAAAATGAAAAAAACAGTAATAATCGATATTTTCTTTATATATTAAATATTTTAATTCGAAATTTATAATTAGTTCCATATATGTATATTACTAAGGAGTGTAAAAAACAGATATAATGACATGACTTTATGCATATTAATTTATGCATATTAACTATGCATATTAACTTTATGCATATTAACTATATACTACCTCCCTGGGTGAAAGCCAACTAATACACAGGATTGTGCTAAATATATTTCCTCCCAGGATGAGAGATTACAAACTAAACGTTTCACAGAGGCAGTTCCGGCTGCTCTGTAATTCCTCTCGTGCGAGAGTCTCTATGCCTATTGATCATTTCTCTTGAAAGCTAACATGCTACGTTCTTTTAGTACGTAGGAGGAAGAACGGTTGCAAAATTCATTTCATTTACTTAATACATGCTAAAAACGAGAATTTTTAAAATTATTAATAGTAAAGTGGTCTGTTGGCTGAGAGACTAGCGTTCTGGCGCTCAGTGCCACAGGTTTCGGGTTCAAATCCCAGTGGGGCAGTGGATGTATATAGTTGTTCAGAATCAACTTTAAGCCGTAGGTTTCTATCTAATCTGTATGTTGAGTTTTCGGCGTAGTGCTGATAATTAAAACGAAAACACATTAAAACGAAAACATTTCTTGTCTCGTAATTTGCCAGTAGGCAGGCATTGGGCCACAATGTGGTTAATGCGCCAATGATGATGATAATTAATAGAGAAGTTATCCAAATAAGCAATACTAGGTTAATAATAAGGTGTGTTAAATTGTGTTTTATGCCGAAAATTATAAAATACCACATATTCATGATTTAAATTGTTTCATAAAATTATATCAATTTCTGATAAATTCAAAGCAACTAACTTCGGTTGCTATAATCACTCATTCACACAATTTTGATGTTCTAAGTATACATATTAATCTCCGGTCTTCAAATTTAATTAAATTATCGCAAAATTTCAAACAGCAGCGCCTTTCTGAATCTTAACACGGACACTCGTAAGTCGCCAAAATCAAATATTAATAAGTATCTATAGCACTTGGCGAACGATTATCTTGGCACGATTATGGCTCTGTCCTGAACAGTAAAACTTTTGAAAAGGCGTAAGATTAATGTAGCGTTAACATTCCCGACTCTCTATTAATCAGGCGGGATTAGCAGCTTAATCCCAGGGAGCAGCCCCGGGCTTTGTGCTTATTAATAACGCAAAATTAAATCATTTATTTTTGAGTGGGTCTTATGGATTCGTGGAAGGATTCCACTTCTAAACTGAAAATCTGATAGTTGGGTTTGTGCGGGATGCGCATAATATATAACCTCTCCTGGTGAGAGTCTGTAGGCTAACTAATGCACAGGATTGTGCTAAAAATATTTACTCTGGAAGATAGATTACGAACTAAATGTTTCTCAGTGACAGCGCCGGTTGCGGAATATTTCCTATCAGGTGATAATATAGATGCCTACTGACCATTTCTCTTGCAGTGCATAGGAGGAGATACGGTTATAACAGTAATTTAATTTTCTTAATAAATGTCTAAAAACGAGAAATTTTAAATTTATTAATAGAAAAGTTATCCAGATAAGTAACATTAGGTTAATAATAAGTTGTGTTAAATTTTATTCTATGGGGAAAAATTATAAAACACCACATATTGATGATTTAAATTGTTTCTTAAAATAATATCAATGGTTTATAAATTCAAAACAACTAACTTCGCTTACTATAGTCATTCATTCACATAATTTGCATAGTAATAATTTGTATTTGTATTTAGTAGACATAAAAATCTCTGGTCTTCAAATTTAATTAAATAGTCTCAGATTTTCAGACAATGGCGCCTTTCTGAATCTTAACACGGACACTCATAAGTCGCCAAAATCAAATATTAATAAGCATCTATAACACTTGGCGAACGATTATCTTGGCACGATTATGGCTCTGTCCCGAACAGTAGAACTTTTGAAAAGGCGTAAGATTAATGTAGCGTTAACATTCCCGACTCTCTATTAATCAGGCGGGATTAGCAGCTTAATCCCAGGGAGCAGCCCCGCGCTTTGTGCTTATTAATTACGAAAAATTAAATCATTTATTTTTGAGTGGGTCTTATGACAGATTGCGGTATCTGAGATACGAGAGGATTTAAGGAAGGAATGGTTTGTTTGGGTAAGGGTAGAAAAATTTTAAGTGACTTAGAAAGTTAATTTTAATTTAAGCATAACTTATATTAGGTTCATAAGACTTAGTTAAAATAGAATTTTAGCTATTAAAAATTCATTAATTGAAGTAATTATCTAACGTTATTGCTTTAGCAAAATGCTTATTGATGCTTTATTAGAAGATTATTGTTTTAGTTAGATGGGGAGAAAAATGTAAGTGACTTAGAAAGTTAATTTTAATTTAAACCTATCTTACAATGTTAGGTTTATAAGTATTAGATAAAAAAGAAATTTAATAATTAAAAATTCATAAATTTAAGAAATTGTCCAATGTTATGGTTTAAATTATATGCTTTATTCACTTATACATAAAATTTATATTAAAAATATAAGAGGTTCCTTTTAAAACTTATTTATATATTTATAATTGTTTTATAATAATTAGTAGTTTTATCATATTATTTATATTATAATTTTTAAATTAGTTTCCAGCTATAATTATACTATTTGAATACATTTATTTCAAAAGACCTGTTTTTTATTCAGAAATAAAGGAAGCCATATTTTTTCTGGGACCTGATGGCCGAGTGACTAGCACTCGGTGTCGCAGGTTTCGGTTCGAGTCCCGGTGTGTGCCATGGATATTTGTAGAAGTTAGGAATCCACTTTAAACCGTAGGTCGCGATCTAATATGACTGAAGAGTATGGCGCCAACAAAGAAGAAAAATATTTTTTTCAAGATATATCTTATCATGAAATGGCAAATATTTTTTAACATAAATAAATGAATTTATAATTTCGAAGTTAAACAGGACATGTGAAAATTATGACTAAATTTAATTCTAAACAAATATTTTTTAAAATTGAAACAATTATGAAAAATATCAATTTTTAATATTTTTTTTAAAAATTCCTTAATAATTTAAAACTGCTTACAGATTCTAAAATTAATATAAGCAAAAAAAGCTAAATTTAATTAAAAATTATTTATTCTTTAAAGAATATAATAATTTCAAAATATTTTCAATTTTCTACACTATTAAAAAATAATGTGTGTTAATTTTATACAAAAACTTTCTTTTATAATAACCTTTTTTACATATTAAATCTGTGTTCTTTATAGTTAACCATAAATTGTCACTGGTGGGAAAATGTAGTTAGTATTTTTTGAAAGATCTTTAGAGTTAATTATACAAAATTTGTATGACATGTAGAAAAGCAACATGCAACTTATGGGCAATAAGTTGCATGTTTCTTTAACACGCAATGCAATTTAAAGAAATTTCAACAGTAAGGGTCGAAACGAGCATCATTAATTTCTGAAAGCAGTGGCTATTATGTAGTCTATAAGAGGAAATTTGAAGATTTGTCCAATTGCTCTTTATCAGGCACTGATGGCTTACGAGTGGCTCTCCTTTGTAAACCGTTAGTATCTACTAAAAGCACTTATCAAGTATTGGAAATAGCTTTAATTTAAGCAATCTTCATATACTATTTTATTCATGGAAAATTTCTAATAGTTTTAAAATTAATTTGAAATGAAATCAATTCAGAGTTTATCTGATATGATTTGAATATTATTGAGTTAAATTAATGCTTCTGTCTTTTACAAATTGAAAGAGGCAATAAAAATAAATAAATAACAGCGCCATCTATTAGCAAACGAGTCTACTAATTTTTTCTAAAATATTTCATTAGACACCCTAAAACATATTTGGAAATTTAACTTTTATAAGCATTCGCAATAACATTTCTGTGGAACAATTGTACTCTCTCATACTGTAAATAAATATAAGACTTACATTCAGACTTACATGGATGTCTATGCAAATAATAATGGTAAATGTTTTTGATTGTAGAAAAACATTGAAATACTAATAATTTTATTATAATTTAAAAAATTATTAGTATTAATAATTTTAAAAAAATTACGGCCTAATCCCTGCCTTCATTCTTGAAAGGTAAATAATAAATAAAGAAATTTAGCCAGCTCTTTAACTGTTACCAATCGAAATAAGATGATGATTAGATTAGTTAAATAAATTCTCTATATGCAAACAAAAAAAGGTAAAATCTGAGTTGGTGATTACAGCAAAATTAGAATTCAACGTAATTTTTCTTATAATTCGCGTATTAGGAGCAATAAATATTGTATCTCGTGAATTGGTAATCTAGCATTCAAATATTTATTCTATCAAAATATTTTTAAAAAATATTTCAATTACAGTAGAGTTAAACCCATATGTAAAATATATAGTCAAATACAGGTACGTATTAAATAATTCTTCTTCATTGGCACAACATCCCCATGTCGACTGAAGACGTTTTTCTCTATTGGCAGATTTCGAGACAGGATATGCTTTCGTTTTACGCGATAGGGTTGCCAGCACTACGCCCAGCATTCTAAAGTGGATTAGAGTGCCACTACAAACATTCATAGCACCTCAGGGACATTAACTAATAACTGTTTGAATATATACACAAAAAATATCTTGAATTTAAATTTTAATTGATTGCTATTTTAAAAGTGTTGTTTAAAATGAATTTTTATCAATAATATCTTGATTAATTTTATTAGAAAACGCCAATTATATTTTGCTATTTGAAGAATTAAGTAATGCCCATTTGACAAAAGCCTGGCTATAAAATTCACAATTTTGATGTAGTATTTAATAAAGCTTTCAACATTCTTTACTAGTTGAAACCGTGATAATTTATATTAATATCTGAATAATCCGAATAAATCATAATAAAAATGATTTTTTTAATAAATAGTATTGTCAACTTCTTTATTAATATAAATCTCCATTATTATTGTTTCGTTATTTAATGGAAAGGAACGTACTATATGTTTTTTTTTTTTTTTTTTTTTCCCTTAATATTTTCGGTTTCTTAGGTTAAAATTGGTTCACTCATATATAAACAAATGTACTTAAAATAATTTTTAATCTTTTATTTCGATGCAATCAATTGTAAAAATGGCGTTTGTTTATATATACACCTCACTTTCCCTCACATTTTTATAAACCAAACATACACAGTCCCCAAAAGTAGCTCCCAAAAGGATGCAAATGCATTGTGCCCAACCAAAAGCGAAGAGTAAATTTTAAACCCAAAAAAGCTTCCGAGGGCTTTTGTTCCCCCTTCCATATTACCATTCGATAGTTTTGGGGGGTTTTGCACATTGCAGCATCTTCATGCGTCCACAATCCCATGCTATACTTTTCCCCTGCATACCAAATTGTAAAACTTTGTTGAATGCTGCTACTTCGACGTCTTTCTTACTGTACTGATATTATTCTCTTTCTCGTTTTAAAGAAACCCTTTTTTTGTTCGGATTTCTTTTCGGCGTCGGGGTTTCTTTTGATACGGTATAGGATTTCAATAGTGCCAGAATCGGTGGGGTGCAATCGCCCGTATGGATTCAGTGGTTTCAATAAGTCCTAGGAACTGTCACAGTTGAAAATGAAAACAAGACGGAACGAGTCAATCCAACTGCGGGCAAGGATAGGGGGAAGCTAAAAGAAAAATGTTCAGCAAACAATAGGTCTTTAGAGGACGATTATAAAATATCTACATTTTAAAACTTATCTTAATAGCAATGAATAAAGTTTCGTGATGTAGACCAGATATTTTTTAGATTTTTCTTTTTCTAATACTCAGAAAAATCTGACAGTAGGTAGATGGCCTTGGCTCACCATGGGGCTGTTGAGCCAATGAGAAAGAAGTAATTTTAAAGTATAGGATCTATTATCACGAAATTCCAATAAGAAAAATACAAACCGTTATGTAATCTTCACACATTAATGAATTTATATTTAGCCAAATTTGCTAGGCATTTCATTAAATCAAGGTGCAATGGTGTTGAACATATATTTTTAGATAAAATTATTTAATCCATTGTTTTCTAGTTTCTATAGGTAGCAAAGCAAAACTCTAATAAGGAAAAATTAATAAAAATAATCAATCAACTTCACATTTTTAATAATAAAACTATTTTTCTATTAAAATAAATTATAAAAGTTTACAATAAAGCATTTAAAATTCGAAACTATTTAAGAATTTCTTTTTTCAAATATAATGTTTGATATATTTGAAAATTAACATATTAAAATTACCATTATTCTAAACTTAGAATATTTTTTCACACAATATGTAAAAAATGAAGTTAAAATATTTGATGTAACTATTAAATATTACAATAGCCTGATGTGAGGGAGATTTTAATATATTGACCAATGAAATTTCATAAATTTGAATTTTATTTTCGTATGATTATCTTTCTTGGAAATATTTTGCCTCTCTCTCTTATTATACGGCTAGGAAAATTTATCAAAAATTTAAAAAAAAAGAATAATTTATATAAAACAGCTGTTTAATCTGCTTTTTCCGGATATTTTCCTTATTTACTGAAAAGAAAATATAATGTGACAGGAGAATGATTGTATTTTAAAACTGACTTGAAATAAAGGGACTTTAATACTTGAATATATTAAATGACTCGAATTATTTAAAACTGAAATAAAGTAGGAAACATTTATAGAATGAACCAAAAAGTGAAGTGAAATTGTCACATTCGTTTAATCGGAAAAAAGAAATACAATTTTGCTGTTTACAAAAAACCATCTTTTACCTCATTGATCCCATAGCTATAATTCCGTCATAAAAGAGTTATTTACTGAGTACGGTAAAGTAGTTGGGATAGCTAGCCTCTAAAAAGGCAGATACTCCTATCTTATAGACCCCGTCGTGTTGACATTTCTACTATTTCCTCTTTTCAAATTAGCTGATCGGCAACTCGATCAGTTGACATACTCGAGTATTAGTTGACATACTATTTATATTATTTTGCCGGGTTACACATTATTTTCAGCTTTATTCATTTAGTTAAAGCATTCATGAATATATCAAAGGAATCAAAAGGAAATATAATTCACAGTTGCAAAACACTGATAAAGATTAAGTATTGCAGATTGTCAAATTGTCAAGAAAAAAAATTATAATGAATACATATTTATAATTAAAAAAAATTAGAAAATAAAAAATAAATAAGCCTATGTAGTAGAATATTTGAAAGAAACATATTTAAAAATAATATAATCACATAAATTTAAAAAAAATGAATCTTAAATTAATTTACTTTAATTATTTTTTTAGAAATTAACTTTAAATTAAAGAATGTTTCTAAATCAAGCTACTAGAGAGCGCCAAATGCTACTAGGTAGCATCAGACAGACATATAAGGAAAACAAAATTTTTAATTAAAAATGAAAATTTATTAGTAATTGTCTGGCTAGACACACACACAAAGTACACATGATAATAACTTCAAAGAAAAAAATTAGAACATTAAACATGCTATAGTTTTTAAGTTGCATCAGAATAATGTCTACATAAACGCCCATTTTTATTTACACAGGCAACATTTTAGCTACTAACCAATCCCTTCGGAGTTATGCTTTACTGCAGATGAGAAGTAAACTAATCTAATTTATAATAAATCTAATTTATAAATAAATTATTTAAATTCTAATTTATATATTTTCTAACCAAAATTGTATATAAAATGGGGATATCTAATTTATTTAATGCAAATAAATGTATTGATAAAATACTAGGTTTTATAAAAACGTTAAACTAGTTTTTGCTAGTTTTATAAAACTTATTATGGTAATAAAATTATTTCATGTTTTAATAAAAGTTTTTGAATTATTGCTTCAATATATTATAGGTTATGTTAATATTAAAATAATAAAACATAATCATAATAATAACATAAGCATAATGAAAATATGTTATGTTAATATTATATTATTTTACCTCTATAAATATTTTATATTATTTTCTGTTAATAATTAAGAGATTTAACATTCATTGTGAATTTAATTAACTATTAGAAGAAAACATAACAAATGAAGGAAAAAGATATTTTAAAAAAAGTGCTATATTGCTATATAATCATATTATTTTAACATTTTAATTGGTTTCTTAATCAATGTGAACTTCATTTAAATATCAAAAATGTTAATCATTTAAGTAATTTTTTGTAAAAAAATGCGATAAAAATTTATTTAATATAAATATATATGCATTAGCTAATATGATTTGAATTTTGTTTAATTTCAGTCAGAAGTTTTAAAAAGCAAACTGAAAGTTTGTGGAAATATTTTACAATAATTTTAATTGACTAATTTATTAATAATATAAAATTATTCACAAAAGAATTTAAAATTTTATTTGCATTTTCATTACTTTAGAAAAATTTAATTGATTTTAATAGTATAATTCGGTTTTTTTTCAAGTATGTTGAGATCCATATACCAAAATAAATTCGTTTGAATTTAAACTAATGAAAGCATAAAAATAAAAAAGCCTAACTTACGTAAAAACATTATACGTTTCCTTTTTATAATTATCAAACTACATCGTAAATTTAAATAATTTTACAACAAATATATTATAAGGAATATTTCTTAAATAAATCATAAATCTAATAAGATCCATAAATTTATTCAGAAACTGTATCACAAAACTAAACATCAAAGATAATAATTGAAAGACACATTTTAAAACAAAATTCAAATTTTATTTTAAATTACAATACCATCTTTAATTGTTTTCTGTGATAAAAAACAAATATTCTTAAGTCCATCTTATTACTTTTAAATTTAATCATCTTTCTTTAAAAACTTTTTTTTTTTTTTTTTTTTTACTTTTACATTTCTTCTATCCAATCTAGAAGAAAAGAAATGCAAAATAATGGCATCAGAAATAAGGAAACCTCTTTAGATTTAATAATCACAATTAATAAAACAAAAACTGAGAAAGAATCTTTTTTTATTGTCTTATTGTATTGCCATCTTACGATTTGAAAAAGGGAATTCATCTTAACCATCGTCTTCTTGATGGTTAATAACACATTTTGTGTCGGCCAAATTTCCCTGCAATCATTCAGTTATTCCCGAGAGTCTATTCCATAAGCGGGGAAAAAGCATGGATATGGATAGGGATTGTGGGTAATTGGAAAGGAACCAATAATGTCTCAGAAAAGAAGATTGGATGAATGTTATTGGTTAAGAATGTTTCTTAAAAGTTTCCTAATTTTGTTTCACGTGGTTATTTTCAATACGGTATTTTTAGAACTGTAAATTTAAAAAAAATATATTTTAATATTTTAACATTTGTGAAACATGTTGATTAGTTGATTTTTGAAAAATTAAATTATAATTTATAGCAATTTTTTTCAAAGCTAGCTTTAAACAATCTTTGCAATTTTTCAATATTTTAACATTTTTAAAAAAAAAAAGAGCTTTGCAAACATATTTAAAGGATAAAGAGCTGATATTTTTATGAATAAATATTTTTTTTATTGAAATATGCTTGCTATATATTAAATAAATATAAAATTTTTTGCAACAAAATTCATTTTTTTTAAATAAGGTAATACAAATAAATTATTTAATATAAATTCAGTTATCTGCACAATTTTAATTTCGTACACTGAGTATGAAAATTTAAAAACTTTTGTTCTCCAACCAGTAGAACAAAAGAAATTCATCTCAACATTTAAGTTCGACAAATAAAATAAATTTGTTAAACAAATATTCCCTGTATTGATTTAAAAATATTTATCTTAAATAATTATTTGTTTCAGTACTGTTAAGGATATTTTAAAATAATTATTATTAAAATGTTCTATTGCAGAAATGGACTTAAAAAACTAATTGCGCATTCACATCTATCGTTTATATTTCATACCTTCATTTAATTAATGACCAATGCAGATGTGTGTTTTTAGTTTATTTCAAAAGTGTTAACTGAAATTATATGTTTGTTTAGTTTACATGCTAAAGCAATTTTTTTTTAAAATGTGTATTTTTTTTATTTACATAATTTCTGTAACGATTATTTAATTGTAAATATTAAATATTTTCTTATGAAAAATTAACCCAATCATTATATTATCAATCCTACTTTTACTCTTATTGAAATTAATGACTTCTTCATAAATTTAACATATTTAATAATATTATAGATTTAATATATTATAATAATATTCTGATAAATTACTAAGATTTTTATTTATATATTTTTACAGCAATTTTCAAAAATATCTGTTATTCCAAAGTATCTAATAACATAAAACAATCATAGCTAGATAATGAAAAGTTAAGCTAAATGGGAATATGTACAAAATAACAAAGATATGTGATATCCAACACATTTCATGCAATAAGAAGTTTTAGTAACAAAATGTTATTTTTGTAAATCTTTCTAAACTATCATTCATCAGCAATGCTGATAATCAAATTTAAAAACTAACTTTTTGTGAAAGTTCCACATATATAGTTGCAAGAAAAGTACATTTTTTATATTTACTATTGTAACACTTCAAATGAAAACATAAATCAATCTATTATAAAACATGAATTTGTGATATGAGTTTATTCGTATTCTATCTGCTAATTGAAAAGTTCATTTTGAATCATAATGAAAAATTACTCATATATCAAACTTATCATATCATATAACATAATCGTATAACATGATCATCCATACTATTTTCTTCCTAGACTTAGACTAAACTGCTTAACTGTAGAAAATGATGAAACAGCTATTTAAAGGTGACCGACATTATCAACAATTATATGCTATTTTCGTTCCAGAAAATTCTTAAATTCTGCAAATTTCAACAACTTATAAAGACTACCTGAAAATTGATACCTTTTTGCAAATTTCAACAACTAATAAGGACAATCAGAAAAAATACACAGAATGACATTTGCATTTAGTAACAAAATGTTATTTTTATAAATCTTTCTAAACTATCATTCATCAGAAATGCTAATAATCAGCTTTAAGAACTAACTTTTTGTGAAAGCCTCTTATATCTACATTGAAAGTTTATTTTTTACATTAACAGTTACGATACGTCAAATGAAAAGATAAAATTATCTATTATAAAACAGAAATTCGTGATGTGATTTTGTTTAAATTCATCTGCCAATAAAAAGTTATTTTGAATCATAATGAATTACTCATATATCATACTCATTATATATATCTCATATATATATCTTAAACTAATATTCATCATATCTTATACATATATCATACTCATTATATCATATTCATCAAATCATATATAATATTAACTGTTAATATAGCATACTCATTAAATCATACTCGTATATCATACTTATTAAATCATACTCATATAGCATACTCATTAAATCATACTCATATATCATACTCATTAAATCATACTCATTAAATCATACTCATATATATAATCATTAAATCATACTCATATATCATACTCATATGCATCATGATAATCTATAATACTATTTTTACCCAGACCTTAAATAAACTGTTTAATTGTAGAAATTAATGAAACAGCTGATTTAAAGGTGAACTTCATTATCAACACTTATAAGCTGCCTTCATTCCAGAAAACTGATACCTTTCAGCAAATTTCAACAACTAATAAGAACTACGAGAAAAAAACACAGTATGACATTTGCTGTCCTTTCTTCTTCCTGGCAAGAAACGTAGCTACCTTTAGGGAATCATATCACTAACTTCTTTTGGGGATATGCGTTTTTATACGCTTTCATTTGGTTACTACTTTTTTTCGTCCATCTTCGTTTCCGAACGGGAAAGAAAATCTTCTTTCTCATTCATTATTTAATGAAAAAAAAAAAAGGAAAAATCTGAATACATCATTTCCCTTAGTGGGAATAGATGAGTTTTGCAAATGTATCGAAGCACTGTTGTTGTTAAGCTTGCTTTCTGGAAATGAAAGCGTTGAAATGGAAAAAATAGGTGTGCCTTCCTGTAGTATATTTATTTATGCTGTTTTGCGTTGATTTAGTATTATTGAATTTTCTGGAGGTGGTACGCTTCAAACAATGCTGTGATGCTGACAGTAATGAGAATTTGACGTTATTTATATCTTAGATAAAAGATGCTGGAAGTAGAAAAATTATTTTAAAGAATACATAATATTATTTTTGAAAAACGAACAACAGTAAATTTTTGTATGTATATGTTTGATCAAAAACAAAAAATGCTGCTGTTACTACTCAGGAAAATTTACGGTGCATCAAGTATTTTTTTTTTTGTTTTGAATTTTATAATTTATTTTTATTCTTGTTTCAAGCTATATCTTAGAAAGAATGGAAATTATATAATAATTTTTTAATTTTTTATTAGTTTGCATTTTGTTCACAACATGTGCTTAAATAATGTTTTGTTAGTGATAAAAATACACAAGTTATTAAATTCAATGCATTTGAAGGGAAATGATACTTTTTTTCATAAATGTAAATGATGGTATTATTTACACAAGATATGTAATTCTAAAAATTTACGAATTTTATAATATTTTATGTATGTGTTCCTTGTTAATAATTTAGTTATTGGTGATTTAGTTTTTGGTAATTTTTAAGATTGAAAAAATACTCTTATCCTGCAATGCAACAGTCAAAATCCTCTTCCATTTATAACAAGAAATCGTAAATAATTTACATCAAAATTCAAATGTAAATGTTAAGGTCGTAAATAGCAACTAAATTCATTAGATAGTGATGAGACGTAAGGTTTACTTGCTGAGATGGTTGTTACTATTACTAATAGAACCGTTAAGCTATATATATAGTTAATATTATTAAGAAGGGTGATATACACTGCAGTAGGCAATTGTAGGTTTACTGTTGATATTTTTTTATTTTAATAATACAGCAGATTATATGCCTGATATTAATTAATATTTTTAAGTTATTATGAACATGAAATGCTAACATTTATTTAAAATAAAACAAATATAAAAATTGAACATTACTAATTTCAAAGCAATTAAGTTTCTAGTTTTTATTATATGAATAAATCCTTTAAACAATTTTAAATGGGTAAACAGAAAAGTGATATAATTAAATGAAATATTTAATTTCCCTTGAACATTTATGTATCGTTTGTAAAATTAAGTAAATAAATTATAATTTATTTAGTTCGTTTATAAAGATTTTAAATAAAATCTAAAATAAAATAATAATAGTATTACAATGTTTTAGTAGTTTTTAACGTTCAACCTATTAAATAGGTTTCAATCATGATAAATAAAATTAGCATTTGCAATAAACTTTTATTTTATTACAATTTATAAATAATTAAAAAATATTAAATATCTTATAAGCATTGCACAAATTCTTTACTTTTAGTATCACCTCAGAGACACTCAGAAGCGTGGTAAACAAACTAATAAATATATATGGTAACATTTTATTAATCAATATTAATAAAATTAAAATTTCAAGTACTCATTAATTTATATTCAATGCAGAGATTGGGCTATAGTAATAACGTAATATTATATAATTATGTACTTATATAAAAAGCATTATAATTATATACTATAAATATATAATTTCATTTCAATTTTGGTTCGTCGTAATTCAATTATCTTGGGATATGATAGAAATATTTTATTGTCATATATCTTTTGAAAAAATACTTACAAGGATATCTTTTGATAAGTATAAATAATTAAAATCTTTCAGCCTGGTAATTGAACAATAATCATGTCTCTACACGCTCATGAAACATATAATAGGAAATATTTTAAACCAAATTCTAATGTTGCATACATTGTACTTACAAGATAAAAAAAACAAGTCCTGCAATTTTATTTTGTAATATATTTGTGGGAATAAATTCAAAATTAAAATAAGTAAGGAATTAAATAAATTACAATTTTAAATAAAAGCTCCAAAATATCGATTACTTTGATAATAGTTTGGGATTTAAATAATTATTTTAAAACTATGATTATATATAGCATTAGACATAATTAACTTACAAATATAATATTGCCAAAGTTTAAAATTACTTGAAGAAAAATCAGGATTTTGAACGCCATGTCATGTTTTCTTCTTTATTTTCTATCATCTTTATTTCCTGCATGTTGAGGATTAATATTTCCCTTTAATCCTGCTTTCTAAGTGGCAACAAGGTCAATTTCAGACGACTTTACTTTTGAAACAATTTCGAATTGTAAAATGGTTACGTTATAAAATGATCAGGTTATAGAATTATTGCAAGGATTTATAGTTTTTTTTAACTATAATGCTAAAAATCAAATAAAAACTATTGAATAATCAATTTATTTTTATTGAAATTTCATGGTACACGTTTCCTATTCTTCAGTATCTCCCAGCGTGGTAAGGATTAAGTTTTTCTTTTAATCCTGCTTTCTAAGTGGCAACAAATATAATTGCAGACGACTTTGCTTTTGAAAAAATTTCGAATTATAAAATGATTACGTTAAAAAATGGTCAGTTTATAAAATTATTGCAAGGATTTATAATTTTTTAACTATAATACTAACAATCAAATAGAAACTGTTGAACAGTCAATTTCTTTTTTATTGAAGTTTCGTAGTATTTCAGTTTCCTTCTTCAGTATTGTTGCTAACAACTATAACGAAACATAAAGAATAAAATTCTATTTTTTTCTTCTTTTCATGAAAAAACTCGTTCAAGTATAAATGCTATGATATTAGAAACGTAAAAACACAAAAACTATCATTTGCCCACAGTTTAAATGCAATTCAGCACATGTTTTTTCCACACAAACACACAATAAAAATCGCATTGTTAGCAAAGACAGAAAATCGATACATTTGAAGCTTTTTGAATCGGAATCAGACCTTCACAGCTGAATAAATAAAACCCATCTCCCACCAACTCACCCACATGGTGCCAGCAGAAAGCAATGCATCATTTCTTACTGAAAATATATATAAGAATTTACAGCTACAGATGAAAAGAAAATGAAGAGTTCAGGACTTATTTTTTTGCTGAATGGCATTAGAAATAACAGTTGTATGGAGGGTTGCAGGAAGAAGAAGTAGAAGTTGAAGTACCTCCCTGGCAAAGTCTTTAAATATGAATGGCGGCACAACCCCCAAAGACGGTACTAGAATGTTTGAATTGAAGACAAAGTCTACAACTATGGTATCATTCGTCAGTTAAGTGTGCATTAAATTTTCATGGAGATGCGGCTTTACGTTAGGAGAGCAGAGAGGAAAAAGCCAGAGCAATACGTTGCCTGAAGAATTTTCTTGAAAGAATTCGAAAATTAGTACTTCTTTTCCTTTTCTATCCCCCTCTTCCCTATTTCTTTAGAGTTGCTTCTCAGTATTAAATTGATAGCTTTTAGGAAAGTCTAAAATTTAAGTGAAGAAAAATGTATTGATGTCTTTCGCAATATAAAATATTATTGGATAAAAGTACATTGTACAAGTTGTTTTAACTTGGAGAAAATGAAATGAATAAAATGAAAATAAGCCTTTGTGCTATTAAAGAAACTTGAAATCCTTTTATTATTTAGTGTTGAATAGTAAGTTGATAAGTTAAATAAGCATCGGTACTTCTGGAGATTAGCTTACAGATCCTATTTCCATGAAATATAACCATTTAAAAATGTAGATGGATGCATAATTTAGCATTCATTTTGTATTTTCTTGAGTTAGTTGCAAGATTTCTGATTTTATTTTCTAATGTAACATAAATTTGATGCTGTTATCATTTGAAAAAATTCCAATTTAAGAATTCTTGTGAAAAATAGAGGATCCGTGGTATAGTATGTATGGTATGATATGTACGTATGGTATGGTATGTATGTATGCTATGTATGTATGCTATGGATGGTATGTATATATGCTATGTATGTATGGTATGGTATGTAAGTACTCTGAGAATTCTAAATTAATTATTTGTTCTTAAATAAGAAATTTGAATTGATCTATATCATACATTTAACCGAAAGAAATAATATTAATTGTCTCTTTTACGCTTTTGTTTCATGATCAGTTTTAAGATTACGAATGGAAAAAAATCTTCTCAAATCGAATTTTTAATAAAAAATATAAACTGATTTTAAATAGTTTTAATAAAGATTGTTTTTTTGATAAACATTAATTAGAAAATGCAACTAACTAAAGCTTCTTTGTAATCATTTTGCTTGATTTTTTTGTATTCCAATTTTTTGTTCAATTTTAGTTAAAATATTAAATTATTTTCTGCATATTTCCTGTCTATAGCAATAAACTAAAAACATAAGAACATTAATCAATCTTTTTTTTTATGACAAACCCCAAAATATTTTCTTAAAAGCTTGGGTTTAAACTGATAAGACACATTTTTTGTCTTTGAAGTTTTGAATATAATATTCATTTAACCAGAAATTCAGAAATTTAATTTCACCTACGTAATAATAAAATTCAACCATAAATTATCGATAAATTTAAAGTTATTCGTCATAAATTTAAAGTTATAGGGCTGATAAAAAATTACGTAATTTTTTCCTAAAACTTTTTTCCAGTTCATTATTTATTAACTTAACTTCTGTTGTAAAAAAATATTCTAGCATTTTTACTGTTTTCTACGTTTTTCCCAATTTTTCTTTCTATTCATTTTTTTCCCTCTCTCTCTCACACAATTTTTGATAATACTAAATCTTATTTAATGACTAATGGAATGAATAGCGTGCTGCCATCTATTGGCAGCCAAAAAGTTATGCTGAAATGTATTAATAGAATAAGTTAGATATCATAAAAAGTATATAATTTACAACTTCTTTTTTCGAATTACAATCATGCTAGCGATAATTTTCTATGCTAATCGTCGTAATATATCAGTATGACTTTTTTTACAACAATTTAATCAATCTTTAATGACTGGACTAAAGTTGTTAATACATGTAAGGAGTGCTATGATTAAAATGTGTTACATGTTTAATATCCAGAATTAAGTGAATATATTTAATTTATTTCGCAAATTTTGTATTGTTTTATAAGAAACAAAATTATTTAATATAGATAAATAAATAATACACATAATAGTAATGTATGAAAAGATATTGACATAAATATTTTAAAACTGATATAAATATTCCTCCCAAATAAACATCAGTAAAACTGTTTGATTGTTATTTAATCAAACAATGTTATATCTTTATGCTTGTTCTGGCCTATAAAAATTTTAATAATTTGATACCAAATATTAGTTTGAAATTAAAATATCACATTTTTTTCAATTATATTTCAAATTACAGCATATATATTCATATACAGTCTTTTGTTTCGAGAATTACATAATTTCTGAAAAGCGTTCAGTAGAAAAAAGTTTGTTTAAAAATTAAAAATGTGTTGCACTATTTAAAGGTTTTGAATAACATGCTTCAACTCTCAAAAGTTTCTTTATTTCTTAATATTTTTTTTTTCCTTTTTTTTCTTTGTCTCTTTTAAAGATCAAATGAATTTTAGCATTTTTACTAATATATATAAATATCTTCAACTGATCGTAAAGAATTTTAAATGAATCTTATAAGGTTTTCATAATACATTTTAGCCAAGTATCTATAAATTAATCACCTTTACTCTAAATGACTATTGACAAAAAACAATTAATAAAAGGTCACAATCTATTCGTCATATTTTAGAAGTCATTTCTTTTGGTATTCTTTTTATCAAAAACTGAAATAATAATAATAAAAAATATAAAGTCAATGATGTTTTATAAATACTTTAAAAAGGTCCATTTAATTATTTCGGAGACATATTAAATATTTAAAAATACTCGCGATTAATCTATTGTGTTTGCCAATAGTTTTGTTCATATTTATTAAATTTTTCATATTAAGAATGATGGCATTATCTACTCAGTACTAATTTTTTGACCAATAAAATCTACTGAATACTCTAATAATCATAATAAATGTTAATATAAAACAATTAAATATCAAGTAAATAAAATTAATTAAAATTGAATTGTGCAGTATTTCTGGAATGCAAAATGAAGATATTTATTTATAACAATAAGACAAATACAATTTTGATCTAATAAAATATTAAGTAGCAAAAAGTTTTTGTTTTATCCATTTGATTAAAATAATTTACGTTAATTAGAATGTAAAATGCGTAATTTAAAACTGAAATTGAAAAAATTTTTTATTTAAAATTTATCATTATTAACATAACATTATTTGACATTATTGAACAATATAGAACATTATTTGACATTATTGAACAATATAGAACATTATTTGACATTATTGAACATTATTCGGAAATTTAAATATAATTTTAATTTACTTAAAATGGGGTTATCAGATTTTTCTTGTTTTAAACCTAAATTGAGCGTCGCAATTAAAAAAATTTTCCTGAAAACGAAACTTAAAATTCTATAAAAAATACATAGTGTATTAAATTAGGCTGCCTTGCTTATACCAGATATTATGATGATTGCTAGAGGCACAAAAAAACTGTATTTTTTACATCACCATGACCAAAAAGTTATAGTGATTTATAAAAGTAATAAGATCACAATTTTGATAATTCATTATTTTAAACAGACTTATAATTAAATAAAATAATAGAAATACTTTTTATGGTGAGGGTTGTTGTTTTTAAATTTTATGACAAAAATACTACTACCTTAGTTTATATTCAAGAAATATCATATATCATTAATTTTTCATATTCATTTGGATTAAAGAAAGAAGTTTATGTGTGAATGCCTTCAGTACCAAACATTTTTAGATCCTTATTCTAGATCAAAATATTATTATTTTAAATTAAATTAAAAGTTATTAAAAAAATGATAATAATTGTTTACTTAATTTAGCACTTTCTTGAACAATTAAAACTCTTCAATGTAAAGGAGATCATTAGTTAAAAATAATAATGAAAAATCATTGAATATTAAAAATAAAAATGTTTTGAGGACATATTTGTTGAAGCATTTAATATTTCTTTGAACAGTTTTGATAATTTTAGCAAACGTTTTAATATTCAATATTCTAAGAATTTGTAGATTGCTGTAGGATTAATCAATTTTAATTGCAATATTTTCCTTTCAAATTTTTAAATTCTTAGTAATATCTTTCAATTTCTTTCGCTTATTTGAGAAATCGTTTATTATAAATCTTTTGAATTGACTAAACTTTAAAATCATTAGAATAGGAAGACTAAAATTAGTAATTTTTAAAATTACGAATGTTTTTATTTTACTCTTTAATTAATACAAGCATCATACATATAATGATTAATAATTTAAAGTATTTTTTTTATAATTTGCATTTTCTAATTAAAACTAATAACCGTCGTCTATTTTGTCAAAAGCTGCGTTAGGGTAATTTTTGTCCGGTTAATGAATTTTTAAAAATTCTTAATTGGAAAGACTGAAACATTTTCCAGAACATAAAAGTACAGAAGCTCATTTCGACTCGGCATATGCTACTTCTCTTCTGTTGGGATGAAGTATGCAATGTAAGATCTTTCCTTTTTCTTGAGAAATTAAATAAGCTTCTTTAAAAGATATTATCTAATTTACTTCACTGAAGAATGCCAGATGCATTTTCCTGGGATAATGAGAGCTTTAATTGGAGGAAGAAAATCACCGGTTAATAATTAAGAAAAATTACTTGCATTATGCTGGCAGTGCTTTTTGAACTGTAATCTGAAACAGCATACAATACACCAAGAATGACGAACTCATAGAGATGAATTTCCCATTTATTATATAATTATACTATATTATTACTAAATTAATATTATATATATATATATAATTATACTATATTATTATATATTTAATTACTATATTATTTAATATAAGATGAAATTAGTTCCGCATAAAGTTATATTTTTAATTCATATAATTGATTTAATAAAATCGTATATATTGATAATTTATTTAAAAGTAAGTATAATGTATTTAATAATTAATGTAATGTATTTAAAATTAATAAGTAATATTTATTTGCCTTTGTTTAAAAATGCTCTTATAACGAATTAACTAAAAATTGTGATCGATATTACTTTTTATAGATTAATTTAATAAAGCCGCATATATTGGTAATTATATTTAAAAGTAAGTGTAATGTATGTGATGTATTTAAAATTAATAAATAATATTTATTCGCCTTTGTTAAAAAATGCTCTTATAATAAATGGACTCTTAAAAATATGGTAGATATTACTTTGCTTTATTGATTAAATAAATGAAGATGCATCTATTTATTATTTATAGATTAATTTATATATATTAATTTAATAAAGTCGTATATATTGGTAATTTATTTAAATTATAATGTATAAAAAATTAATAAATAATATTTATTCGACTTTTAAAAAAATGCTCTTATAACTATATTATGAACTCTTAAAAAAATAGATATTATTTTAATTTATCGATTCAATACATAAACATTTATCTATTTATTATTTATCGATTAATTTATAGATTAATTTAATAAAGTCGCATATATTGGTAATTTGATTAAAAGTATGTGTAATGTATTTAATTTTAAATGTAATGTATTAAAAATTAAATAATATTCATTCGCTGTTAAAAAAATGCTCTTATAATAAATGAACTAAAAATGTGGTAGATATTACTTTAATTTATTGGTCATATAAATAGTCTACAAAATTTTTTAAATTACATTTTATGTGTTCAATATTAAACTTATTTTAGCTATTTTAAATTAAAGTAGTATGATTATTTATCCTACAATTGAAGTACTTAGGGTTTTAAGCTTATTGTTTACTAAAAATTAAACAAATTGTGTTAATAAAATATTTTTGGAAAACTTATACTGCTAATTTGATCGTGAAATATGAAGTAAATGATATATGCCTAAATAAACTATTATAAGCTAATTGTTTTTCAAAATTGAATATAGTACTAAAAAAAATAATTATATAACTATATTTTATAGGTTCTGGTACATTTTTTTACTCTTATACAGTATTAAAAATTTAATAAATTAATAAGTAGACTGTATTTTCAGGACTAAATTTATTTTATAAACCCCCCACACTTATATATATATACATATACATATATCAATAACTTACAGTTAATGTTTATATTTTGCTATTTTATTAAACATTTATCTATTTCTTAACGCAATATCTTTTTTAGTTAAAATAAAAATATTTTAAATTTTCTTAAGTACAAATCTCTGAAAATAATAAACTTACATTCATCTTACAATAAATGCTTTTATTTCTACCTTGAAATATGAAACATTAAAAAGCCTTGTAAAATCTCCAATATTTCTTTTGGATGGAAGCATAAGTTACAAACTGAATCTTTAAAATCAAACTAAAAGAAGATTACATTTCGTTGTTGAACTTGGAAAGAAAAGAATAAAATTCGAAATTGTTTCAAAAGTAAAGTCGTCTGCAATTCTCCTTGTTGCCACTTACACAGCAGGATGAAAGGGAAATCTTAATCCTCAGCATGCAGGCAGATGGAAAATAAAGAAGAAAACATGCTACGGCGTTCAAAATCTGGCAGTGAGTAAGAATACTGTGTTGAAAATTCAATTACCATTCCCTGCAGACAAAAATCAAATATTTATTTCGAATCGTTGACATTCTCATTTCCTTGAACTAAGCGCATTAAATTTTAAAAAAATGGTTAATGCCTTTTCCTTTATGGGGTTTAGAAAATAGCAGGTGTTTTGATACTCACAAAAGCAGATTGCCAGAAAATTGATTTTACCTGAAGATTTACGAAAATGTCAACTGGAACTCTATAAAAGCAATTAATTAAATGGATCTGTACAACTTGCGGTTTAATGTGAATAAGATTAATTGCTTTTGCTCAGAAGCTCATTGCAGTCCCTTAATCAAAACTAAATACCGAAGAAAATTAATCGTTTCCGTGTAAAAAACAATAATTGAATTATGGGCATTTACCGAAAGATTGTTATTTTTAAATTAGAACAATATTGATTGCTTTTAATGTTCTAAAAAAATAACAATAATTCACGTAACTTAAAATTATTTCTTTTATTAAGGTTATTACGATTTGCAAATAAAAAATAAATAAATGATTTAATTTGAAAACTTTCGGGAAATGGGAATTAAAATTAATAAGTTGGATGAGAATGTTGGCTATTCAAGTTCAATTGTTTTTGGTATTGCATTGTCTAGTAGTATCGATTATTTAAAAAAAAAAACAGGCAATATCAAAAAAATTGGAACATCTAAAATTCCTTTTGAATATATCGATTTCCAATTTTTATGTCATTTATATCGATTTTTTTGTCTTTGCATTTTAATATTATTTATACTCATTATATTCTATAAAAAATTAGTATTTCCTCCATATGACAAAAAAAATAACCGCAATACATTTAAAAATAACGTTTAAAATATAGATTTATGCTTATATAGTTTTTTAACATAGTTTTTATATAATTAATAATTTCTAGTTTTTATATGGTTAATAACTACTAGTTTTTATATAGTTATCTTATATAGTTTTTTAATTTTTATTAATTGTGAAGAAATGCAGTTTTTTAGTTCATGTTATGCATACTCTGAAAAGTCCGACGAAAATTAAATCTTGATACAATTCCAAGATGTCTTTGGGTTATAACTGCACAGAATACACCTGTACAAAATTCCTGGACAAGTCTTAAATCTAAGTCTCAAGTCTATCTTCCTAGTCAAGTAAAAATCATTAGATTTTATTTTGATTACGAAATCTCTTGTCCACACAATAATAGCGGTTGATACAAACATTTTTGGAGAAAACAAACGATTTTTATGAATGATTTAAAATACAAACTTCTTGAGCATCAAGAATATAGTGTTTATAAAGTGTGCCACGAACAGTCCCTGTGGGATTCTTTAATGTAGATCTGTGGTCAATACGGATCTTTAATGTTGATTATCTTAGAGTTTGAATTATATTGCAAGGGTAACTATCCAGTATATAAGTATCACATTGCAAACTTTTACTAATTCATCTAAATTCTGATGTGAAAAGTTAACAACCTGGTCGTGATTTCCATTGAGTCTTCTCTTTTTTAAGCCTTACCGAATCTTCTTATACAGCCAAAGGATTCAAACTTTCGAACGTTTACAAGTTGGTCTGATAGAATAACCACTAACCCACTAGTGTGGCATACGTATAAAAAATAAGTTCTACTAAATTGCATAACGATATATTCATAGTATCCACTATTGCATTCATATTATAATTCAGGCTGGGTAATATCTATTTATCTACGCCTTTAAATCATAGCCCTCATGAAATTTTCGTGAGAAAATCTTTTATCGCAAGTTCACAAGAGATACATCAGTAAATTTTGCCAAAAAACTCACCAAAACTGCAATTTTTTTTTTGTACCTAACAAATTGGGAGAGTTTCACATAAAAATACAGATTCAGACAGATAAATTAGATCAATTTAAGTGGAATATGCTTGTACAAATACTAATTAGCAAAAATAAACAATTATTAATTATATTTACATTTGCTTAACAAATACCTTATTGTAAGTCCTTACTGTAAATTATAATTAAATAGACTATTAGTGAAAAAATACATCATAATATCTTTGAACATGTCTTATTAATGTAAAACAAGTAATATAAAAAAAAAAAAGTTTTAACGTCAATTCCTACTACAATTTTACTATATTGTAGAAAAGTCCTTTACAAATAAAGTTGAAATTTTTCTCTTACATCTGGCGCTATCTATTATTAAATACATGCAATTAAATAAAAAAAACTGAAATTAATTAATTAAATTTAATTGCTGAATTAATATTTGAAAAAAACTGTATTAACACCAAGTGTCATCCACTACAAGTTAAAAAAAAATGTATTTGAACTCGAGAGGATGAATAAAAAGTATTTTATGAATGATTGAAAATTTGAACAAGATATATATACAGGGAGAGTGTGAGCTAATAGAAGGAATTGAAAAATGCAATTCAAAAACGTAAAAACAGCGGCTATGGTTTTCTTGCTTATTTTTTGCCTGAAAAATAATTTATTATTTGATAAAAAGAGAAAAGATAAAAATTTAAGTATAGCAATTGCAAGGGTAAAACAATAATAATAACAAAATTAAAAAAGAAGCAAATGAGTAAAAAAAATCAACCACTTTTCGCATCTTCTGTCCAAAAGATTCATGAAAATAAGCCTAACAATTACTGAAAAAAAAGTAGTTTAGCTTTCAATTTTTTTCACTCAGATCTTACATTAAATGCTTTTTTTTTAAATTTTTTTTTTCAATTCTGGTTTCGTAAATAAGCCGCGAAGGTAACTTAAAACAATTTTAGCTTTATTTTTTTTTCCCTATTTGTGGCTATTTCATACGGCATTTCAGGTTTAAAATGATTTGAAAAGTAGAAAAAAAAATAATCCAGGTAAAATAGCTTGGCTTTTTCAAGTTACATTCTAAGTGCTGTAATTTTTTTTTTTACTTGTAAACAGAAACTAGCAATTCTTAATGTAATTAGTTCCATGATTTTTTTTTTCTCAATTCTTTTATGTCGTCCAAAATATTTTATGATTTTTTGTATAAGACTGAAATAAGAAAATATTTTTTCCAACTATAAATAAACTAACATTTTTTAAAAATATTATTATAATAATTTGTTACTTTACAAGAAAGACTATAACAAGATAAATGTGTATTTTGTATAAATTTCAAATTCAACATGTATTCTAAAATTAAAAAAACAAAAATTGTTTTAAAAACAGTTTTCAACGTCTTGCTTTCTTTTCCAATGCATTTAATTTAATTTAAAAATTAATTTAAATTAAATTGTAATTAAATGAAATTCAATTGTAATCAAATTAAATTAAATTAAATTAAACTGTAAAGAAAATAAAAAAATGAATTTTTAATTTATTTTAAAATTAAATTAAATTTACAATTAATTACATGAAATTAAAATTTATATTAACTTTTTATTTAAATTTAAAAATTTAATTTAAATTAAAATAAATTAGTTAATTTAAATTAAATAAAACTGCAATCAAATTAAATAAAATTGCAATTATATTAAATTAAACAAATTATAATTAATTAATTATGAATATAAATTTATTTGTAAAATACCATATTGTTATGCTCAAAAATCTACGTAACTTTCAATAGGGATCTTATGATGTTCAACAATATGTTTTAAAATAATAATTCTTGAGAATTACGTTATGAAGATTTTTGTGTAAATATTCAGGATATTCAAATAGTTTAGTAATTTATGCTTATCTTCATTATTCATTTGGCTTGATTAACTGATATATTTAATGTTTCTCTAGAAGCTGCACCTTATAAAGAAATAACTAATTCGATGGCAACAGGACAATTTTCCTCAAATATATGCCTGAAATCTTAGAATTATTAACATAAAGTATACCATATATAGAAGTATTAAAGTATTCCATTATATAAAAGTATCTTGCATAAACATATTATAATTGTAATTTTATTTTAATGGAATTCACCCATAATTTTTATTTAAAACTGGATTTATTTAAACCACTAAAACATCATACGATATTTTCAGATATATAAAAACCGTTAAGGATTACAACATGATCTAAAAAAGCAAATATTTAACCAATACATTAGCTGATTATAATATAGATATTTATATATATATATAAATAATATTATTTAAAAATACTTTTCAACATATCTATATAAAAACAGGCCGGAAAAAATTTCTTTTACAGACAGTAAAACATTATAATATTTCAATAGCCTACGTATGTAAAAAATGGTCCATAGGTTATAAAACAAATAATGTGAAGAAAATGGTTGTAGGTAAGAATTTCTTAAATATTCAGTACAATTGAATAATTATACAATAATTATTCAGCTATTCAGTATTCTCTGGTTTATTTCGAAAGTTTAAACTTATGGAATAAATTTAAAATGGGCTTCCAAAAAGCACGCACATATCATAAAACGTGACAAGTTTCAGAAAATATCTCATTCATTTATTATTTGAAACAAAAGGAATAGAAGGCATTTTGTAACTATTCTTGGAAACATTCTATTCGTTTAAAAACACAGAGAAGGTATATTACAAGGTAATTCTAACAACTTCTAGAACTTTCATGTTTCAATAAAAATCTATATTTTAATACATTTAATTATTTTTCAGATATTAATTAAAATTAAAAACCGTTTGTCATTTTAATGTAAATAAGCCTATTATATACTTGTATATTCATTTAAATATTTTAATGATTTTTTAAAGAGTTTATGTAATATTATATTATTCTCCTCGATATTTAATATCATTTTTAAAATAGTGTAATTTTAATTATGTAGCATATTTTTATAAAATATATAGCATTTAGAAACGTATCTTGTAACCATTTCTCTATAATGAACATGGAATTGTATTACTGATTAGTATTTAAGAATAAAATTTGAGGGTACATTCTTGTTTTCTAAAATGTAGGAATACAGTCTTAGTAAATCTTTCTGTATTCAAAAATGTAGGAATACAGTTTTAGCAAACTTTTCTGTATTCAAAAAATATTTTTACTTTGTTCTAACTTTAATTCCATCTAAATTGAAAATAAAGAAAACATATTTTTATAACAAATACATGTGAATTTAATTTTTTTCATATTCTGTAACCATGCTTTCCCCTAAGCACTGGTAAGAGCGCCCCCTGTGGCGTTCAGGAGAAACTTACAGTGCGCCTCGAGACTCTTCCCCGACAGGAAGTAAACCACAAATTGTGCTCCTGCTGAGAAAAGATTAATTTATAGTCTTTCATATCGATAACAAATATATTTTACTCAGTTCTGCATAATAGTTGGCGCACAGATTCGCACCCAGAGATGATGTATATTTCGCGCATCCCGCACATACCTGAGTATCAGATTTTCAGACTAGAAGTAGAATCCTTCTACGAATCTATAATTATATGTCTTTAAATGTGCTGAATTTTGTCTGTCGTTAAGTGTACGTGTGTGGTGTTTGTGTGTGTGTAAATGAAGCTGTGAGTTCTCTGATCTATGTCTCAAGTATCTCAACCCAATTACACTCAGTTACAATTCCTCGCACACTGCAATTCTAAAATATTACAGATGCACAACCTGCACAAAAGAATTTTAAAATATTATAGGAAAATATTTTAACAGCATAATCATTAATTATTTGACGTGTTAAATAAAAGTAAATATGTATAACAATCTTGATGACTACAAATTTTTATTATTTTGTAGATTGAATTTCTGATATAACAATAATTCTTTCAAACTGCGGCATTGTCTTAATTAACTGACATTGCAATCTCTTTCTGTTCAAAAGTAAAACTGCATTTAATATTGATTCTTTTAGAAATGTCCAAAGTTTGGTTTGTAGCTCTACGGTCATTTTGTGCACACTTTAAACTAATTAGACAGAGACCCGTAGTTTAACGTAGATTCCGAATCATTAACAAACATCCATGTCACTACCCGAAACTAGAGAATCTGATGAAACAATATGTAACGCCCGGATTAAACGTGCAATTTAATGCGTGCAATAAATAACTTGCAATTTAATACGTAATTTAATGCAAAATTTATCGGCCCATATTAGTCTGGTTTGCCGCTCTACGGTCATTTTGTGCACACTTTAGGCGAACCCCTAACAAACAGCCATGCCACTGATAGGATTTAAACCTGAAGCCTGTTGTACCAAATGCCAGAGTGCTAGCCAGGTGGCCATCGGGCCACTACCACATTAGTGGAAAGCATATTGCTACTACACTGAAGTGACAAAAGTCATGGGATAGCAATATGCAAATTTTCAGATGGCAGTAGCATCGCGTAGAACAGGTATAAATGCGCAGTGCGTTCGCAGAGCTTTCATTTCTGTTCAAGTTATTCATGTGAAGAGGTTTTGACGTGATGATGACCGCACGACGGGAATTAACAGACTTTGAACGCGGAATGTTAGTTGTAGATAGACCCATGGGTCATTCCATTTCGGAAATCGGTAGGGAATTCAACATTCCCAGATCCACTGTGTCAAGAGTGTGCCGAGAGTATGAAATTTCAGGCATAACATCCCACCATGGACAGCGCAGTGGTCGACCGCCTGCACTTAACGACCGAGACCGGCGACGTCTGCAAAGAGTCGTAAAGTCTAACAGACAAGCAACACTGTGTCAAATAACCTCAGAAATCAATGTGGGACGTACAAGGGACTTGTCTGTTAGAACTGTGCGGAGAAATTTGGCTTTCTTGGGCTATTCCAGCAGAAGACCGACTCGAGTGCCTTTACTGACAGAACGACATCGCTTGCAGCGACTCTCGTGGGCACGTGAGCATATCGGTTGGTCCCTAGATGAATGGAAAACCGTGGCCTGGTCCGATGAGTCACGATTTCAGTTGGTAAGAGCTGATGGTAGGGTTCGAGTGTGGCGCAGACCCCACGAAGCCATGGACCCAAACTGTCAGCAAGGCACTGTTCCAGCTGGTGGTGGCTCCGTAATGGTGTGGGCTGTTTTTCATGGCATGGACTTGGTCCTCTGGTGCGACTGGACTGAACATTGACTGGAAATGCTTATGTTCAGCTACTTGGAGATCACTTGCAGCCATTCATGGACTTCATGTACCCAAACAAAGATGGGATTTTTATGGATGACAATGCGCCAGGTCACCGGGCCACAACTGTTCGCGATTGGTTTGAAGAACATTCTGGACAATTCCAACGAATGATCTGGCCACCTAGATCGCCCGACATGAATCCCATCGAGCTTTTATGGGACATCATCGAGAGGTCTGTTCGTGCCCAAAATCCTGCACCATCAACGCTTTCACAATTATGGACGTCTATCGAGACAGCATGGCTCAATATTCCTGCAGAAGACTTCCAACGACTTGTTGAGTCCATGCCACTTCGAGTTGCTGCACTTCGCCGGGCGAAAGGAGGGCCGACACGATATTAAGAGGTATCCCATGACTTTTGTCACTTCAGTGTATATTGGTGAAGAGAATCCTAGGTTCTTTTTTCTTTCTAATGCAACTGGAAAATACTTAGATAGTTATCGTTATGCCGTAATCAAGGGCGACTCTCAACCGACGTTACTCATTTAGCACTACTAAGAGGACACTTGCAGCTTGAAGATATACTACGGACCCAAGTAAAACTAACCCCGCAGAGCTTTGCGATCATATATCTACGATCACGTAGCCTACTGTTTAAAGTGGATTCCTAACCACTACAAATAGTGACCTGCGGCCTGATGGCCAATTGGCTATCGTTTTGTCTTTGGTTCCACAGGCTTCAGGTTTGAATCCTGACGATGGCACGGATGTTTGTGAGTTGTTCGAAATCCACGTTAAAATCTAGGCCCCGGACTAATTAGCCTAAAGTGTGCACAAAATGAATGTAAAGCGACAAGCCAAACCAAACCACTACAAACATCCATGGCACTGCCTGGACTCAAACCAGAAAAAAGTGGTACCGAGCTCTAGCCACCCAGCCATCAAAGCCCAGAACCATAAATCAGTAGGCAAAATGAAAATCATTCTGGAATCTTTATAATACTTTCTATAAATTTGTATTCGAAAACCTAATAGATTTTTCTATATTGTTTGCACGGATATAATGAGAGATAGCATTATCATGTACTGATTTAATATAATTTAATTTCAGTCGTAGTACCTATTAATGTATTCAATTTAAATAACATATTTTATTTGTTTCTAAAAATCTATTAAATAAATAGCTGTTATTTTACATCACAACAACTACAAATGACAAATAAACAACAAACAGAAACCTTCAGTTTTGATGCAAAACTGATTTCGCAGGAAATCTTTAGGAATCTGAACAAAAAACAAGAAGAATCTGAATGCTGATTTCGATATCTAATTGATCCAATTAATTCTTCCTGCCGAGATACCAGAAAGAATGGATTGCCATTTTTCCCTTGCAATCCTTAAAATGTTTCTGGATGTTTTCGGATAATTTAATTATACCACGCACTGAGTATTGCGGAGGAAAGTTTTTCTGACTTCCTAAACTGTTATCCACTTACTTGGGTTAATTACATTACATGCAATTGTATTTTCGATACTCAACATAAACTGTTTTACTTTACTTTATTCGTGTAATCACGTTAACTTTAACGTTAAAAAACTATCAGATGCCTTTTCAAGTTGAAGAGGAATGTCAGTGAATTGTGATTGGAGTTTATGCTAACTCAGGCGTTAACCATTTAATTGCATTCGGATTTAGAAATGGAAACTTTTTTTTCCTTCTAATTAAAATTTGTGGTCTAATTAATTTTTAAAACTTATTATAAATTTTATTTTTATCGCTATGAATGATATTAATTTTTAGTTCGAGGAATTTGTTTTATGAACAAAATTTCTAATATATGTCTAATTTAGCAAGATAAATAGTCCATATTATTTTTGTTCTAATGCAGCTAGCAAACACTTAGACAGTTATCTTTATACCCTAATCAAGGACTGATCCGACGCTGCTCATTTAGCACTACCCAGGGGGCACGTACAACTTGAAGATATACTTCGGACACCAGTAACACTATCCCCGCAGCGCTTTATTATCATATTAGACAGGGACCTACGGTTTAATGCGAATTCCGAATTAATACAAACAAACATCCATGGCACCCTCCGGGACTTGAACCCGAAACATGTGGTTCCAGGCTTCAGAGTGCTAGTCATTCGGCCATCAAGCCTCAGTTGCAAATCATTCCGGAATATTTATAATATCCAATTCTGCATTTAAAAACTTCGATTTATCTATATTGTTTGTGTGAATATAACAAAAGATTACATCAAAATGTATTATTTCAATGATTTAACATAATTGCATTAAGGCCTGATAACCTAGTGGCCAGCGCTTTGGCATGTGGTACCTCCTATACCGAGTTCGAATCCCGGCTATCCCCCCTATATTGCTATCTGCATCAGAACAACAACAACGATATAATTACATTATTTCCAAATTAATTTTAATTTCAGTCATAGTACCTATAAATGCACTCAATTCAAATACCAAATTTTATTCTTTTAAAAATTCATTGAATAAATAGCTGCTAATTTTATTCTCAACAATTACAAATGAATAAATAAATAACAAAGAGAAACCTTCAGTTATGAAGCAAAACTGATTTTTAGACTCTGTAGGAAACCACCAGGATCTGAATAAAAAACGAGAAGAATTTGAATGTTGATTTCGAGATCTAATTGATCCAATTAATTCTTTCTGCCGAGATACCAGAAAGAATGGATTGCCATTTTTCCCTTGCAATCCTTGAATTGTTTCTGGATGTTTTCGGATAATTTAATTATACCACGCAATGAGTATTACGGAGGAAAGTTTTTCTGACTTCCTAAACTGTTTTCCACTTACTTGGGTTAATTACATTATATGTAATTGTATTTTCAATACTCAACATAAATTGTTTTACTTTACTTTATTCGTGTAATCACGTTAACGTTAAAAAACTATTAGATGCCTTTTCAACTTGAAGAGGAATGTCAGTGAATTGTGATCGGAGTTTATGCTAACTCAGGCGTTAAATCATTTTATTGTATTCGGATTTAGGAATGCAAACTTTTTTTTCCCTTTCTGATTAAAATTTAGGTTTTAATTAATTTTTAAAACTATGTGCATTATTAAAAATAAAAATTATTTTTATTTCTATGAACGATATTCATTTTAAGTTCAACAAAGTTGCTTGATTAATAAAATTTAAAATAAATATGTAATTTAACAAGGTAAGTCCATATTAAAAATGACATTTTGTGTATATTTACTAGCATTTGAAATTTTTATCAAAACAATCATAATAATTGTATATTTCTCTATTTTATACACATTGATACTAAAACGGATAATAGATCCTTCTACCTCTACAATACACCACAAAACATCACTGTGCTTAAAGTTGAGTTGTCTCATGACAGTTTAAGAATAATATGTGTGAGATGCCTGAGTGGACTCTGGGACGTTCTTACAGTCATAAGAAACGGGACCTACTGCTTAAAGCGGATTCCGAAACATTACAAACATCCATGGCACCACCGGGACTTGAACCGGAAACCTGTGGTACCAAACGACAGAGCGCTAGCTATTCTGTCATCGAGCCCCAGAAACAAAAATCTGTAGACAGGAGGCGTTGCAAATCATTCAGGAATCTTTATAATGCTTAAATCGTCATTCGAAATCAAAACAGACTTCTCTATGTTGTTTGTATGAATGTAACGAAAGATAACATTAAAATATATTACTTGAATGATTTAATATAAGTACATTGGGGCCTGATTCCCGAGTGATTAGCGCTCGGTACACGATACCACAGGTATCGGGTTCGAATCCAGGCTCTTCCATGGATGTTTGTTGTGGTTCGGAATCCACTTTAAGTCTTAGGTCCCGTTCCTAATAGGATCGTAATTAGAGCATGGTGTGGACAGTGTTACTCGCGTCCTTAGCATATTTTCAAGCTACATGTGACCCTGGTTAGTGTTCACTGAACTTAAAATGAACATAATTCCTAGAAATAAAAATAACTTATTTTTAATAATGCATATAGTTTTAAAAATTAATTAAAACCTAAATTTTAATCAGACAGGGAAAAAAAAAGTTTCAATTCCTAAATCCGAATACAATTAAATGATTTAACTCCTGAGTTAGCATAAACTCCAATCCCAATTCACAGACATTCCTCTTCAAGTTGAAAAGGCATCTAATAGTTTTTTAACGTTAAGGTTAACGTGATTACACTAATAAAGCAAAAGTAAAACAATTTATGTTGAGTATCGAAAATACAGTTGCATATAATGTAATTAACCCAAGTAAGTGGAAAACAGTTTAGGAAGTCAGAAAAACTTTCGTCCGTAATACTTAGTGCACGGTATAATTTAATTATCCGAAAACATTCAGAAACAATTTAAGGATTCCGAGGGAAAAATGGCAATCCATTCTTTCTGGTATCTCGGCAGAAAGAATTAATTGGATCAATTAGATCTCGAAATCAGCATTCAAATTCTGCTTGTTTTTTATTCAGATTCCTGGAGATTTCCTGCATCAAAACCGAAGGTTTCTGATTATTTTTTTATCTGTCTTTTGTAGTTGTTGAGATTAAAATTAATAACTATTTATTTCGTGAATTTTTAAAAGAATAAAATATTTTATTTAAATTAAATACATTTATAGGTACTAAGACTTAAATTAAAATTAATATAGAAATAATTTAATTATATCGAATCATTTAAATATTACATTTTGATGTTATCTAACTTTATATTCATATAAGCAATATAGAGAAGACTATACAGATATCGAAATGATTTGTATTCTGTCTACGGATTTGTGGTTCTGGGGCCTGATGGCATAGTGTCCATCTGTCTGGTGCTCGGTATCACAGGATTCGAGTCCCGGCGGTAGCATGGATGTTTGTAGTGGTTCACAATCCACTTTAAACCGTAGGTGCCTATCTGATATAACTATAGAGGGTCACAGAGCCCTATCAGACTTCTCACCGTCATCATTTCCAAATTGTAAAGGGCAACTCAGCTCTAAGCATAGAGATGTGGTGTGGTGCAGTTGTAGCCGTATCTATTATCTGTATTAGCATTAATGAGTATAAAATAAAGAAATATACAAATAATAAAATTTTTTTATTAAACTATAAAATTTCAAATATTATTAAATATACACAATTTTTTTTTTTAATATTTACTCTTTATGTTATTAATTTAGATTTATTTTTGAAATTGTGTTAATAAAGAAAATTCCATAAATTAAAAATTTATATGATTTATATCAATAAAAATAATATTTTTAATAAGTTTTAAAAATTCATTAGACCCTAAATTTTAATTAGAAGGAAAAAAAAAGTTTCCATTTCTAATTCCGAATACAATAAAATGATTTAACGCTTGAGTTAGCATAAACCCCAATCCCAATTCACTGACATTCCTCTTCAAGTTGAAAAGGCATCTAATAGTTTTTTAACGTTAAGGTTAACGTGATTACACGAATAAAGCAAAAGTAAAACAATTTGTGTTGAGTATCGAAAATACAATTGCATATAATGTAATTAACCCAAGTAAGTGGAAAACAGTTTAGGAAGTCAGAAAAACTTTCGTCCGTAATACTCAGTTCAAGATATAATTTAATTATCCGAAAACATTCAGAAACAATTTAAGGATTCCGAGGGAAAAATGGCAATCCATTCTTTCTGGTATCTCGGCAGGAAGAATTAATTGGATCAATTAGATCTCGAAATCAGCATTCAAATTCTGCTTGTTTTTTATTCAGATTCCTGGAGATTTCCTGCATCAAAACCGAAGGTTTCTGATTATTATTTATCTGTCTTTTGTAGTTGTTGAAATTAAAATTAATAACTATTTATTTCGTGAATTTTTAAAAGAATAAAATATTTTATTTAAATTAAATACATTTATAGGTACTAAGACTTAAATTAAAATTAATATAGAAATAATTTAATTATATCGAATCATTTAAATATTACATTTTGATGTTATCTAACTTTATATTCATATAAGCAATATAGAGAAGACTATACAGATATCGAAATGATTTGTATTCTGTCTACGGATTTGTGGTTCTGGGGCCTGATGGCGGAGTGTCCATCTGTCTGGTGCTCGGTATCACAGGATTCGAGTCCCGGCGGTGCATGGATGTTTGTAGTGGTTCACAATCCACTTTAAACCGTAGGTGCCTATCTGATATAACTATAGAGGGTCACAGAGCCCTATCAGACTTCTCACCGTCATCATTTCCAAATTGTAAAGGGCAACTCAGCTCTAGGCATAGAGATGTGGTGTGGTGCAGTTGTAGCCGTATCTATTATCTGTATTAGCATTAATGAGTATAAAATAAAGAAATATACAAATAATAAAAAATTTTTATTAAACTATAAAATTTCAAATATTATTAAATATACACAAATTTTTTTTTTAATATTTACTCTTTACGTTATTAATTTAGATTTATTTTTGAAATTGTGTTAATAAAGAAAATTCCATAAATTAAAAATTTATATGATTCATATCAATAAAAATAATATTTTTAATAAGTTTTAAAAATTCATTAGACCCTAAATTTTAATTAGAAGGAAAAAAAAAGTTTCCATTTCTAATTCCGAATACAATAAAATGATTTAACGCTTGAGTTAGCATAAACCCCAATCCCAATTCACTGACATTCCTCTTCAAGTTGAAAAGGCATCTAATAGTTTTTTAACGTTAAGGTTAACGTGATTACACGAATAAAGCAAAAGTAAAACAATTTGTGTTGAGTATCGAAAATACAATTGCATATAATGTAATTAACCCAAGTAAGTGGAAAACAGTTTAGGAAGTCAGAAAAACTTTCGTCCGTAATACTCAGTTCAAGGTATAATTAAATTATCCGAAAACATCCAGAAACAATTTCAGGATTGCAAGGGAAAAATGGCAATCCATTCTTTCTGGTATCCCGGCAGGAAGATTTAATTGGATCAATTAGATCTCGAAATCAGCATTCAAATTCTTCTTGTTTTTATTCAGATTCCTGGCGGTTTCCTGCGAGTCTAAAAGTCAGCTTTGCTTCAAAACTAAAGGTTTCTGCTTGTTATTTATTTGTCTTTTGTAGTTGTTGAGATTAAATTTAACAGCTATTTATTTAACAAATGTTTAAAAGAAAAAATTAAGATCACTAAACAAATGCTTTCGAGAAATGCTTTCAATTTTGCGATAATAAAATGCTGTTGATCCAACATTTCAAATACTCTTTTTATCCTCTAAACAGGTCCTGATGGGCGAATGGCTAGCTCTCTTGCTCTCGGTACCACAGGTTTTGAGTTCGAGTCCCGGCGGTGCCGTGGATGTTTTTAGTGGGTCGGAATCCACTTTACACCGTAGTTCCCGGTTTGACATGATCGTAGATGGTTGAGGGGGTATTGTTACTCTGCGTCCGTAAATTATCTTCAAGCTACACGCACCTCCTGGGTAGTTCTAAGTGAGTAATGTCGGTGCAGCTCTTGCCTTAAAGCAGCCAAGACAACTGCCTAAGTGTTTGCCAGCTGCATTAAAACAAAAAAAATCCTCTAAACATGAATTTATAAGGAAAATAATTTCATGCATTGAATACATAGATTATTCATATTATCTACTTAATGATTATTACAAATATAATAAATATTATCATTTATTTTCCGAATAATAAATTTTTTATGTATATTACAAATCATAGTAAATCAATAGTTAAAAGGGGCATTTAGAGATAAAGCAGCGTCAGCGAGCATACATCTCAAAGTACCAAGTCAAGTTAGGCGTTTAGTATTACTCAAACATTTTAACACTTAAAAATAAACACATACATAATAAACTACAAATATGAATTAATTGAATAAGCATTTGAATTATAAAATTAATTAGTAAAGATATAGAAACTTAAAAATAGTAATAGAAGTACTTAAATATAATTGTTTTTTTCAATATGACGACATTAGAAATTATTATTAAATACATATTAAAATATCAGTATTAATAGTTCTGAAACATGGTTACAAATTACACTAAACATTGAACACGAGCATAAATCTCGAAACATCTAGTCAAGTCAAATCATGTCTATTGATTCTAATATGCTGAATTGACTCTAATGTTTCTAAAGCATTAAAACTGATTGGGATGTAAATAATTTTAATAAATTTAAATAATAAAGGAAAAGCAATTAGCTAAACAACACTCAGTAAAAGTTCAAATTCAAAGAAACGAAAATGTCCAAGTTTTCCAATAAGTAAGAGGAAGAATAAACCCAATAAATAAATTTGTTTTTCAATAAATTTATTATACTAGTATTATTTTTTTCTTAATAAGAGGACATAAAAATTATTTTCAATTACAGATTGAATACAGAATTTTTATAAGTATTAATAGTTCTGAAACATGATTACTAGTTTCACTAAATTTTGACTGGCACGAGCATAAATCTCAAAATACCTAGTCAAGTCAAGTCACATATTGCTTCCATTATGCTGAATTGCCTCCAATGTTACTTAGAGAAACCGTTAAAACTGATTAGAAAGTAAATAAGTTTAATAAAATTAATTAATAAATTAAAAGCAATTAACTAAGCAACATTTAGTAAAATAAATTCTAATTAGTCACCATAAACATTTTCTTTTTTTTTCAAATTAAAAGAAGGGAAAATGTTCAAGTCTACGAGACAGAACATAAAAATAGTAATAGAAGCACTTTAATATTTTTTTCTTAAAATAAGAACATTATAAATTATTTTCATATACAGATTGAAATATCAGTAATAGCAGTTTGAAAAATGATTGCTAATTGCACTAAATATTGCTGATACGAGCATAAATCACCTTGTCAAGTCAAATATTGCTTCCGTTATGCTGAATTAATTAGTTCTAATGTTCCTTAAACATTAAAACTAATTGGAAAGTAAATAATTTTAATAAATTTCAATGATAAAAGAAAAGTTAATATCTAAACAACACTTAATAAAAGTTGAAATTTAAAAAAGGGAAAAAGGTCAAGTTTTCCAATAAGCTAGAGGAAGAATAAACACAACTGACAAATTTGTATTTTTTGAGACATCAGCAAAAACCTTTGATCTTCAGAATTATAGTGTAATCAGGATGATTATTTCAGTAATAAAATAACCGCAGATTTATTTTGAACTGACGGCTGCCGTGAAATCCATTTTTACAGCACAATATTCCATTTCAAAGTATTTTCCTGACATCTAAGGTTACTTATTTTCGACGACGAAAACAATTTTTTATCCCGAAAATACTATCTTTAGGAGCTACACGGAACTCATTTTCCACTTCCTTTATATATATTTCTCGTTCCGGCTCCAATTTTCAGGAGCTTTTTGGAGGAAAAAACTTCTATATTTATGGTTCCAGCAGTATCATCGGAAAAGATAGTTCGCTGAAATATCGGGTGTCTTAAGAAAAGTACGTCAGAATAAGCCTTAGACGGAAAGATGCATGCGCTGTTTATATTTCTGCTTAAACTTCTAGGATGGAACTCCAGTTTTGTTCTATAACAAGCAAGCCCGTCAGGTTTTTTATATTCAGCAACAAATCAATAGCCGTCTTCTAAGAAAAACTTTTTAGGTTTCAAGTTATTTGATACTTTAAACATACTAACGGCGAAAAAAAAATTATAGTATGTTATAAATTTCAAAAAGATGTTACAATAAATAGCTTTTAGTCGGATTTTTCCTTTATTCTCAATTAGGTGAGTTACAAAAACTCCATTTTGCTTAGAAAGCATGTAAAAAGCTTTTCTGTTTGATAAATATTTTTTTTATAAATTTAATGTATAAAAAGAAATATCTAATATATGCTGCTTATATTTATACTGAATGTCTCTAGCTTACTTTTTGTAGGAATTCGAATGAGAAATGATATTGCTTTTTAACTTACCATGCAATAGCTTTTTTGCTTAATTAAAGATTTAGCAAAAATTTGTTACTTATGATTTTTTTTAATCATGTAATTTTTAAAAGTACAGAGAGAATAATTAATTTCATATAAAATTTAATTTTATACTGTTAGAACTATAAGAAAGAATAAATAATATAAATTTTCAATATTAAATAGAAAGTACTTCGAATTTTAGTCAATAGATTAATAGATATTTTTTTAAAAAAACAAGCAGGTAATTTCTGATAAAGTTAAAATGGTTTACTGTTTGTTATTGTAAGATTAAATGTTTTTTTTATGTATTTTTAAGTCAAATGTCTCCTAGTTGTCTTCAATAGCAGAGCGTAGCTCAATACAATGAGATATGAAAAATAGTTTTAGAATAGTTACAATGAGATAGAAATATAGTTTTTTACGTAGATACTATTAATTAATTAAGTAAAGTTATTAGGGTAATAATTCTTAATAGAATGATATTTATATTTAATTATATATTATGTCTATATATTATAGTTAAGTATTATTATGTTATATATCTAATTATATTTTATGTCCTACTCGTAGACCTTGTCATACTAAATTTGTTTGCGTGCTGGAGATTCCAGTTTTGAAACTGCTAGTGACTTGTTTTGCAATTTCTATTTTTAGAAATTAAGGAACTGTATGGTAAATATGATATATTATATCCTACTCACGGTGCTCATTATACTAAAGTATACCAAATTATTGTCGCTTTGCCAAATTATTAGGAAACTTGTTATGCCGTAAGAAATTCAGTTTGAATTTGCTAGTGACCTATGTTACAATCTCTACTTTTAGAAATTAAGAAACTTAACAGTAGAAGTTACATAGCTTGCAAGAGTCTTCCATTGGCAATCAAGGTTGTTCCTGAGGTTTTACGTGTTCCAACATAATACTCAAATTCAAGGCAGTTATAACTGAAAGTCTTCCCGGTAGACAATATCATTCCATTATCTCTCTTGACCTACATAAGAAGAACACTGCGTTCACCAATGTGTAGAAATAAATTTATGGTACAATTTTTTTAAAGGAATTTTTAGTTATGCAATCAATTAATGATCGTATTTGAGTTTTAAGGTATATAAGTATAATGAACCCTTAAAAATCGGTGTCTTGTTCTGTATAAAAAGACAGGCTATTTTATTCCCTCCAGAAAAGTGTTTCACTTTAAACTACCTGCTTCTAACGCTTGTTATGCCAAAAGTTAAAAAAAAGTATGCCTAAAAGTTGAGAGACTGCAAAGCATGCCACTATCATATTAAAAACTGTTATCTTCAGCACACTAACAAATTTGGCATAACAATCGTCATGAATATTATGTCCTATTCATGACGCTCGTTATGCCAAATTTGTTAGTGTGCTGAAGATTCAGGTTTGAAACTGCAAGTGACCTATGCTACAATCTCTACTCTTAGAAATTAAGAAGCTTAATAGTAGATATAACGATGGTTAGAGTCTTCCATTGGCAATCAAGGTGGTTCTTCAAGAAATTTTTCGTGTTCCAACATAATACTGAAATCCAGGACAGTTATAACTGAAAGTCTTTCCTTCAGAAATGCAATTTTTTCTTCTCCCTTGACCTACCGCGACCTGATGGCCAAATGGCTAATGGTCTGTCATTTGGTACCACAGGCTTTAGGTTCGAATCCTGGCTTTGGAATGGGTGTTTGTCAGTAGTTCCGAATCCACATTAAACTGTAAGTCCAGGTCTAATTAGACTAAAGTGTGCAACATCGACCGTAGAGCGAAAACCCTTGACCTACCGACATAAGAAGAACATGGGATTTACCGGTCTATAGAAATAAATTTATAGTACAATTATTTTTAAAAGAATTTTTAAGTAGGGTAATAAATCAAAGATCAAACTACGAAGAACCTGAATGGTAAGATATACATAAGTATAATGTACCCTTATAAATCGGTGTCTCGTTCTGTACAAAAGGACAGGCCATTTCATTCCTTCCAGAAAAATGTTTCACCTTAAAACGAATCCGAATATTCCAGGGAATTCAAAGATTTATTTTCATTCTTTCGAATAAAAGTGCTAGTGATCTAGTGCTAGATTAAACCTGCTAGTGATCTAAGTTGCAATCTATGCCTTCAGAAATTACGAAACTGAGTAGTAAATGTAATATAGGTTGTAAGTGTCTTCTATTGACAATCATGGTTCTTCCAGATATTGTTATGTGTTCCAACATATTACTCAAATCCAAGCAGTTGTAGCTGAATGTCCTCCCGGCAAAAATGTCATTTTGTCATCTCCTTTGACCTACCGCGACCTGATGGCCAACTGACTAACATTCTGGTCTTTGGTACCATAGGCTTAAGGTTCGAATACTGCCGTTGGCATGGATATTTGTTAGTGGTTCAGAATCCACGTTAAAACGTAGGTTCCGGTTTAATTAGACTAAAGTGTGTAAAAACTGACCACAGAGCGAAAACCAAACCTTTGACCTACCAACTTAAGAGAACACGACATTCATAAGTCTATAGAAACAAATTTATAGTGCAATTGTTTTTAAAAGAATTTTTAAATAGTGTAATCAATTAAAGATTAAACTAAGAAGAATCTTAATTTTAAGATATATAAGTACAAATAACCCTTATAAATCGGTGTCTCGTTCTGTACAAAAGGACAGGCCATTTCATTCCCCCCAGAAAAGTGTTTCACCTTAAAACGAATATCCCAGGGAATTCAAAGATTCATTTTCATTCCGTTGAATAAAAGGATCGTTGTTCAGCTCTGCGCGCGTTAATTAATTTGGAGGAAATTAATTGGATCTCTTTGTAGGAACGATTATAAATGAGTTTTCCGCGACTTCTCCTAATGAGCAGTTTCTCAGATCGCGGATGAAGATTTCGGGAGTTTCGAGTCCATGAGCCTTTTGATGATGAAAAGGGGGCTTTTCGGGAAAATTTCCGGCCATGCTGAAATGGAATAGGTTTATTTTGCGCAATGGTATTGAAATATTTGGTATAGTTAAGTAGGTTTCTCTCAATTATTAGTACTTCTTAAAAGGGCTTAGAATTTTCTCTTGAACAAAACTGCTTCATCAAAATAGAAAAATTAGTTTACGTGTTTATTTTTTGCTAACGAATTAAAAAACTTCTTTCAACAAAACAACTCGATGTAAAGAAAATGGTTGAATTTGAAAATGTTTAACTTGATTAAAAGTAATTAAATTAAACATTATTTCTATAAATAGAATATGTTCTGAGGATTTGAGAGCAACAATAAATTTAATGTAAGCAGTGTTTTCAAAACAAAAAATTCAAATATTTGAAAAAAGAGAATTTAAAGGTTTTTTTCGCCCTACTCATGGCTTAGTGGCGACGCTCGCCGCTGGTGAGCATTAAGTTCTCCTACCATGAGACCACATCGGTTCTTGGATTTGGTCAAGATGTTGCTGCCGACCAAATGAGATAAAAAAGGCGTTATTAAATTATCAATATTGTTTTACATTTCAATGAAGCCATGTTTAAATACAAAATCTAACATATTATACTCCTTATTTTTGAATATATTATTCCTCCTTCCAATATTTTTGTAAAAAGTTATGAACGATTAACGTAATTCAAAGTTTTGTATTTATTTCTTTTGTTTCTGAATAATTAATTTTGCTGAATGCATAATTTTTTCAGATAGTTATCAATTGTTTTATTACTGATGAATGAAAATACAAAGTCCACAACTTCGAACTAATATTACTACTACTAATTATTACTTTTGCTTAAGGATTTTATTTTCTAGGTATGCCCGACTCGTGGTTCAGCAGTAACGTGCGCCACGGGTAAACATTACGGCCTAGGTTCCATTCGCTGGCGGCTTGGTTGTAGACACTGTTTCGAAAAAACAAACAAACGTGGAGACTCGATTGACTAACTCATCGGCATTACAGTCCATGATGCACTTTGACCGTTTGCCTACTGACCGATTATGAAACAGATGTTTTATTTCTAGGGGTAGGGTTATTAGCTCTTCGCCTAACGCTCTTGAAATATATTAATTCAGGATCTATATTTTAAAATGGATTCCGAACCACTACAATCAACCATGATACAGCCAGGACTTGTTTAAATACTAAGACTTGTCTACTTGCTTAAGACGAAGTCTACTTGTTAATCGGAAACCTGTGATAGCGAGTTATAGAACGTTAGTCACTCGGCCGTCAGGCTCCAATATTTTCATAAAAGGTTATTTTATTATCAAATTCAAATGAGGGGATGTTTATGCTTCCACACATTGCCCACAAAGAAACAGAGGGCTTATATCAGTGGAGATTAAACGATTGTACTGACTCCTGTAACTCATTCTGAACTAAGGTAATCTAATCTGAGCTATAGCACATTCTACCTTCTCATTGCTATCACATCCTCAAGACCTGATGGTCGAGTGGCTAACGCTTGGTAGCACAGGTTTTGAGATCGAGACCCAGCGTTGTCATGGAAGTTTGTAGTGGTTCGAAATCCACTTTAAACTGTAGGCTCCGGTGTGTAGACTTCTGTCCTAATGAGTACAAGATGACCGTATAGCGGCAAACCAAATTACATCCTCAATTTTGTTGTTTTTATGTTATATACTGGAATTGAAAGAAAAATATTTGTTCTATAATAAAGAATATATTTGAATGAGCAAAATAATTTGTAAATATTTTATTACTTGGAACCGAACAGAATAAAGGAAATTAAAATGCCTGTGATGATTTCAGGTTCAACGAAGGAGGAAGAAAAATATTTTCTATTAATGGTTAGCATACTGTAGTCAAGACATTTTGTTTAAAACTTCCATTAAGGAGTTACCTATCAATGTAACATATAATATTAAAAATATTTTCATTTAATTTCCTTATAGGCTACCTACCTGGGCTGTAGGCTATTGCTTTACAATACCACAATGCAATGCAATGTGAAAGCACTTCGTTGAGCTGAGGTTGAGTTCTACTATCACCGTAATTTCATATGAATACCCCCAGGAGTCTGATACCTTTCACATAATTTCCACAAACCCGAATCTGTACCTCAAATCATCACATATTGCTCATTCAGTTATATTCTTTACTATAGAACAAATATTTTTCTTTCTTAAACAAGTAGTAGGTGAAAGTTTGAGTCAAGATATTTAAGTCTATTCTTACCAGGCTTAAATTCAAAAGGATTAGGTTTAGAACTCAATTTAATTATCATTCATAGGGTCCATAAGGTATCTAAAAATAAGGTTTTAAATCTTAAATGTTTTTAAATCTTATTCTTTATCAAATAACCTTAATTTAAAATGAATATGGGACCTGAATATTATTTTAAATCCTGAGACAAAATAAAATTATTATTACTAACGGGAATATTGATGCTTATTTGGTTAAAAAATGGCACAGTATTTACTCATGAAAAAATATTGTGTGCATAAACATTTATTTGCAGTAACCAAAATTTATAAATGTGCGTCCGTACATTAAAAATATCCAAATACTGTGAGTACATGTAATTTTAAACAGTCTTATATATTCTCTTTACTCTGAGAAGACATCTACATGAAACTCGAGATAGTAAATTTCGTGATAAATGTTTTTTTTTCCTTTAACTTTGGCAATAAATAAATCCGATTAATTAAAAAATTCAAATTATTATTTTACTTTAATTATTTACTGATGGCATTAGTAGCAACGTAACTATGGCAATATTTATTAATTTGAAACATATTCTGATTTTTCAGATGTCCGCTGAATTCATCGCGAAAAAATGCGAATTGGTTTGTAAAAATGATAATTTTCCGTAAACCGGATAATAATCCTAATTTTTCGGAGAACATTTACCAGTTGGTACAATTAGATATGTCAGAAAAGGATAAAGAAAAAAGGTAAAGTTTCATAATTCAATTTATGCATATTATAAAATAGTTATTTAACAACATTATACATAATAATTTAAAAAAATAATAATGAAATAATAATTTAATATTGCGTTAATATTATTACTTATACCCTTTCTTTCTTTTTTCGCTTAAAATTGTTGTTATGCATTTTGTTCTTACATTACATTCTAAATTTTATGGGTAACTTGCATAGCGCCCGAAACGATTACCTTTCCTTTTATTTATTTATTGTTTTCTTTATCAAATAAAAAAATGAATTTATTTCTATAAAACATTTATTTGTAGTTTATCTTCAATTTTTATACATTTTTCTTAAAGTATCTGAGGTAGTATTTATCAATCACGTTTTTTATCTTTATCATAGCATCTGAAAGTAGATACAATTCGAATTCTATGAAATTTCAAAAACTAAGAAAGTTTTCAATTCAGTGGGTTTATTTTCTGGTACACTCTTTGTGTGTTAAAAGACATTTTTCACGTGATATATGGCCAAAAACAATAAGGAGAAAAAATTGACAATAAAACAAATTGTCCAAAACAAAACAGACTTGTAGATATAAATTTCTATAGAGCATTTAAAAATAACGAAAAGGAATAAATAAGTTGTATTTAAAAAATAACTCTCTACTGCTTTTCTGATATTGATGAATATTATTATCCATATAAAAAGTAAACAATTCCGTTTCAAAAATTACGCAATCGTATATTTCCATTGCAACCTGGCATTATTTTTATTTTATTTAAAATGATTTAAATTTCTACTTTGTATTTAGCTGATTCAATACTGAATGATTTTTGATTCTAAACCTTAGAATGCAAGAATAAACATCCATTTCTGGTTTAATTTCGACAATGGAGCCCAATGTAAGAATAAGATCCTCTGTCATTTGGTTATTGCAGAAATCCTTTAAAAATTTGAGCAAAAATCGATATTTGGAAGAAAAAAAAATTACCTTTGCTGATTCTTAAAATGTAGAGCACATTGAGAGCTGTGTTCATATTTAAGAGAACATGTTAATTGTGTCTTTGAAAATCAATTGCTTTTGTTTTATTGAAAAATCATGGTTATTTTGTCCGAAACCTTTTGCACTATGGAGCAACAATGGCACCATTTTGAAAATTACCAAATTTGTTACATTCATTCAGACAATAGTCATGTTGTTCCTATCTTCAAAATAAACAGAATTTAGATGCCATTAGATTTGGCTCAATTTTTCCAAAAAAAAAAAAAAAAATCGCCGTCAATGTTAGGGACTAAACTGCATTCCACAACTAAAACTTTTCCCAAACCTGTAGAATTAATTCGGGTTTTAATTTACTTTTAAATTTTAAGATAATTCTATTAATTAATTAATATTTATCATACATTCCAATTACTGACATAATGGGATCTTTGCTTTAGAGAAAAACTATTTTGAGAAAAGATGGAAGATTTGACAATTTATCGATTGCTCCATTTATTTTTTATTTTGAGCATATGCATTGTATAGAATATTTTTTCATGAAAATAACATTTTGCCAACGAAAGAGTTTAACTAGTTATATTATTGGTATTAACTGGAACTGGACTATGCTGTTAACTGGATTCCATTAAAAATGTGTGCGATCAAAAGGCGAAGGTTAAAACCATATTTTGCGATTCGTACAAAACAGCATGGCCAAGTAGGGATTTGGCGACTTTTTAGCGCCAACTGGGCGATAAGTTTAAAATATGGTATCTCGTATTTCTAATACTGTTTTCAATTCACTTCACTTACAATTGCATTATGTTATGTGGTCCACATTGGCGAAAACATTTTTGACGCCAAATCTCAAAAGCTCTCTATTTTGCGATTTTTCCACAGCATGTGACATCAGATTATGAAAAACAAAAACTTGATTGTATTTTATATTTGGCACAAAATGGGACTCTACTACGGAAAAGTATACAAATATGTTATTAATTGGATGGCAAATGGCAAAATTATTAAAAAAAAGTTTATTTAGCTTTTTGGAAAATATTAGAAAGTATTTTCACCATATTTATATTTGTTTTTTAGATACCGATCTAAATACTTGGCGACTTTTTTGCCGCCATCTGAGCAATAAGTTGTCAAATGTTGTATCTCGATTTTCTAGTACAGATTGCAATTCACTTCAACTAAAATTACAATTTGTTACGTAGCACACTATGGCAAACTTTTTTTGTCGCCAAATCCCAACGGCCTCTATTATGCGATTTTGCCACAGAATGTGCCATCACATTATGAAAAACAAGAACTTCATTTTATTTTATATTGGGAGCAAAATGGTGTCCTTTTAACGGAAAAGTATATAAAATATGTTATTAATTGGATGACAAATGTCAAATTTATTAAAGAAAGTTTAGCCTTTTTGAAAAAAATTAGATACTTTATTCACCATAATCATATTTTTTAGATACCAGTCTAAATACCATTCTGCATCAAAAGAGCTTCATTATGCTCCCAAGTCTTTGATTCCTAGATCAATGGGTCCGTTACATACGCCTCTAAAATCGCCAAAAGAATATTTAAAGAAACATTCCAGTGAACCTAAAATAGGTAATATCAAATTTGAATAATAAACATACTTAAATATTTTAATTGGTACATCTGGAATTGTCTTAAATGATTAAAATAATATAATGAAAATTAGTGTGAAATTATAACATTAATAAATAGAACTAACTCAAAATTTATTTTCTGTTTACTAAATAATTATGTTCTGTTACAAAATACAGCATCTTAAAATCAAAAATGTTTGTATCTTTCACTATTTGAAAATCACAATGGATTTTCAAGAAAAGGTCATTTATTGCATTATGTTTGAAATGGTCTATGCCTAATTGAGCGAACAAATAAACGATTTTACTTTTTTTAACAGGATGTCATTCGCCAATTGTGCGCCAAATCGCCACATGTAGTAACTGTTTTTTTCCCACACAAATACTATTTGATTATTTATCAGTTAGCAATTGCGACAAGCAGTTATTATCAGTTAGCAATTGCGATCTTTTTACTACTAGTACACCGAACAATCTGACTCACTACATTAGGATTGGCAATAATTTATTGTTTGTTATCTACATTTGACGCAAAATATAAATAACACTAAATTATTATAAATGAAAATTGCCAAAAATTCTAAGTCAATCTGAACATGAATTTTTGAAGTGAATTCATGTATTTCTTATAATACATTTCGTCTACGACTTCTTTTATGATTAGCGTATGAAGTTCATTATCATATATGAAAATTAATGCTTCTAGCATGTCATTTTGTAATATGTGATCCAATCGAAAAAACCTTTTTTGGTACTTTCTTATTATTATGGAGCCCGTTATTTGAATGATAATAAAACATCCGCCAAGATATCTCCTCATAATCTATAGTCTACAAGAGACAGTGATTAAATTTGCTTGTTTGGCGACCGATATTGACGATTTGTATCGAAATATAACGGTTTAATTTACAAAGAGACATCCATTGCAGCATTTTGCAAATTATTAAAGATAAAATTTAGGTCAAATACTTGTTCTGCTTTATTTCAAACATTCATAGAAAAGAAAAAAAGTAATTGCACATCAACGTTACTGTAAATGATACATTAACAACATTAAAATTATATAGATCGGCATTAAAACTAGACAAAAATTCAGACATTTTTGTGTATATAAAATTGTCAAATCATCGTTACAGAAAATTAAGGCAGTAATCAGCTATTAAGAAAATATATCTCGTGCGTTCAGAGTCAATATTTGAGTAAAAAATTTTAAAATTTGTTTTAGAATTAATTAGGTTATATAAAATGAATTTTGATAAACAAATTTATTTTTTTATTTAGCTTGTTCTTTTATTATGTGCATTACAAAAAAAAATATTGTTAATGTCAAGATCTTTGGTGCAACAACCCTTGGTGGGCCAATGCCGTCTGCCTACTAGCAGATTTCGAGACAGGATATATTTTATTTTTATGAGGTAGGGATGACCGCCTACGTCCAACAATTACATTAGACAGGGATCTACGGTTTAATGTGGATCCGAACCACTACGAACATCTATGGCACCGCTTGGACTCGGATCCGAAACTTGTGGTACCGAAGACCAGAGCGCTAGTCACTCGGCCGTCAGGTGTTATGTTATGTTATATCCTTATATTTACTATTTAATGAATTTGAAGGATATTGAATGCGAATATTATTAAATATTTAATGTTAAGATGAATATAAGTTACGAACGATTTAATAGTTTTTTAATGCTATGCAATTATACATATTTTCTTATACTTACATATTTGTTATCACCATTTTCTCTTTGCTTATTGAAAATCAATGGAATATGTTCCAGTGATATATGTCAATGATAGCTTAACGGCGTATGATGAGGGAAGGACAATTCCTTCTGGAAGAATATTAAGGTTAACAGCCCGAATTTACGTGTTATACAAGATAAAACCTAGAAAATTCACACTACGTAGTTTCATTATCGATGTGAAGCCCTTTACAAGCTCTTTACGCATGTTGTCCTAATCGCCATAGAGTCTATTCGTTCCTGACAGGACGCTGTTAGAAGCTAGCCATCTCCGCACGTTACCACTAGTTAACAGCGTGCATTATCAAGAGTCAGACAACTCTCAACATTTGTTACACATTTTATGAGAACCACCTCAAGTGAATGTGTCTGGCCCAAGAGACCCACTTAAACATGCTTATAAATGGGGAAAAAATAATTCCTGACAACAATGGCGTTGTTAGAAGCTAGCCATGAGCTGCACGCCAGCTCCGCACATTACCACTAGTTAACTATGAGTATGGGTGCGCAGAAGATCTACCTCCTCGTGGTGTACCTGGCAACACTTTTTAGTGGCTAACTTTTAAGTGGCTTTTTAGTGGCACTTTTTTGTGACGACTTGGCATTATTGTTAGATGAATGTTTCAGCATGTTTTGTTGTATTTCTTGTATGTTTTATTTATTTATTATTTTTTTTTTTTTTTTTTTTTTTTTGCTGTAATTATTCATAATCTGCCATTGGAAATAATAATAAAAAAAAACTATGAGTATTATGAAGAGTCAGACAACTCTCGCTATTTGTTACACGTTTTGTGAAAACTATTTCATGTGAATGTGCCTTTCCTAAGAGACAAGTGTCAAATGAATGTGCTTGTCCCACATAAACATGCCTATAAATAGAAAACAATACTCATTCCTGACAGCAATGGACGCTGTTAAAATCTAGACATGAGCTTCACACTTGTTCCGCACGTTAACAGAAGTTAACTGTTTGCATTATCAAGAATCAGACAACTCTCATTATTTGTTGCACATTTTATGAGAACCACCTCAAGTGAATGTGCCTGACCCGAAAGACCCACTTAAAAATGTCTATAAATAGGAAAAAAAATATCCTCAAAAATAAAGAAATTTCAAATAGCAATCCAGAAAAATGATCTGTGCATTTATGAAGCAATAATCGTTTAAAAATATTTAGTAGCTAAAAATAATCTCATTTAAATCTGAACTACATGGTTGTATTAATTTTTAGTGATGAAATGTTTTCTATTGTTGGACTGTTTACGTCCATAGAAAAACAGGGGAGAGCTAATTCATAATTATGTATTATACTTGCCATTACACTTTCTATTAAGTTCATTCGGATACTTAAATTTTGAATAAATTTCATAAATTGCTTATTTCCAAATTCTTTGTGGAACATTTATTGCATTCTGTGTTTTAAAGAGAAGTTTTTGAATAAGCTTTTGCTTTCTGAATTTCATTTAAATAAATATAAATGAAATTCAGAAAGAGAAAGAATATTTTTCTAAAATTTACTTTATCTTCATTGCTTTTATATTGTTTGTAGAATCAAGCAAATCGATGACATGTTTGTGTCGCAAAAAGTCCAAATCAAAACCTCCTCTTCCAAATTTAAAAGAAGATCCACCAATTTTGTGGAAGCATGACAAGCGAAACTTTATAGAAGAAAATACTGTGAAAGCTATGCGAAGTCCACCAACTATCCCTCTACAGAAAATGGCTGATACTGAAAAAGGAGATTCTTTTGTTGTAGAAGAATCAGGTTTGGTCCCAAAATATAGTAAAAAAAAGGTAGTTTTTGTGATTGATTCCTAATCTATGGATTTAAAATAAGAGTTTTAAATTTAAGTATAAAAACAAAAATAATAGAATATAAAAATAATTAATAATTAATTATTGGTAATTATTTCTAATTGTCTTAGAAACTGCATATTTTCCATGCATATTCGTTTTTGATAACTGAAAACTTTTAAAAATGGTGTTGTTCAAATTTAAAAATTATTAAATTAAAATTAAATTAAATATTAATTATTTAATATCTTAATTTTAAAATTTATTAAATTAAATTTAATAAAATTTAAAACTACCTAATTAATTTTTAAATAATCTTTAAAACAACAACAACAAACATTCCTAGCTCCTAGCGTGATCAAAGTGTTAAAAAGTGTGAATTGAAAAATTGAACTAAAACTGAATTGAAAAATACCGAATTAAAAAATACGTATTTTAATTTCTATAAACAAAAACACAGGAATTTTAGTAATAAAAATATGGGTAATACTTGTTTTAATAAAATGGGACAGATAGTGAATACTACTTGCAAAAACAGCAAAATTATGCAAAAATTGTTATTTGCAAAAACTGTTGTGTGTTAAACAGCAAATCGATGTACTTAAATATAATACTATTTACTTACTTAATTATTATTTAACTTAATTGGTTTCGTAAATAAAAGCTGTACTTTTATGTTATCAAGGTATTATGCAAAATTGCACACTATCTATCGTGGCCTTATAGTTTGCAATTTTTTTCATTAGTAGTGTGGCAAGCGAAATTTTGGCCCCCAATCAAATTTTAAATCTTTGCAACCCCAAATATCGTGATTTATTACAATATAATTCGGCTGTAATTGAATTGAAGTGGTACCTCACTAATGCAAATGTACAGTTTAAAAGATTCATAATCGGTGTTTTCTTATTGCAGTATTTATAATAATTATAATAATTATTGATGTAACTATTACAATGCACATAATTGTAATGTATAATATACAATCAAGTCAAAACATTACGGCCACCCCTATATTTTGCAATGAACTCGCATGGATGACGTGGAAGACACGTGATCAGGTGAAAGTGGTATTTAACTGCTGCTGGAGAGTCAGAAGAATCATTCTTTCACTTACTTCTGTGTGTGATGGGAAAGGCTGCGGATCTAAGCGACTTTGATAGAGAGCAGATTGTAATGGCTCGAAGGCTCGGAACAAGTATTTCCGAAACTGCACGACTCGTGGGTTGTCCGCGATCTATAGTTGTTAGTACTCATGCAAAGTGTATGAATGACGGTGAAACCAGCAGTAGACGACATGGTGTTGGACGTCCACACGCTATCAAAGAAAAAGGTCGTCGGAGACTGTCTGGCATGGTGAAGCAAAACCGGAGCCAGACAGTGGCTCAGCTGACAGCCCAATACAATGCAGGGTCAAGTAGAATAATATCTGAGCACACTGTTCAGCGGACACTGTTGGATATGGGGCTACGCAGCAAACGTCCCACTCGTATGCCTTTGCTGACTAAGCGTCATCGCCAACTGCGCCTGCGCTGGGCCCGGGAACATCGTGACTGGTCCATGGATCAGTTGCTCCCTCAATGTACAGTAGGTCATACACAGGCCGGTGGTGGCGGTATTATGCTTCGGGGGACGTTCTCTTGGGTGTCTCTGGGACCCGTGGTTGTGGTAGAGCAGACCATGAATGCTACAGGGTATCTGAACATCATTGCGGCCTAGTTGCACCCCTACATGGCCTCTGTTTTTCCAGCTGGAAATGGAATGTTCCAACAGGACAGCGCCCCTTTTCACAAGGCTAAAACTGTGTTGGAGTGGTTCCAGGAACGTGATGCTGAATTGCAGTTAATGTCCTGGCCGCCTAACTCACCGGATCGCAATCCGATGGAACACATTTGGGATGTCCTGGGACGGCAGCTCAGAGTTCAAAGACCGCCAATTCGCAATATCTCGGATTTGCGTGACCGTTGCTTAAACATCTGGTACAGTCTGTCTCCGGCCACCTACCAAAGACTTGTGGCATCCTATGCCAAGGCGGGTTGAAGTTGTGTTGCGCACCCAAGGTAGACCAACTCGATATTGACAGGTGGTCATAATGTTTTGGCTCTTGAGTGTATATTGTAATGTATACAATAAGTATTATAAGGTTTTTAAATACTTAATAATTTAAATAATATTTACTTACTTGCTTATTATTTAATTTAATTGGTTACGGGAAAAAAAACTTTTATCAAGGTATTACGTAAAATTGTGTGCAGTAACGCCAATATTTCAGCCTTTTATTTCTATTTACACAAACTATCGTGGAACTATAATTGGCGATTTCTTTTTTCATTAGTGGTGTGGCAAGCAAAATTTGGGGACCAAATAAAATTTTAAATCTTTGCAACAACAAACATCATAATTTGTTATAAGAAAACTTGGCTGTAACTGGTTTGAAGTGGTACCTCGCTAAAGAAAAAGTACAGTTTAAATGCTTCATGTTCGTTTTTTCATATTTAAATATTTTTAAACATTTAACTATTTTTTATTAATTTTCTTAATTGTGTAATAATTGGAAATTCATTTTAATAAATACGTAATTTTTGTCCGAAAAAAAAAAAGAAAAAAGAAAAAAAAAAAAAAAAAAAAAAAAATGGCATTATTTATTTCTTTAAAACAACAACCTATACTTTTATAGTGAATTTGTTTCTTTATGATAATTAGTTGTTTTATAAGCTGTTGTTTTAAGTTTTGCCTAATATTTTGATAACATAAAAGTACTGTTTACTATTTCACGAAACAATTAAATACATCAATTTGCTGTTTAGCGTACAACTGTTTTTGCAAAGTTTTGCAGTTTTGCAAGTAATATTCACTATCAGCCCTATCCTAATAAAACTAATATTACTCATGTTTTTATTCTTATAATTCCTGCATTTTTTGGTTATAAAAGTTATTAAAATTATTAAATTTAAACAAAAAAAAATAGCAGAATTGATTAGATTTTAAGTAAATATATGCTCTGTCAATAAGTTATATCTCATTTTATCAGCAATTTCATTACAGAATTACGGAAAAGTTCCTTCTTATATTGAAAAAATTAAACAAAATCTTCAACATTCAAAAGAAGAATTAAGTAAATTCATACATGCTGATAGAATATATTGTATGCCGCAACGTTTGAGTATGGAAACAAAGCAAGCAATTTTAGAAGTAGGCTACTATATTTTTATCATTCAGTTTATTATTATTATTATTATTTGGAAATGATATTTAATTACAATATTTTAATATTTAGCAGTTTAAATTTTAAAGTGAAAATTTGTAAAAATGACAGGAAAAAACTTTTATCTTTAAAAGAATTTTTTTATTTATTTATCAAAGGTATCATCTATTTTAAAATATTTATCAAAACATTTTATATTTTATTTCTTTAAGATGTATAAGTGTAAAAAAAGTAACAGTTTTGTTACATTAAATGCAAATAGAAGCTTTATTTGAAAATGCAGCAATAAAACCTAAATAAAAAAAATTATATGTAACACTAAAAACAATTATGCTTATTAAGAGTATTATTTGAATTTCATATTTATATAAAAAAATTAAAAAGTCTCCAAGAAATTAAGTAGCACCGATTCGAGCGTTTAACATGTGTTCAGACGGATGCAAGTTCCAATCTGCAGGTGCCATGTATAATACTCCCTGTATACAGAAATAATGTCTCAATGGTGATTGCGACACCATCAAAACTTTATTTAATACACCGTCATGACATCATCGAAGCATTATTTATCACACCATCGTGAGACCATTGACAGAACATTTATTTAACAGAATATCGTGATCATCGAAACTTTATTTGTCACATCATCCAGACTTGTTAATGTTGACTAATCATCGATGTCCTGCAGTGTGGGACGGGTATCCCATGAGCGATCTACTCATAGATGGTGGGAAAGCGGCAGCTTCTGTTGTGATGGAGCACCCGCAGGTAGAAGTCTGAATTTTGTTCCGTGACGCTCTTACAGTCATATGAGACCGGGACCTATGGCTTAAAGTGGATTCCGAACCATTACAAACATCCAATGCACCGCCGTGACTCGAGCCCTATGGTACCGAGAGCCAGAGCTCTAGCCACTCGACTATGCAGGCCCCCTCATCCAGATTTTATTTATCCCACCATCATGATACCATCAAGACTTTATTTAATACGCCACCGTGACACTAGCTTGCTTGGCTTTTTAAAAATAGCAAGTTTGATGTTCTATGCCCTGCAACACATATATTCAAGGCTTTTATTTCCAACGACTTCCAGGAAGATTTTTCCATCACACTCTCTGTCCTCTGTAGCTAAATGACCATGGCAAAATTTTAACCATGGTAACAATTTATTCCAAACAGTTATTTACACTCCTTTTTGTTTTTATCTTTATATACATGTACGTGTGTTTGTCACTGGGCCAATTTTCATGAAATTAGTGTGTGTTTGAGTGGGTTCCTGGATGGGTTAGATTCACAATTGGACCCGGTAGACCACTTTGCAATCAGATTCTTCTGTAGTGTTTGTCGCTGAACTCTCCTTAAACGCCTGGGCAGATTTTAATAAAAAAAAAAATTATGTGTGGTTAATTGGGTTCCCTGATGGTTTAGATTCACAATTAGACCTGGTAGGTGGCGCTACAATCGGGTTCTTCTGTACATGTGTTTGTCACTGAAATCCTCCTAGACGGTTTGACCGATTTTGATGAAATTTTCTTTGTGTGTTTGAGTGGGCCTCTGGATAGTATGGTTTCACAATTGAATCCGGTAGGTGGGGCTACGATAAGATTCTAGGATTTTATATATTTTTTTGTTCTAATGCAGCTGGCAAACACTTAGACAGCTTGGTCTTGGGATGCCTTAAGGCAAGCGCTGCACGGACGTAATCACTTTGCATTCCCCAGGGGGCGCGCGTAACTTGAAGATAAGCCACGGACGCGGAGTAAAAATGCCCCCGCAACGCTCTACGATCCTATTAGACCGGAACCTACAGTTTAAAGTGGATTCCGAACCACTACAAACATCCATGACACCGCCGGGACTCGAACCCGAAACCTGTGGTACCGAGCGCCAGAGCGCTAGCCACTCGGCCAATCGGGCCCCCGGATTTTATATATATGTGTATATATATATTGTCTGATGGACCCTTTAATTTATGATAAATTATTCATGAAATTTCGAAAACTTCTTTAAAACACTATTTATTTTTATTTACATTATTTCGAAAATTTTTATATTTAACTTTAGTTTCTAATTGTATTTATTGTTTATTACTTTAGGGGTTAGTCAGGAATTTAAAGGATGTATTGAAAAGATACTTCACTCTGCCATTGATGATAGACAATCGCCAAAAAGTCCAACGAAAATTAAATCTCGAAGACAAAATAGATGCATTGCAGCGGGACATAGATATGATACAGAGAAACGAAGAGATTTTAGTTGGAAGTTACACATGCGATTCAAGTTGGTTTCATAATGATTGCATGCATGTTGAAAATGCCTGCATTTAGCTTTCTTGATGAAAAAAAATGGTTAATTTTTGCTTATTTACTTTAAATACTGAAAAATTTTATTTTTATAAATTATGCAGTTTTTTTTTTGACGTACGAATAAAATAAATAAATGCTTTGACTGGAACAATAAGACTGGAATATTTTTTTCAATTAATATTTTTAAACATAATGTATATGTGTAAATTAATTATTATTAAATGATGAATGATTTCTTAAATGCAACAAAAAATCTATTTGCGGCGTAATTTTTTTAAAAAATAGTAATTGATGCTGATTTAATGAATTAAAGTCTGATTTTATTAATGAAATAGAGTTTTACAAAGTTGGAATAATTAACCAATAATAAATAAGTTAAACAAAAATTGTCTTTTTATATTTTCAATTGAAATTTGATTTAAAAATGCTTTGTTAATGACTGTTTAAAAATGTTTGTTTTCATCTGTGAAACAAACATTTTTAAATGACATATTGTATTTTTTAATTAATTATTATTAAATGACATATTATATTTTTTAATTAATTATTATTAAATGACATATTATTTTTTTAAAAGCAATAAAATCAATTTACGACTTCAAATTTTTAAAAATACAGCAATCAATGCAATGCCATGCTGATTTTATTACTAAAATAGAGTTTTACAAACATTGGAATAATTAATGAATAATAAATTCTAATTAAATAAAAAAAGTATTTTTATACTTTAATTGAAATTTGGTTTAAAAATGATTTTTATGACTGTTTCAAAAACTAATTTAAATGAAAACTTTTATTCATATATTTTCATTCGTAAAATAATCTAAGAAATATTTTAAATTAGAAATTCAACCTCGTTTTGCTGTTTCTTTTATTTATTGAATAGATAGGTTTCAAGACCTTTATCTTATACACAAATATATGATTTTTCTCCAATAAGAAATACCACTTTGCTAAACTCATGGGGAGGTGAATATATTTATTAAGCCTTATATAATCCCAGTTAAAATATTGCCGAGCCCATTTGTAGAAGGAGTCTCTAGTTTCTTAAGGAATCTCAGCCTACATAGCGATCACAGGGGCCTGAATGGCCGAGTGGCTAGAGCTCTGTCGCTCGGTACCCCAGGTTTCGGGTTCAAGTCCCGGTGATGCCATGGTTGTTTGTAGTGGTTCGGAATCCACTTTAAAAAGTAGGTCCCGGTCTAATAGGATCGTAGAGCGTTGCGGGGGCATTGTTACTCCGCGTCCGGGGCTTATCTTCAAGTGACACGCGCCCCCTGGGTAATGCAAAATGAGTAACGTCTGTGCAGCGCTTGCCTTAAGGCATGCAAGACCAAGCTCTCTGTGTTTGCCAGCTGCATTAGAAAAAAAAACATAGAGATTACAATCGCTTTTTAATTTCCATGAATTATTTAAACACAATTATATTGTTCCAAACTATTGAATTTCTGGAACTATATTGCTGGAAATTTGAAATGCAACACCGTGAAAAATAATAAATTCATAACTTTTACACAAGTAATACGTAACACAGGGACGCGATTATTTAATATTAACTCATTTTGAATTCAATTCTAAACAAATATCACTTCAACAAACTCATTTCATTCAATTCTAAATAAATATATTTTATAAAACCACCATGAGTTGCAATTAACCATGCCAAATGTTTTGTCTTGAATGAAGGATGTTTGAAGAGTTTATAATAATCCATCTCATACTGTGACAAACAATTCTGTTTCATTTAGTATATTCTGTTGTAGTGCAATAAAGTCATTTGCAATGCGATTTGCAGTAGTTGTTATAGGCCAGTTATAGTGCAGTAAGTTGTAGGCCATTTTCAAATTGTAGTTTATTGGAGGTCAATTTTAATGCAGTAGAATGTAGTCCAGTTTTTGTTCAGTAGAATGTAGTCCAGTTTTTGTTCAGTAGAATGTAGTCCAGTTTTTGTTCAGTAGAATGTAGTCCAGTTTTTGTGCAGTAGATTGTGGTTCACATCATGTAATAATTTGTTGAAAGCCAGTTGTCATGTTCTAGTGTAATAAGTTGAAGGCCAGATGTGCACCAATAGCTGGACGATATCGGATTGATATATTCAATGGTATACAAAATTGGTTAACGCCTGTTTCGAGAAAGAAGGGAAAACTAATAGATATTCAAGAATAGTTGAACATTATGTTCCATTTACTTTTCACTTTAGTACAATTTACTACTCATTTTAATATTGCTCTGCTAGATGGTAATTCTATCAAAGGACTTCGAGTCAAGTAGGCTTTTGTTTGAGTTATTAGGAAAGTAAAAAGCTTTTAATTACTCTTAAAAAAATAATCAAAATAACTCAATTAATTATTTGCTAAAAATTTCTGAAAAAAAAATTAAAAAGTAGAAAAATTGATTTGGATTAATCACATTACTCGTTCATTTAATCTCTACTCAATGGAAAACAAAAGGATAAAAAAAAAGAAAATTATTGTTTCCTATTTTTACCTGAATGGCACTATTCATTTCCATCGTTAATTAATCAAGAAGTGTTCCATCCTATTCTACTCGAAGAATAATCTTCCCAAAAAAAACATCTCATTTCTCATTGTTTTTGCGTAGAAATACGCAACATAATGTAACAGATAAGCCTCCATTCTCGAATGAAATACTCTATCAATAAATCATACGCTTGAAAAGAAAAATACTTTCCACCCACCTACACCCACGCACTACCAGCACAACCATCCAAAACAAATCCGAAAGCCTGGCAATTGTGGCGCGAATCCTTCCTCTTCCACTGTCACTCTGGCAGCCTTAATAACGCAGATAAGGAGAAAAAATATGCATCTAAAATCTCCTAAGTAGCGGCTTTATTGGACCATCTGTCTTGCAGAAACTGAGCAAGATCCTCTTAAAATATCGGTTCTTCCTTCTTTTGCGAGGGGGTTTCCTTGGTTGGGGGGTGGGGGGTGGGATCTAATTATCTCGTTCTTCATTCCCCACCCCTTTCCCTAGTCATATTATGTCTTAGCTGTAGTATTTCTTCCTTCATAACGCCAGGCTATTTTCTACCCTGCTTAAAGAAAATGGGTATTCAGATACGTTGTTTTGTTGTTGGTAGGGGTGAATGAGGTAGAGATTGTTGGGTTTGAAGAGGGATTACACAAAATAATATCATTTGGAAATCTTTATTTTGATTTAGTTATGAATGCTGAAAAGGTTATTCTAATATAAATTCAAAGATCTAATCTAGTATCGGAATGAAAGATCTATTTAAGTTAATAATATGTGTTATTTTATTTACAATTTGTAAAAGAAACAATCAAGTCCAACAACAATAAGTCAATTTTGTTGAAAACTAAAAATTTAACTATATCATATGTAAAGTAAAACAGGTAAAATATTTGTACGGTTTTCTTAATGGTATCTTTTTAACAGAAAATGATACAATGACTTATTTATGTTAATAATATATGTTATTTATTTACATGTTGTAAAAGAAACATTTATGTCTAATAACAATCAGCCCCTTTTGTTGATAACTCAAAACAAAATTGTATTCAACTATACATAAAGTAAAACTAGTAAAAAAATTTTACGGTTTTCTTAATGGTATATTTAACTGAAAATGATACAATGACATAGACAAATTGTTTATTAGCTAAGTACATTCATTACTCACATGGCATAATTAACGGTCATTAGGTAAATGAGGTAGACATTGTTTGGGTTTCAAGAGGAACTACACAAGATATTTCTTTACACACAAAATATCATTTGGAAAACTTTATTCAGACTTAGTTATGAATGCTGAAGTGGCTATTTTAATATAAATTCAAAGATTTAATATAGTATCAGAATGGATGACTTTTTAAGTTAATAGTATATGTTATTTTATTTACAATTTGTGAAACATTCATGTCTAATAAGAATCAGCCCCTTTGTTGATAACTGAACACAAAATTCTATTCAACTATCTCATACATAAATTAAAACAAAAATACTTTTACGGTTTCTTTAATGATACCTTTTTAACTTAAAATGATACAATGACGAAGACAAATTGTTTATTAGCTAAATACATTGTAGCTACTTATTGTATTGAAACATAAAGTAAAACAGGTAAAAAACTTTTTGCATTTGTCTTAATAGTATTTATTTTTAACTGAAAATGATACAATGACGAAGACAATTTTTTTATTAGCAAAGTACATTCATTACTCACCATCACATAATTAAGGGTAATTAGGCAAATGAGGTAGTGATTGCTTGGGTTTGAAGAGGGATTACACAATGTATCATTTGGAAATCTTAGTTCTGATTTTGTTATCATACTGAAGAGGTTATTTTAATATAAATTCAAAGATCTAGTCTAGTATAAAAAGGGATGACTTACTTAAGTTAATAGTATACGTTATTTGATTTACAGTTTGTAAAAGAAATATTCATATCTAATAACTTTCGTTATTAACGGAAAACAAAATTGTATTCAACTATTCCATGCATGAAGTAAAACAAAAATATTTTTACGATTTTCTTAATGGTGCCTTTTTTAACTGAAAATAATGTAATGGCGATGACATTGTTTATTAGTTAAAAAGTACATGCATTACTCACCATCACATAATTAAGGATAATTTTTTAAATGATTTAGTGATTGATTGAGTTTGAAGGGGAACTACAGAAGATATCATTTGGAAATCTTTATTCCGATTTAGTTATGAATGCTGAAGAAGTTATTTTAATATAAATACAAAGATCTAGATACAAAGAAGATTTAAGTTAATAATACATGTCACTTTATTTACAATTTGTAAAAGAAGCATTTACGTTTAATAACAATGAACCCTTTTTGTTAATAACGAAAAACAAAATTTTAAAATCAGCTATACTTTTAACTAAAAATGATACAACGTCTATGACAAATTGTTTATTAGCTAGAAAGTACTTCTTTACTCACCATCGCATAATTAAGGGTAATTAGGTAAATGAGGTTGGGATTACATGGGTTTGAAGTGGGATTTCCTAAACTATCATTTGGAAATCTTTGTTATGAGTGTTTAAGAGAATAGTTTAATTAATATTTAAGGATATAGTTTTAATATTAAAATATAATATATACGTTAATAATATATATTTTTTATTTTATAATCTGTGAAGGAAACATTCATTTCTTATAATAATCGAGCCTCTTTTTTGATAACTGATAACAAAAGTGTATTCAAGTATTTCATTCATAAAGAAAATTAGGTACAAAATATAGTTTAAGACTTTATTAATTGTGTCTTTTTAACTGAAAAGGATACAAATGATACAATTTTATTAGCTGAGGTGGTACACATTTTACTTAACATTACATGTTGAATAATGCTTGTTTAGGTATAAATACGTATATAATATTTTGACAAGTTGACAATTGACAATTTTCTTTAATTTATTAAAATATTTTAATATTTATATAAACATTTACTTGCTGACTAAGTATGAACTTTAAGCTTTATGTTTAAACTTTACCAACCTATCCAAAAATCTTTGAAATCATCATGTCTTTCTTTAATAGTATTATGGCTTATCAGCTTTTCTAATTTCTTCATAACGTCAATTATTTTCTATCCTCGAAGATGTATTTTTAGATGAGTTGTTGGAGGTGAATGAAATAGTGCTTGTATATATATATATATTTAGGAGGTATCATTTGGCAAAATATCGTTTGGAAACCTTTATTATGATTATGAATATTGTTGTTATTTTAATGAGAGTTTTACGATCTAATCGAATATCAAAATAGAGTATGTATTAAATATTATTTATTTTAAAATTTGTACCGGAAACATTCATATCTAACAGTATACCATTCCTTTGACCTCTGGTAAGAGCGCCCTCTTGTGTCGTTTAGGATAAATAGTTAAGTAGCATAGAGACTCTCACTGATAGATGAGAGTCTCTATGCTACTTTATTGAAAATAAAGAATAATACCTCACTGATAGATGAGGTATATTTTGCTCAACACTGCGCTTAGCCGAGTTTCGGCTGAAATTTGAGTCTTTCTACGAAACTCGAATTAATTTACTATTACTTTAAATTTTGTGTTAAATATTGTATCTGATTGTTTATGAGCGATGAGTGTGTATGTAAATATTAGTGTTTGTTCTCAAACCTTTGCCTCAAGAATCTGACTCCAAACACATCCATTTACTCTCTGATGACCAATGTGGGTAACACCCATGACTGCCTACTACAATAGTAATCGGACATTTATTTGGTAATTGATATACAGTCCAATATCCTATAGATTAATTAAAACAAATATTAAAATTATTAAGGTTTTATTATTGACACATTTTTAACTGAAAATGATGTATAGAGAAAATAATAAATTGCTTATTAGCTAATAGTTGCAGTCATTACTCTGTATTCGATGATGAACAAATTATTTTTTTTATAAAGATAAACATGAGGCCTTGACGTTTTCTTCATAAGAAGATAATTGGTAAGAAGAACAATTGGCTTAGAATTATTTAATTTTGTAATATTTTTGTAAAAACAAATTTTGGAATTATGCAAAACATACGCTCTGACAGAAATGTTAACATTTAAACTTTTCTAATCAATCCAAAAACATTTAAAAATTAAATTTTTATTAAAGACAGCCTCGATCGTACATTAAATGCTTGATAATAAAGTTAATTAGCATTATAAAGAATTAGAACTTCAGTTCCAAAACTGATAACGTACAACTTTCCTTCAAACAAACAAAAAATGTGTGACACTATCAATAGATTTTGAGAAACTGTTCACGTCTTTTAAAATAACACTTACCTAGAAAATTTCGTAGCAGAAGCAAAATTTAGAAAAAATACCACTACAATCGATTTTTGAAAAAAAAATGTTGCCATGAAAATTTTGGGATCTTCACGATCTGATAAAATCTTCAAGTTGTCTCGAATGTTTTATCAATTGGCGGAGTAATTTGACAAAAATGGTGACTTTAAAAGAAAGATGAAAAAAACGCCTTCTTATCAAATATTGATAAGGCAATCTCTATGTGAACCGTGTAAGAACGAATTGGATGGTACTTGATCGATTCCTGAATCGTTAGCACGTAAGATCGTAAGCAATCAAGATGCTGGAAGATAAAGTGATTGGTCTTAAATAAAAAAATAAATAAATAAAAAAGTTGTAAGAGATTGCTTGAAAATATATATCTATATATAAAAGAAAAGTACGTGAACGAAGATGAAACTTTGTATCTTTTTGATCATCTAATGCCAAAACAAACAAAAAACGTTTTTAACTAATTAGAAATATTAAAAAAATTAATGATGGTATGTATCGTGTCCTTAATGAATATTAAAAGTAATTTATCGATCATAAAATATTTAGGATTAGAAAATAATTAAATCCATATTGATTTTTTTTTCTTATAAAATTTTACATATATATGTAACAAATATTTTTACATATATGTTACATATATTTTTACATATAATGCAGTATTACATTGTATATTTTAAATATGATTGAGGTTCTTACTAGTTCTTAAATTTTATACTTGATAAAAGTGTAAGACATTTAAAAATATTAGAATTAATTCCGTGGATGTATGTGTTTGGACAATTATTTGATATTTCATGTTTAATTATATTTTTTGAAATGTGATATAAAGAACAAAAATCTCTTGTTCTTTATAAGGATTTTTTTTATTTGTTTAAGACTTTATTATTGAAAAAAAAAATCCTCTTCTCATTGTAATTATGAAACCTTAAAATCTATTCATGAGTGTATATAATTATATGAAATACATGAATTTGAATTGCTGTAGAATTTGTTTAGAATTATTTCTAACAAAAGTGAACCATGAATTAACTGATTACTGAATTACTATAATTAATTAACTGAATTACAATTTCCTTAATAATACACAAAATTATCAGGACTCCGGTTTGGCACAGTTTATCACGGTCATTTTTGCACACTTTATGCTAAATATACCGGGACCTATAGTTTAACTGTGAATTCCAAACAACTAACAAACTTCCCACAGGCAGGATTCGAATCTGAAACATGTGGCACTAACGATCAGAGCGCTAGACATTGACCAGACAGCTTTTAGGGTTTAGGTAACTTAAGAATTATATCGTGATTTAATACAAGTAAAAAGAGTTTAAAATTTCTTTATAAATTTATTTGTACTCATTTTTTAAAAAGCATGACAATAAATACATTTATACTTATCAAATCATAAAAATGTCTGTCCATATTCTTTTACGTGTTAATATGGGTTATATATATAATACGGACTATATTAATAGAACATATATTATATCTATAGAAATAGTAAGTTTTTTTTATATTCTACTTCCGATATTCAAGTAAAAATTTCAATAACTGTTTCCTATAAGCAAGACAAATATTTCAACCAACATTTAAGAATATATTTCAGTATATACTGCCATTTTTAAAATTACTCTAACTAATATTTCTCTCCCTGTCTTTTGTTCTAAGAAACACGTATGTCTTTTAAGAAACCCCTTCCTCAAGTCTGTGAATATGTACATTGCTAGACTGCATATTCTGACGCCACACCGAAATCCAACGTAACACCAATAAACCCGAGTCACATTTCTATCCAGCTCCTTTAAAGGTTCACAACTAAAAAAAAAAAACTTACAGAAATTCCCATATTCACCTCCTTTTTTTCATGTTTTATCTATTACGTGACACGCATATTTCCGAAGACCCTTCCACGGAATCATCGCGCTACCCAGGATCATAGAAAGCAGGCTAAACCGTGGCAGAAGCAAGAGATTCCGATCAATATGCAGCCAATATGCTTCGAAATCTTGAGAAACAGCCATTTTTTTCTCCTTTTATTTTGCCATGCCCCTGGGTTGTTCGGACATCGCAAGGCAGCGAAAATACTCGTTGGCATGAAATATCAGGATGTTGACATAATCCTCGCTTTATAAGGAGAGGGACTTATATTTATCGACTGGTTTTTGAGGTCCAAAAGACGCCAAGGCTGGAAAAGGGTTTTTCGTCACACGATCCCCGACGTGTGTGGACATGTTATTTTTTTATATGTCAACATGATGTAAAAGGGGTTTTTGTGAGATTGTGGTGTCCAAACGCTTGCAGGTGTGACGAATAAATCTGAATGCCTTGAAAATACTGAAATCCATATGTAAGATTTATGATTAAGTGCGTGGAGGGTTGGTTGTCGCTCTACGGTCATTATGTGCATACTTTGAGATAATTAGACCAGGACCTACATTTCAATGTGGATTCCGAACCACTAATAAACATCCATGTCACCGTCAAGATTCGAACCTGAAGAATGTGGTAACAAAGGCCAGAACTCTAACCAATTAATCATCCGGCTTCAAAATACATGGAAGTGCGTAGTGGGCTGTAATAGAAGTTAATATGTGCATTCTATAATTACATAACGTATATGTAAGTAATTACATATAATAGTATTATATATATTATAGGTAGTATATGCATAGTATATATAATATGTACATATTATTGCGTATATATATTAATAGAAGTTAATTAATCTACTGGCCATTAAAATTGCTACACCAAGAAGGCGACAGGCTACAAAGGTGAAATTTAAACGATAGGAAGAAGGTGCTGTGATATGCAAATGATTAGCTTTTCATCGCATTCTTTATGTGCTCGTATTCGTTTTGTTTTAATGTGGATACCAAATAAAAAATCAAATATTATGCCTATAAAAATAGCAAGTTATTTTCTATTTTACTATTATGCAGTTCAATATATCAATAATTATTTCCTATAATCCTGACGCATTTTTCAACGTTCGTTTAATAATATATTTCAGCATATACTGTTATCGAGGTGCTATTTTAAAAATTACTCTAATATCTCTTTCCCTCTCTTTTGTATGAAGAATATGTCTTTTAAGAACCACTTCCTCAAGTCTCTGAATATGTACATTGTTAGACTTCATATTCTGACAACACACCGAAATCCAACCTAACACCGATAAACCCAAGTCACATTTCAATCCCGCACCTTTCAAAGTTCACAACCCTAAAAAAAACTTACAGAAATTCCCATATTCACCTCCTTTTTTGATTTTTTATCTATTACGTGACACGCATATTTCCGAAGACCCTTCCACGGAATCATCGCACTACCAAGAATCATATAAGGCAGGCTAAACCATGGCAGGAGCAAGAGATTCCGATCAATATGCAGCCAATATGCTTCGAAATCTCGAGAAACAGCCATTTTTTCTCCCCTTTTATTTTGCTATGCCCCTGGGTTGTTCGGACTTCTCGGGACATAGCAAGGCAGCGAAAATACTCGTTGACATGAAATATCAGGATGTTGACATAATCCTCGCTTTATAAGGTGAGGGACTTATATTTATCGACTGGTTTTTGAGGTCCAAAAGACTCTAGGACTGAAAAAGGGTTTTCGTCATACAATCCACGACGTGTGGACATGTCATTTTTTTTATATGTGAAGGTGATGTAAACGGGTTTTTTATGATATTCGTGGTGTCCAAACACATGCAGGTGTGACAAATACATCAAAAGAGTTTTCGAAATACCGAAATCTATATGTAAGATTTATGATTAAGCGCATGGAGGTTTGGTTTGTTGCTCTACGATCATTTTGTGCACATTTTAGGCTAATTAGACTGGGACCTACCTTTTAATGTAGGTTTCGAACCCTAATAAACATCCATGCCCCCGTCAGGATTTGAACCTGAATTCTGTGATACCAAAGGCCAGAGTGCTAGCCAATTGGCCATCAGGCTGAAAACTGCACGGTGGAGCCTAGTGGACTGTAATAGAAGTTAATATGTGCATTATTTAATTACATAATGTATATATAAGTAATTACATATAGTAGTATGTATATATACTATATATGTAGTATATGCGAAGTATATATAATAATATGTACATATATTAATAGAAGTTAATTACACTACTTGCCATTAAAACTGCTACACCAAGAAGGCGACATCCTACAGACGTGAAATTTAAATACTGGAAGAATGTGTTGTGATATGCAAATGATTAGTTTTTCAGCGCAATATTTATGTGTCTGTATTCTTTATGTTTTAATATGGATACCAAAATAATAAATCAAATATTATGCCTATAAAAATAGCAAGTTTTTTTATTTTCACTCTTTGACATGCAATTCAATATATCAATAATTATTTCCTATAATTTTTCAACATTCGTTTAATAATATATTTCAGTATATACTGTTACCGAGGTGCTATTTTAAAAGTCAATATCTCTTTCCCGCTCTTTTGTTATATGAAATACTGTCTCTTTTGTACTGAGAATATGCCTTTTAAGAACCCCTTCCTCAAGTCTGTGAATGTGTACATTGTTAGACTGCATATTCTGACATCACACCGAAATCCAACGTAGCACCGATAAACCCAAGTCACATTTCAATCCAGCCTCCTTTCAAAGTTCACAACCCTAAAAAAAAACTTACAGAAATTCTCATATTCACCTCCTTTTTTGATTTTTTATCTATTACGTGACACGCATATTTCCGAAGACCCTTCCACGGAATCATCGCACTGCCAAGAATCGTATAAGGCAGGCTAAACCATGGCAGGAGCAAGAGATTCCGATCAATATGCAACCAATATGCTTGGAAATCTTGAGAAACAGCCATTTTTTTTTTCCCCTTTTATTTTGCCATGCCCCTGGGTTGTTCGGACTTCTCAGGACATCGCAAGGCAGCGAAAATACTCGTTGACATGAAATATCAGGATGTTGACATAATCCTCGTTTTATAAGGTGAGGGACTTATATTTATCGACTGCTTTTTGAGGTCCAAAAGACGCCAAGGCTGGAAAGGGTTTTTCGTCACACGATTCCCGACGTGTGTGGACATGTTTTTTTTATATGTGAGCGTGATGTAAATGGTTTTTTTTTGTGAGATTCGTGGTGTCCAAACGCATGCCGGCGTGAAAAATACGTCAAAAAAGTCTTCGAAATACCGAAATCTATACGTAAGAATTTATGATTAAGTGCATGGAGGAGTATAGTGGACAGCAATAGAAGTTAATGTGTACATTGTACAATGATATGTACATATTATTATACGAATGTACAATATGTATATCTAAAATATGTACATATTATTGTGTATATGTATTAATAGAAGTTTTTAGTAAATATATATTTTTTCTAAATTTCGTTCATAATCTATTCTTATTGATTACATATCTTTCACCATCTATTCTTATTGATTAAATTTCGTTCACAATCTATTCTTATTGATTAAATTTCTTTCAATATATATTCTTATTGGTTAAATATCTTTCACAATCTATTCTTTTAGTTAAATTTCTTTCAGGAGCTATTCTTATTGGTTAAATTTCTTTGACAATCTATTCTTATTGTTTAAATATCTTTCACAATCTATTCTTATTGATTAAATTTCTTTCAATATCTATTCTTATTGGTTAAATATCTTTCACAATTTATTCTTTTAGTTAAATTTCTTTCAGGAGCTATTCTTATTGGTTAAATTTCTTTCACAATCTATTGTTATTGGTTAAATTTCTTCCAGGCTATTCTTATTGGTTTATTTAAATTTCTTTCACGATATTTTTTTATTTGTTTTACGAGATAATAATTAAATAATGTAAAATTGTTCTGAAAAGATCGTCTGGTCAAAGTAAAGACAATTTTATTTCAAAGTGAAAATGAGATTTTTCAAGAAAAGTTAATCGTTTCGATTTCTATAGTTGTTTTCTTTATTTTTAAGATTGCTGCTATGCGTTTTTTTCTTATATTAAACTATAAATTTGATGGGTAGCCTGTATATCAGCCCAGCCGATTATAATTAGTATTATTTTATTTTTTTATCACAAATTACTTTTATTATCATTCAACAAACTTTGCATAAAGTTTATTTTTATATATTACATTCCGCTCTCTTCTCTCAACTGATAACAGAAAATCAATCATATTTTGAGATACATTATTTCTAAAAAGCATAATAATAACCAGACGCATAATTTTTAGCCGTTATGAATCTAATAAATTCTTATAATGTTCGACATTTGTCATCTTTAGCTTTTCAAAACAAACAATCATCATTTTTTAAGAAACGAAAGTACTTCCATTCCATTACTGGAAGGCCCACATTTCGCCATGGCAGCCATCTCTCTCATTGAATGAGGAGATCCTTTCAGAAATTGGATGTATTTATGAACAGAGCTTGAATACTAATGGCGCCGTTAAGTCCGCTGATCCAGACATCTTAATAACGGTTAACACTCATCCCGGCTCCTCCCCCAAACCTTATTAATTGTCATAAATCAAACTAAGGGGGAGGCTCTCTTGCCCTCTGGGTGATTTCTCATCCCTGACTTTAAAGCAACTGCTGATCGAATACATTGTTTAGCATCTTATTGGATATGCTCCAGAAATTCGGCTGAATTAAAAAGGAATGAGGTTTTTATGGGGAAGTTAGTTTTTAAATTATAGTAGAGATATTTCAGAACCAGTTTTGTCATGCCGCATGTAATTAGTTTTGAAATTTCTGCAATGTGCATGTGTTTATCGTTGTTTGAAAATAAATAAATATTTAGACTAATAGTGTCGTGACTTGAAATATATCAATTTATTTAAAGATATTCAGCAAAAAAAAAAAAAAAAAAAAAAAAAATTAGAAATTAATAATGCAATTTAGTTAGTAATTAGTTTTAAAATTTCTGCAATGTGCATGTGTTTATCGAATACATTATTTAGAATTTTATTGGATATGCTCCAGGAAATCGGGTGAATTAAAAGGGATAGGTTTTTATGGGGAAGTTCGTTTTTAAATTATAGTACAGATATAGCAGAACCAGTTTTGTCATGGCACATGTAATTAGTTTTAAAATTTCTGCAATGCGCATGCTTTTATCATTATTGGAAAATAAATAAATATGTATCATATGAAATATATCAATTTTATTAAAAATATATAGAAAAAAAATATTAAATAATAAAATGATGTAATTTTAGCAAGACAAATAAATAATAACAAATAATAGTGACATCATCTTAGATTTCTGTTGTGAAAAGAATTTTTTTTAATTACTCAGCTTGTGATGCAATTTTAATCCCTAAATTAATAATTATCTTTGAAATTGTTAAAAATTTATATTTATATTATTATTGTATTTATATGTATTAAAAAAAATTGGAAAGATCAAAGAAAAAAAGATCAGAGCTTTCTAAAAATATTTACTACCATGCAGAGCTCACGTTAGACTATAGAGCTTAGTTTAGACACGTTACGAAAACCCTAGTTTAGAGCTTAGATTGTTGCAGTTTCTGTGGTTCTTCTATGGATAATTTTTTTTCTCAATGTGGATGAATTGAGCAATGTTTATATTTTTTCTTGTATCGCCTGCATTGTAATGCTTTTCTTTTTTATGAGCCCTTCTGATTTATTGGTTTCTTTATAATGTATAACCACATAAATTCAGTGGAACAAAATTCTTTTTTGATGCCACAACTGTTTGGTTCAGTTTTATTGGGTTTCGAATTAAGCACCTTCATTTTCTGTTCATCTGATTGTTCTGGTTTGAACATGGTAAAACGTTTGTGGAAAAAGTTATTTGCTGCTTGTAAGAATTGTATAGTAACAAAATAAAATATAACGTTAAAATAACGTTAGCTCTATAAACAAGGAATATAAAGAAGCCATGTAAGTTCCCATGTAAGGCCAATTTTTTTACTAAGAACTGAAAACGGTCTTACCATAGCAGATTAACAAGAATAATTGATTGAACTTAAAAATTCAAATATAGTTGGTAATCATTCAAATCAAAACATAAATGTAAAGAAACATTGCTACAGAAAAACCAGTGGTTCTCAAAGAGTAGAGCGCACTGTGGCTCGCTGGAATATTTCTATGTGCCTTCTGTGATATTACAGAGAAATATGTATCCAAATATAAAATTAAATATTGTTATCCTTTATATTCTCAATTTTCCTTTCAAGATAACTTTCGAGACAACTTAGGAGAACCAATATATATATATATATATATAATAAATATTCAATATATATTATTAATATTAAATATTTATATGATATTTTAATGAACTTTCTATTGTAAAAAACAGAATATAAGAAACAGTCCCGACAATCAAATTATTCAAAGACAATTTTTCTACACAAATGTATAAAGAAACACAGTATATGCAAATGCATTCACTTTTTTCTCCAATATAAATACCCAAATTCATATTAAGAATGCATAATGTTTAATGGATAAAACTATTTAATTTAACGGATTTATTTAATAATTATTAAAGGAGTAATAAAATAAGTTAATGCTGAGATTATTTTATTCAATGCAATAACTAACATTTCCACGTGATTTCATATTATTTTTTTTTTTAAACATTTTATGAATTCTATAAAAATATTAAAAAAATCTTTAAATCTTTTGAATTTATACTTATTTTATGCATGTAACTCTAACACTAACTTTTTTCAATGCTTATGTTTCCACAAAAAAAGAAAAGAAATACTTGAAATAGTTTTCTTAAGAAAGCAATTTAAAGTACAAGATATTTTTTTTTTCTTTTGGATATGCGTGCTTTTCCAAAACCCTTCAAAAGAAGAAGACTGGACATATTTTTGAAACATTTTGTTCTTTTTTTTTTTTTATTTTTTTATTTTACCCCTAATCTGGTTTCCCACCACATGTGATGCGTAAAAGAAGATAAAAAGCTAGAATATATATATATATAAAAAAATGCAAACTTTATTTTCAGAATTTCAGAAAAAGTATTGGTTATCGGACATTTACATCTACAAAAAAAAAAGGAACATTTGTGAATACGGCGAATGGAGAAATATGTCTTTTTTTCTTTTGCAGTAAAAAAATGCTAATGTAAGTTATAATAAAATTAGTATTATTTTATTTCTACTTAAACAACGTGAAGCTTTACAATATTATTTCTCATAAATTTAAACATGTTTTTATACATTTTTTTTAAGTGAATTGATATATGAATATTTCCTTCAGTGCAATTTTTATTCGCTTTTATATGACCAGAACAAAGTGTAAGATACAAAAATGTCTACATTTAAATAAAATTCTGCGAATTTTATAGAGTTGTCTCTAAAAAAATGGCAGTATTTATTTTAAAATTTCATTTTCTGTCTGTATTTCTATGCTGTTTAAAGTTAAATAAAATTATATATGGAGTGATTACAATTATAGTCCCACTTTCAAAAAATTTAAAAAAATGAACCACTGTTCACAATGAGTTCAAATTTGAACTAATGATACTTGAAGAAGGGGAAAACTGTACGACATCAAAAAGATTCCAAAGCGTATTAATAGAGGGCACTGTAAGCGGTATAAAGAAAGGGAATTCGGCTGCCAGTGATATTTTGAATCGAAATGACAACGCAGACGGCATGAGTTGCGCATTAAACTAATTGCAGTGTTCAATTTGCATGATTGTTTTGGTTTTTTGACGGAAAAAATGACTTCCAAGTCATTCAACAGCTGTGGCACTGTTAGTGGAAAGCCCATCCACCATCAAATTAAATAGGAAAACTCGGTGGAACTTTTTTTAATGTCATACCATTTCTCTCTTCAAGTATCTTCAGTATCAAGTATTTTTAATTTATCTATATGAAAAATTATACTCTCCTAATTTACAGTGTAATTTATGTTAATTTTATAATTTATCTATCTGAATTTATACTGTTATAACTCTTATTGCACATTAATTTATAATATTCTTTAATTTATACTATCTACCTTCCATTTTCATGATTTGGAAAGGGTTAAATGAATAGCTAACCTAGCATAGGAATGGAATGAATAGCTATCCTTTCTTTTAAGCACATTTATAAATAAATAAAGTAGAGTTCCATACGGAAGAGTTCACTAGTATAATGAGGCTATTACATGCTTTCAAAAACTTTAAATAACTTCATTAAATTTCAGTAAGTTTTGTAATTTTCCGAATTAATGATCTTGTCGTTCATTCTTTTAGGGAAGAAAAATTGTTTTATACACATTAACTAAAAGGAATATTCACTTGGAATAAATGTATCTATGAATGTCATTATATAGATAAACTCAAGAGAAATTCTTCCTTTCAAAAGCTATACCTTCTTTCAAAATATCTAAATTTTGAAGCACATTTTAAAAATTAGTAATGTTTGACTTCAGTATTTCAAAGTCCCGAAAAGGACATTGAAGACATCTGACTTGCTTTGAAGTAAATTATCATTTCTTCTGACGTTTTATAAAGCTTTTGGACTTGCGTAATCCTTTAAAACTGTAGAAATGATTTAAATTATTTTAAAGAACTAATGCTCTTGAATATTAGTATTAAATTTTAAGAAACAACTTGTTGCAGCATACATAATTTATTTTAATTACAAAATATTTTTTATGAGGCCTATTTAGCACATTATTATGAATATAGTTTGAAAACCGGTAAAACTGATGACAATAATTAACATAATTACAGTTTCAATTTTAATAATAAGTTTACGAATATCAATAAGATATTTTAATATTAGTTTTGAGATTATTTATTTTAAGAGGCATTTTATGAGCATCTTTAAATATTTAAATCATTAGAAAATAATGTGAATTATTTCTTATAAGTTAGAAAGATTTAAAATATTTATCATAAAATTATTTTATTTTAGTATTTAGATTATCAAATAATTAACGTCAAGAAAAATCTTATATAATGAACTATTAGAATTAAAATTTATAATATACATACATATTTATAAAAATAAGAGCAAAATTAATAATAAAGAAAATGTTGAAAATATTAAAAATAATGATTATTTAGTACAATTATTTATCATAACGAAACCAAAACCTTGTTGCTTTTAAAAAATTTTAACTTTACAAAATTTTCAAACATACTGCTAATTAGAAAAAAATTTGTGCTTTAAAAATTCAGAATATTTAAATAAAATATGTAGCTTTTTTTCACAAAAAACAGAATAGCTAAGAAAAATCAGACTTAAATTTTAAAAAAAACTTGATTTTATTTAAAACGAAAATAATAAAGAAAAAGGAAAAATGAAAAGAAAAATGCCGTTTATTAAAACTTTCAAATCCTTACATTCAGTAAATCATAGAATTAATAAGATAACTTTTATATAGCATCTTTTGCAATCTAAAAAAATAATACCCAAATGATCTTTAGATAGAACTTTCAAATAAATATTACGATACGTATTTTACTACCTATAAAACAATGTTTTCGCAATAAAACTCCTTACCAAGAAATAAAATATCATTATTTCATTTTGGAATCTCTAAGAAACACGTATAAACAGACTATCAGAAGTATTCAGGCAAGTAGAAAATGCAATGGTCTGTAGTACTAATGGTATTTATGTATCATGAATTTTTCTACGAGATTTTTATCTAGAGATTGCCATTAAAGAGATTTATTCATGTTACATAGTCAATGATCACCTTTAGGATCATTACCCATGTAATAAATAGACTGGAGCATTGGTTCCTTTCTGCAGAACAGGCTCGTAGGGTGCGTGCTTGGTGGCTGTTACATGTGTCCTGCCTTCTCTGCTTTTGGCGGGAATTTTATATTGCTTTTATGTAAATACTGAGAAGTCTCCCTTTAAAGGAATAGGGATTTTCCTTGCAACTTCACAGATATTGGAGTGACAGCAGTATCGCCTCAGTTGCTGCAGTTTCGGAACATTGGTTACTGCATGATTCGATACACATAAAAGGACCAAACATTTTAAGCGTGAATAAAAATATAAAGCCGTTATAAATTTTAATGTTAAAATAATGAAAAAAATTACTAATACCGGTTTATGCAATATTTGAGTTTTGTAAAACGTAATATTTGTGTAATATTTTAAGTTGCTCTTTTTTGTGTTTTGTCTAGTAAGATAATTATTTCCTTGCAATTTCACAGATATTGAAGTGATAGCAGTATCGCCTCAATTGCTCCAGTTTCGGAACATTGGTTACTGGATTCGATACGCGTAAAAGAACCAGGTGTTTAGTCGGTAAATAAAAATATAAAGAAGTTATACATTCTACACATTATATTGTTTCCTAAAAGAAAAAATTATTAATGCCGGTTTATGTAATATTATTTGTATAATGTTTGCGCTAATTTTAATTGTTCTTTTTTGTGTTTTGTATGGTAAGATAATCATTGTGATATTGTACATGCTGTTGTAAAACTGTTCTTCAGGCAGTAAAATGAATTTGTAATAAACGATATTTGAATCTCAATGGAAATTTGTGCAAATAATTACAAAGAAAATAAAAATAAATGCAACTTTTAATAAAAAGGAAACAATTATTTAAACTTCAAAATAATATGCATTTCAAAATTATATTGTAAAAAGAATTACTGAAGATTAAATAGAAGCCTTGATTAAGGAATAAGGATTGTTATTTGTTATACGGCATGGTAGAATAATCGTTGTGCTGTTGTAATGCTGTTGTAAAATATTTCTGCAGGCAGTAAAAGGAATTTGTAATAAACAATAGTTGAACTACTACTGAAATTTGAGCAAATAATTACAAAAAAAAAAAATCAAAATGAATTGCAACTTCTTACAACATTTATTAAAAAGGAAATGTTTATTTAAACTTCAAAATAATATCTTTGTAAAAAAAATTAACGTGAATTAAAATTAATCCTTCTTTTTAATTCACATTATTTTTTTGGATGAAGGATTGTTTTTAGGAGGATTAAGGATTGTTTATTGGTGATTGTAATTAATTTCCTAATTTATATTTGTACATTCTACTGTTATATTTCTTAAATATAACAAATATTTTCTATATTTAATTATAAGGTACAGAAACAAGATTGTTTATTGTTATTAAATTAGGGATAGTTTTAAAACTGGTTTTGTAATATGTATATATATATATAGTTAGATATATGCGAATTGTGTAAGAGTAAAATAAAAGTACTTCTTTTTTTATAGTTAAGAATAAGTTATAATTAAGTTTGATGAAAATGCTTTTCAGATATAATTTTTATTATAAATTAATTATTTCATTGAAATTATTTTGATATATATTATTAAATCAAAGACTTTATAGTTTACTTTTCAAGTAGGTACATTTTAAAATACGGTATTAAATGATTTTAAACATTAAAATTGTGTAAAATATATTAAATAAACAATTCAGAAAATATAAGAACTAAATTATTATCTTTTCTTCAGCATAATTCACAAATGTTAAACTATTTATTTGCATTGAAAAATATGTTCATTTAAATATAACTATTTTTTATTAATATTTTTTAATTCTAATAAGATATAATAATTAACATATTACTATATTTCGCCGAATAGTACTAATGTTACAGTCTGATTAATAATTCGTTATAATTTTAAAAAAATTTAAGACATTAAAAATTTACTTTTGTAAATTTTCAGTTAAGTTACATAAATATAACAAATATTTTCTAAATGTAACTTTAAAGTACCAAAAAAAATCTCATTCTACATTAATATATATCCTAATAAGGTAACATTTATCATTAATATTGATACAATCTTTTAAACTCAAATAATTGCTGTTTGCTTCAAAATTTTACAGTGTAAAATATCTTTAGAAGCGAAATCGATATCTTTGAATCTTTGCTGCCGGTACCCTTTTGCAAAACTGGTGGCTGGGGTAAGCCTGGTTTGAAATCTTCTATTTATGTAAATATTATACGACTGGATATCTGTACAAAGCAGTCAACTCTGCTGATACATTTATGAACCGAATCCCCTATCAAAGGTCATAAAATTTATAATGAAGCAGTTTAAAAGCTATTTCAAAACACGAAGCATTCAAACTTTGCTTTCGTGACGAAAGCACTGAGCAGTTGACGAAAATGTTGCCATGAATCACGGCTAGTAATGCAACTACAATTGGAAAAAGGGGGGAGAAATTGTTGACGAGCTCTGGTTTGAAATGGAATCAAGAACTCTGAATATTAAATGTTTCAAATGATTCAGCCATGTAAGCCCAACGATATATCAAATGAGTTTAATTTTAACATGAATTTCATTAGTTTAGTTGTTACATTAATTATTTACAGAGCTAATATTTTTGATGAATTCCACTTCATCGTCATATTCACATATTTTTCAATGATTTAAGTAATTCTAATAATAAAAATATTTTGAAAATTGCATTTATATATATTTTTTTAGATTTGGATTTATTTTAATGTCAATTTTTTTAGTTCTTGGTTATATTGTTGCATTAAAGATTTGCATTGTTGTTATTTGTTATTACTTCCCTAACAACTTGAACTAAAATATTTTATAAAGTAAGCTCATAGGTTATAAAATGTATACTACATTTGGAAAAGAGGGAAGAAAATGTTGATGAGCTCCGGATTGAAATGGGATCAAGAATGTAAGTCATATAACAATACGTCAAATGTGTTAAACTTTAAAATTGGATTTCATTAGTTTACTTGTCACATTAATTATTAATAGTGTCGATATGTATCTTGAATTTCACTTCATCTTCATCTTCATATATTTTTCAATGGTTTAAGTAATTTTAATAATTAAAATATTTTAAATATGGTTTATTTAAATGTGATTTTTTTTAGTTCTCTGGTTTCTTGTTATATTAAAGATTTTCATTGTTGTTATTTGTTATTACTTCCACAACAACTTAAATTAAAGTTTTTTTTTAATGAAAGCGTAATATTTTATGATGCGCACCTAAGGTGCTTTCAAATTTTATTGCATTTAAAGAAGCCAAGTTGTCATGAACATCACATGTGAAGAACTAATTTGTTACGTGATAAAGTTATTAAATACAGTATGTCCCTATCAGTTATAATGCAAGAGGGTTGTTGAAGTTTTATTAGATAATTAAGTAATTTAGAAATAATTTTTCTGGTTAACTTAAATAGGCAAATAAAATAATAAAACTTACACCAAAAACTATATCTAATAAAACTTCTATAAAAAATGTATATATTCTTAATGAAAACTATATTAAATATAATTAAATAAATAAAAAATATTTCTATAATTTCAAAGTTTAATTTAACATTAATTATATTTAAATAGAAAAAATCTTTTTAATATTTCAGAGCCAAAAGCATTATACTTAAGTAAAAGACAAATGTAATTTAATACAAATGAAATTATTTATTGTCATTAAGCTGTTATATAAATAATTTTAATATATAGATATAATTGTTATTGATTTTGATACGAAATATTTTTAAAACGTCTTGTTTTTTTTCCAGTAACAAAGGAAATACATATAGGTAGAAGACAATTATTTCTATTATAAACATTAAACATTTTAGATAGAAATATTTGTTGGAAATCTGAAAAAATAATTTAGAATAAATATTTTATAAAAATTTATATAAAAAATAAATACCTGTAGCAAATAGAAATAGGGCTTAAATGAGAATCAATATATTTTAACTTACAGTGCAGCTATTAATTAATAAAATACTTTGCATAAATGTTTAAAAACTTGTGATAGTTTGTGTTAAAGTAAAAAGGAACTTGATAGCTGCCTTAATTAGATTTCCTGTGTTTGATATCTGATAATTTGAAGTAATTAAATGTTTATTTTTCCAGTGTTATATATCCGTTAGCTTAAAGATTAAGTATATATTTTATTTATTGTTTTAAACTATAATATATTTGAATCTCTTTTCATTAGGTATGAACGAATAATTTTTACATTAAATGAGCATGATGGCATTCCAAATGGGGCCAGAGAACCATAAAAAAACATCAAATGAATTTAATTCATTTGTAAACTTAGAGCCTGTTTTTGGAATTCCAAGTTGTAACTAATGTTTACATTTTTTTCAAATTTTGTTTAAAAATGTACCAAACGTACTTAATAGTTGAGATGTAGACTGTTTAAACCATCCAACTGGCTTTTAAAATCTTATAGGACTTTCTGAGATTTATAGTTCCTTTATGCGTTCTAGTATATTTTTAGACTGCATTTTTTTCAGTCGAATCGAACTCTCTTAGTTTGAAAACTCAGTACATTAATAGATAGTTTTTGCATACCGTACATTAGTTACCGTAGGACGTCCGTTAGCTTTTTCTCCCTAGCGCGCATGCTCATAGGAAACTGCACATGCGCGCTAGGGAGAAAAGCTAACGGACGTCCTACGGTAACTAACGTACGGTATGCAAAAACTCTCTATTATCTTTAGGCGCAGTGAGTTCCACGTAAAAATTATATTAAGTAATATGAATATTTAGTTGAAACTTACAAAATTCGATCGAATTATGCTTTTATTTTTTATGCAAACTATGCTTTTTCTTTATGCTTTACAAATTTTTATCAATGTCATGCTTTTATATAAATTAGAATTCAAATAATTGCAAAAATATTTTCTTTGCTATTATTGTAAATAAGTTAATAATTTAGTGTAAAACAACAGTTTTGGCCTGGGACTTCAAAATTCACATAGCCATAAATTTTATTGAGATTTTTTATAGTATAATCTCTCTCATTACTTTACAGATTCTGATATATTACTAATCATTAAAAACTGGCAAATAATAACTAATATAATCTTTTTAAATCATGATATTAAAACACACAGGGTTTAATTTATTAAAAAAAAACATTGATTTTTTTTAAAATACGCGATCGATTTTTTTTTGTAGAAACAAGTAACGAATCATATTAATGCATGTTAAATCAACTTTTGCAAAACTGCTGTAGTGCTTATTGTTACTTCTTTTCCTATTCAAAAATTTTTAAAATAAACTATAAAATTTAATATTGTAAAACAGTCAAGTACAAACAATGGATAAGTTACTTTTATGTAACTCTATTTTAAATCGTGTGCAGTTAAGTAATCTTAAGTGCATAGTTGCATACTTCAACGAAAAACAGAAATATAACCATAATAGAACATCATGATTTTTTTTTTTTTTTTACTTTTTAAATATATTTGCACTTTTTCATGCAATAACATTAAAATAATTGTTTATTCTGTTAGAGAACTTCAAAAGTAGTTTTAAAGCTAAACAAATAATTGATATATGTAGAATGTGTATATTTGTTTTTTGTACAATGGTACAATTTATGCATCGTGTTTCATTTATGAATACAAAGAGCAATCCAGAGAATTAAAATTAAGAGACGAGTTTTTGCTCCTATATATAGCCTATATTAGCTTTTCGATATCATAAAATCTGGAAAAAAAAATTTATATTCGCTATCATAACCAATACAATTTCCAATACGGAAACCAGATATTTATATAAACTTAGGCAGTAAACGACATAATGCATATTTAGTTTAATAGTAAAAATACATATAATATTTATGATAGATTCATCAATATTATTATTACTTAGTCGGCATGCGAATATTTTTTAACAGAAAAATATTTTTTATTTATTTTATATGACTTATAAATTGCTTATATTGCTTTAAAAATTGAATATTTAAATTTTGTAAATTATTAACATATATCAGATCGTTGAAAAATTTTATTAATCATACTGCTTAATTTAGGGACTTTTTCAAATCTTATACTTTCCAATTTACTAAAAATTATTTTGCATTTTTTACATACATTTCTTTATAAAATTAGCATAGGTGTTTTAGAAAATTGATACATATTGAAAAAAAGTCTAAGTTTGTTTCATTAAATATTATAAATACCGTATCTTTAAAATAGAATGGATTAAAATAATTATGTATTGAAATAATAGTACATAAAAGTTTATTTAAATTTAAAAATATGTCATTAATTAAACATTAATAATTAAAAATATTAAAATTTCAAACACATTTATTTTTATAAATGAAAATATTAAGAGAAAATCCAAGAATAAAATTTAAAATAAGTAAAAGTAATATTGCAACGGTTTTAAATTTTAACTTATTAAAATACCTTACATAATTATATTTATCAACTTTATATTCTAAAAAAAATGACATAAATAAATAATTAAAATTATAATAAAAATTCCGAATAGATGCTGTATCTGAATTTATATTTTAGGAGGTTATAAACTTAAGATTATGACAGATATTATTAAATTATTGACAAATTTTGGTACAAGATTCATAGATGTCAACGATATAATGACTGTATATATATATGAAAAAGAATACAATTCACTTCAAAATAAAATTTATTTAAAAAGAATTTCAAAGATGATTAAATTTTTTTTTTTTTACAAATTTGCTTTCTTTGTGATATGCATTTAATTTTTAAAACTTGGGCATTTGCATTTGTTAACTTAATGGGGTGAAACATAAGCAGTATTCGAGCTAGTCTTGTTTTTCGTATTTTCTAATAAGCTCTTCCAAAGCATCTGCTAAATGCTCTTTATGATGACTCTTCAATCTGTATTTGTCTAGTTCAGAAAGAATCAGTTTCACATCATCGGCTTTGCAATTAAATTCAATATAATATGAGCGACGAACGAATTCTTTCGTGGCCTCTGCAGCCAGGGTGCCACATTTGACTTGTATGTCATTGGTAAAGCATTCCACTTCTACTAAGTCTCGTCTAGAACAAAAAGTAAAACTAATTATTGGAAAATGGAGCTTAAAGTAGAAAATTTAAAGCACAATAAAAACTATCGACAAGTAATTCCCATTTGAAATATTAGATAACTATAATGTCGCTTGTCCAAGTTAAGATTCAACACAACAAAATATTACTATAAATTACTGAACTCATCAAAATAAGCACCATTACAAGAGTCAATTTTTTTCCCAGAGTAATGTAACTACTGCGGTATGATAACACATCAGCAACCTTGAATGATAAAACTGGCCAGTCTCTGGTTTGATTACGCTTTCAATATACAGCATCATCTTTCGCATTATTTCACCAGAACACAAAATAAATGATAATCATCAGAGAAAATTATTATCTGATAAATAGCAATGTTTGGGGCATCATTTTTTATACTAAGTTATTAACCATATTAAGAGCTACATTTGTGGTGTATGTTCTTGTATTGCCTTTTAAGAACCTGAATTTTAAGCAATGGAAGATTCTAACACACAGAATCGTACTCACATTAGACAATGTATAATATGTATAATGCGTATTAGTACCACACCAGGATTAATAATTTGTCCAAGAGAAAGAAATGGATTAGAACGAATTCTGGTGAACGGATTGTGTTTTGGTGACCTGATTTAACCAGAACACAAAATTAATGATAATCATCAGAGAAAATTATATCTGGTAAATACCAATGTTTGAGGCAGTATTTTTCATACTATTGCATTAACCATATTAAGAGACATATTTTAGGTGTATGTTCATGCATTGTCTTATATGAACCTGAATTGTAAGCATTGGAAGTATTGGCCAATGGGGTAAAAGTAATATACACCTTCACTTTAGTGAGGAACCACGAGGGCTGAAGATTAGAGAGTTTTTGCATACCGTATGTTAGTTACCAAAGGACGTCCGTTAGCTTTTTCTCCCTAGCTCGCATGCTCATAGGAAACTGAGCATGCGCGCTAGGGAGAAAAAGCTAACGGACGTCCTACGGTAACTAACGTACGGTATGCAAAAACTCTCTATTAACTGAACCTCAATTAGTGAGTGTTTATATTAAAAATTGAAATTCCATTAGAAAGAAACAATTAAGGCATCGAGGAAACAACGTATTACCGTATTAAGATTTTTTATTCACAGTTGGAACAAATTTATCTACTTCGTTACTGTTTTATGCACTAAAAATATCATTCAAAAATTGCTCTGCGAAACGAATAATTTAAGAACAATTGCTAAAATGGTAAGCAAAAAACACTATTCTCATTAGTCTTATACTCTTATTAGTTATAAACTTTTAATGGCGATAACTAAAATGAACGTTGAATTCATATGTACTTACAAGCAATAATAACTTCTACTTGGATGTGAATATTCTTCATCGCGGTCAACAGTAACTGATGTCTTGAATTCACTAATAGCAGCCTGTACCTCACCGTAGCAGGGGCTAGTTTCCAAGGTTTCGTTGAGACATTTAAGATTTTCCGTTACAACTAAACGAAGTAATTTTTAAAATTTAAATTAGAAGCATGTACATATGTATATAATGAATATGATCTTTATTGAATGAATTATAAGAAACAGAATAATTTTAATTTACTTAAACTTCTAGTTATAATTTTTTTTATCAAATATAGAACAAAGTATTTTTTCTAGATGAGTTAAAAATTCCTACATTTTATGTTTTTAATTTAACATTAAAAATGAAATTATGAAGACTTTCTGTAAGTAAATTTAGTAATACAGAAATTTATCTAGTTTTTAAACTTCGTATTTACGTCTTAATTAAAGTATACATAAAAAAACAAAACTGAAATCTTCTCGGCAAATTTCAACTTATCATGTGTGAACATTCGAGGACGCATGAATAAACTCAGGAATATGCCAATGTTTAATAATACACAAGATATATGAATCAATTGATTGTAATATTACAAGAATGGCCGAATTCAATAGCCACATGAATATAGCAAAGTTGAATAGACCGAGAACTTTATGAAGAAGGAATTGTTCAGGAATCTCTGGAATCTCTAAAAGAATATACAAAAGTAAGATAACTGCCGTCATAAATGAAGAATGAAGTTTTCCAAATTCTACAAGAAACGTTATCACATTCAATAGCCAAAAGAATATATCAAAGTTGGAAAATATTAGTCGTAAGTGAAGAATGAAGTATTCCCAATTTTACAAGAAACACTATAACATTCAATAGTCAAAAGAATGTATCAAAGTTTGAAAATTCTGGACATAAATGAAGAATGAAGCATTCCAAATTCTACAAGAAACGTTATCGCATACAAGACCCAAAAGAATATATCGAAGTTTGAATATTGTAGGCATAAATGACGAATGAAGTATTCCAAATACAATAAGAAGTACTATACAGCTCAATAGGCACCGGAAAATGTCAAAAGTGATAAGTATGAAACTTCAAGAAGAAGGAATTGATCAATACATTGGATATACAAATGTTTAAAATCCCAGGCCCAAACGGGAAAAGTGCTCCAAAACTATACCACAAAACACTTCAAGCAAAAGCCAAATTCTCTAGAAAATTCCTGAGGATTAACGTTATTCATGAATCATTTCAAGAGTTAAGGGGCCCAAAGTAACATTTTCGGCGAAAATTTGAAATGTAGTTTTATTTGCTTGGCCCTCATTTTCGGATAACGTCATGGACCCCTAACCAGGACAACACCATGTTCACACATGATAATATACAAGGATCTATGGCTGTAGAAAATTTTGATGGGAAATTCCACATTCCATTTTAAATTGAGAATCAATTATAACTCCTACATACCATTGTGCAACTGATTGAAATCTTTAATTCTTAAACTTTTTAAATGGAACTGCTTTCAGAAATCTGAGGTTTTAATGGAGATAGTGGTAATTTGTGATGTATCGTATAGACTTTCCAAATGCAATGGTAGCCCCTTTCGTAGCAATGTGTGCAGCTACCTTTCATATTTGTTTCCGCTACCGTCTACATACTATTGTGCAACTGATTGAAATCTTTAATTCTTCAACTTTTTAAATGGAACTGCTTTCAGAAATCGGAGGATTTAATGGAGATAGTATTAATTTGTGAAGTACCGCATGGACTTGACAAATGCAATGGTATCCCCATTCGCAGCAATGTGTGCAGCTACCTTGTATATTTGTTTCCACTACCGTCATTGCTTTATAAACGAAAGTTTTCGATGTATGAACTGCTGCTTAAATCAGATATTCTTGAGAAAACATCATGAACTTTTTGCAAGATGATGAGAAAATTTTGTGCAGTTATTTCTTAATAATTTCCCGGAAAGTTAATGTCCTGCCTATCATAGCTCATTGGGGACATACATTAATGGAACGCAAGGTATATCTTTGTGCAAAGAAAAAAAAAAGACTGATCTCCTATTTTTTATAATTTCCCTAACTTATTAACTAATAATCCGCAGTTAACTAATAATCGCAGAGGAACACCTTGTGCTGGATGAAAAAATAAAAGCATCAATATCTAGCATTAACATTATTTTTTGTATCTATAATAATACATATTTTGTTTTCAAAATTATTTAAAAAATCATGTATCAACATTGTACCAAACTCTATCAGCATTGTAATAATTTATAAAATTAATCTACAAAATATATAACATATATTATTTAGTAAATTAAATAATTAAGTTCGGCTAAATATTTATTTTTTATATATATTGACAAATTTTTAATTAATAATTATATTATTTCATAATATTAAACTCTCGCAAATTCAAATAGAGCATGTTATTATGACTTGTCATGTGACAAACAATGTGTATAGCATAAGATGATATAAATAAAAAAATAAATAAAATTTAATAAAAATTAAGTATTAAATCACTATTTATTTTTCAACCGTTTGTATAACATTATAAGTACAATGATATGTATAGTTACAAATTATCTTGATATAATTAAAATAAGTTGACAGACAAACACAAAAAATATACATCTTAAAAGATAGAAAAATGAAAATCTACATAAATGTAAAATTATGTATTTATGAAGAATGTAAAATTACTTTTTTTTTTTAGAATAAATATTTATTTAAAGCCGTTAAATTTTTAAATACCAAAAATGAGAAAGGAAGATAAGTGCAATTGCATTACCTGCATAAAGTAAGGCATCTTCATCACAAAGATCTGAAGACACGTCTAATAGACTTTCATACATTTTATCATTGTCAAAGAAAGTCAACCCTGTATCCCTTTCACATTTGTCTTCCCATTCTTTTAAGCATTTCAGATAAGTCTTAAGTTCACTAAACGGGAGAGGTAAAATTAAACATATCATAAATAAATTATTACATTTAAATGTTAATTGATTCAATCTTTTGTAATATTATTGTGCCCAAAAAGTAAGACCAATTATTTAGTTTTTTAAAAATCTTTATTTATTCTTTCAAATTTATTTCATCGCTTTCAAATTAATCTTCACCGGACACAATGCTGCCATGCCAAATTTTTTTCCAATCCTCAATGCATGCTAAAAAGGCATCGGCTGGCCTTCAAGGCGTTGGGCGATTTACGTTGAATCTCTTCAATTGATTCAAAACGGTAACTCTGGAGTGGTCTTTTGAGTTTAGGGAATAGCCAAAAGTCGCACGATATGAATACGGTGGTTGTGGAACGATATGGGTTTCCTTTTCGAGAAAAAGGCCACGAAAAATCAATGCAATGTGAGCTGGTGCAATCAGTGTTTTCGGTGCCAATCGAGATTTGATGCGTTTGAGGCCTAAAAAGGAATTGGTCGATCCTTTTGAAATTCTAACATCATCAGCAAGTTCTGTAATTGTAAATAGATGGTTTACAAGCACCAAACCTTTAATTTCTTGGATGTGAGCTTCCTCGCTTGTGGTTGATGGTCGACCAGAGAGCTCTTCGTTTTCAACGCGTTTTCTGCTTTCTTTGAACAGTTTATACCACTTTTAAGATATAGGAATGCTCACCGAATGCCTTCTGTAACATTCTATGTTTCCGCAAACATTTAATGCAAGTTCTTTGTGAATTAATTCAGACATTTCAAAAATTGCTGGAATCAGATTTAGTGTCTCACAAAGCCAAGTGTAACTCAAATACTAATGAATAATTTGACTGAATTTTACACAGATATCAAAGATAGTGCCAGCAACCTAAAAAAGAAAAAAAATTGAAATTTCATTTGTCCCGGGAATTTTAAATTGAGAATGGATCTTACTGTTTGGACACTATAGTACACCTTAGTTTTTAAATAAATATAAAAATTCATTACTTTTAAATGATTCAATTACTTAACAAACTATATATTATCCGGAATTAAAATTATTGTTATTGTTTAATTATTTACAAATTAATTTATTTATATATATATATATATATATATATATATATATATATATATATATATATATATATATATATATATATATATATATATATATATATATATAATATATATATATATATATATAATTTATATATGATAATTAAACTTATACTTTTCAGAAGAGAATAATTTTATTTAATGATCAAGATTATTGTCTAATCTTATTAACAATTGTCTAAAATTGTCTAATTAATAATCTCATTAGCAATCCTTTTTATTGACATTAATGAATAAAAAAGATTTAATAAGGATTATTTATTTATTTAGGAGTTTCAATTTACTGTATCCACTTTTCTTACTGACCAATAACTTTCTTTCTCTCGTTTGAAAAACCCTTTGCAAAATAATTTTTTTGAAACATCTCTTGACTTTAAAATAAAAAATAATAGTAATATAAAAAAAAAACATTTTTAAAGTCAATTCCTACTTTTTTTTCACTATATTGCAGAAAAGTCCTTTACAAATAAAAATAAATTTTCTTCTTACATATCTAGCGCCATCTATTTTTAGATACTTTCAACTTAAATCTAAAACAAACTAAATTTAGTTAATTAATTATTATTTGAAAAAACCGTATTAACATCAAGTGTCATCCAGTACAAGTTCAAAAAATGTATTTGAACTTGAGTGGTTGAATAAAAAGTATTTTATTAACGATTGAAAATTCGAACAAGATATATATAGGGAGTGTGTGAACAAATAGTAGGAATTGAAAAACAATGTTAAGGACAAACATAGATAAACCTTAGAATACAAACACACATTAGGTTTGAGACCACGACACCCATTACGAATCCTTTTTTCATGAGCAAAAGAAGCGTATCTCAGTTCACAACAAAGGTAAATACGTTAAATATGCTAACTTTGGCGAGAATCGTGTAATATCCAGAGCTTCTATTTATGCCAGGCCTCTTCGTTCACCCGACTTGAATCCCTGTGATTTCTGATTGTTGGGATTCATAAGAGATAATGTTTATGGAGGAAGAATTAGGACTTTACCTGCGTTGAAATCCAGCATTACATGCCATGTTGCTGCAATTCCTCGAGAGCTTCTTCACTTTACCATTGAACACGATTTTAAGCGCTTTCAACATCTAATTGATGTCAATGGAAGACATGCTCTAAACTTGAATACATTTTAATGGTTCTGACTAATTTGTTGTCCTTTTTTAGGTGCCATAATCTCTCCTGGTGATCAAATTCAGAAAAATGTTTTATGCAGAAATCTTTTACCCGTGGTCTATATACCATATATATCAAGTTTCATCAAAATATGTTAAGTAGAACGGACTCTAGAGGGTTCTGAATAGGTTCACTTTAATTATAACCCCCCTGTACAATTTAACATTTCCTTAATCGACAACAATCTTTCTTATTCATTAATATCAATAAGAAATATTCTAATATCAATAAGAAATATTCTAACAATTGCATTATGTAGAAATAATTTAAGAATCAATTAAATCATTATCTTTTAGAAATCATTTAAAACTGTTCCAATTTCAGAATGAGTTTTTCTCTGCCAAAATAAATACATAAAACTAAGTAAAGAGTTTGTAATCTAATTTTGATCAAATTATTTTTTCAGCTTAAAATATATACAGAAGAAAATACAAAATATTATTCTTACGGGCAGAGGGAGTTGTATTCTTCAATCGTCGTCGGAATCCTAAATAAAAGCTCAGAAATTGGACATTCATCGTTAATATCATTATCACAATTTAATGCTCCATTAGAAACTGTCAGAAGAAAATAAATTTTTGCTTTTTTATTGCATGATCTGTAAATAAAATTAGTAAACTTACGAAAAAAAATACTGAATTATTGCTAAGTAAATTGGGTACTTACGTATTAACGATACCTTGGCGACAGTTGCGCCAAAAAAGAGCACACGCGCCAACCGCAGCTACAGATTTTTAAGTGGCGCCAATCTACACTTAAAATTTTTGTTCCAAATAATAAAATATATAAAACACTTCATTTAAAATCAAAACGCTTTCAAAATTCAAAACACTTTCACCAATTTCCACAATGCAATCTGGTCCACCTACCTTCTTTTTTGGTTTATTCTTCATATTCAAGACACATAATTCGCGCATGTAATTGTTCCAATCTATAACAGTTTTATCCGATAAATCAAGTTGCTTTTCACAAAATTTAATCGACGTCAACTCCTCGCACCAGCAGTGTATGAATCTTAAAACTGTACAAAATGGAATTCTGCTTCCCTCAAACCAGTTGTCTTTTCTAAGTCCCACACGATAAGTACATTGACTGAAATTGCATTTCCAAAACTTATGTTTACCAAAATGGAGTTTCATCTCATGGGACTTGGGACATTTTCATTGATTTGGTGAAATATTTTGCTCCTAAAAAAATGAAATTGCATCTTGTTCTGTTTCTGGCAAATCCCAAATACGCATTTTCGTAGCACTACAAAATGGTGTCAAAACTCAGCAAATCTGCAGCTGTTAGATTGGCGCCTCTTAAAAACCGCCAAGTCTGTCGCCAAGGTATCGTTAATACGTAAGTACCGTAAATTGTTATAAAAGAATCAGTACAAGACTAAATACAATTTGCACAAATATATAACTAAAGAACTATATATCATATATATATATATATATCATATATATCATATATATATATATATATATATCATATATATCATATATATCATATATATATATATATATCATATATATATATACATATATATAGAGACAGATAGATAAATAGATATATCTTTATATATATAATTCTTCTGTACATGTGTTTCACTGAACTATAGGGACTAGTACTACTACAATTGCACTATAGGGGCTAGTACTACCACTATCGCGCTATAGTAGCCAGCTATACATATATACTATAGAATGGTAACCTCTAGCCCCCTAGCCAATATGGTAGTTGAAAGGTTCCTTAGGTAATTAAATAATTTCAAAATAATGTTTCTGAAAATTAAAAAAAAAATTAAAACAAAATTAAATCTGTAAATAAAATAATAAAACGTGCCAAAAAAATAAATGAGTTGTATTGAATTATTTTATAATTTCAAAGTTTCATTTAAAATTAATAAAACATTTAATTAAATCGGATTTTTTTTGCAGAAAAATTATAATAATATAAAGACAAGCATCAACTTATACACATGAAATTAATAATTGCCATTAATTTGCTATATAAATAATTTAAATGTATAAACTGTTATACATATATAAAATAAGATTATAAAAGAAGATTTATAATTAGTTATCGATTTTATATTTCTATTAGAAATTTAAAAAAATTTAGCAAAATAATATGAGGAATTAGTTGTAATTTTTAAAAATTTGTTATATAAATCTAAAAAAATAAAGTTCTATAAAATACTTATTGTATTTTATAGAACTTTATAATAAAAATTTACCTGTAGCAAACAGAAATAGGGCTACGATAAGAAACCACATTTTTAAAAACCACAGTGCAGCTATTAATTAATGAAACACTTTGCATAAATGAATAAATACATGTGTTAATTTGTATTATAATAAAAAGGAAGTTGATAACAGCTTTAATTAGATTTCCGGTATTAGATATCAGGTAATTAAAAGAAATTAATTTGTTATTTTTCCGGTGTTGCATATCCGTTAGCTTAAAGATTGTGTATTTAATTTTTTCACTATATCAACCAATAATTGATTTTTTTATAACAAATAAGGCAATAACTTTTTATGTTAAAGGAATGTGATGATATTTCTTACGGTACGTGAGAGCCATAGAAAACCCCAAGTGAAATTTATACATTTGTAAGCTTATAACTTGCTTTTGCAATTTCAAGTTGTACCTAATGTTTACAATATTTCAAATTTAGTTTAAGAATGCACCGAATTTACTTAACACTTGAGAATAAATATGTGCAGAGAAAATGTTTAGATGGTTTAAACCAGTGGTAACCAACCCGCGACCCGTTTTGAACATTTTTCCGGTCAGTGAGAGTTATCGCACTTTTACAAAATATATTTGTTTTATAATGGCCAAAATAGTGAAAAACAATGTATTAGAAAAATAACATTATGTGTGCAACCATATAGTCAAATTAATTTTCGAAATTACGAGAAAAATTAATTCTGACTTTAAAATAATATTCTTGTTAATATATGACAGATATTTCCTGTTTTATTTATAGGTTTACAGTTATATGTTTGCAGAATAGTTATATTACACTCATGTCCATAAATTAAGGATAATTCAGAATCACACAGAAATTGAAATCTAAAATAAAAATTTCACCTGTAGAATTATCACACACATCTTGAAGAAGAATATGCAAATTACAGGAAACCACCAGGATAATACGTCACAATGACGAGAGTGTAAGAGAGAGGTATATAAAGAATGGTGGCAAAGAAGCAAAATTGTACACAAGCGCTTTAAAAGCCTTTCAGTGCAATAACCGCATAGTTATGGCACAAAGGAAGAATTTGGAGGATTTTTTACGTGGTAGAATTATCGGACGACTGGAATGTGGACGTACCCAGCTGGAAGTATCCGAGGAACTTGGAATCGCCCAGAGTGTCATATCCAGGCTTTGGCAACGATTCCAAGATGATGGTAATGTGAGTAGATGTTACAACACAGGTCGCCCCTGAGTTACAACGCCGAATGAGGACCGGTATTTAGCAGTTACTCCCAAAAGAAACAGACGGAGCACAGCATCAGACCTGTCTTGTCAGCTCTCTTCAGCTACCGGTACGACAGTTTCAAGGGAGACCGTGTACAGACGCTTAGGGCACATTGGTCTATATGCTCGTAGGCCTGTCAGATGTGTTCCACTTACCGCAACTCACTGTCGCCTGCGATTAACCTGGAGTAGAGAGCATGCATTGTGGACACAGCAACAGTGGTCTGGTGTGATGTTTTCCGACGAGTCCAGGTTTAGTTTGCAGTCTGATCCTCGCCGGACTTTCATATGGATAGCGCCAGATACCCGTTACCACCAAGAGAACACCATTGAACGACACCGTTACGGGGGTGCAGGATGGCTCGTTTGGGGAGGAATTATTCTTGGTGCCAGAACTGACCTGCATGTTCAGAGTGTAACGATGACAGGCCCCATGTATCGGGATGTCATTTTGGAACAACATGTACATGTGTTTTGGGGCGCCATGGGTGCTGAATTTCTGTTTATGGATGACAACCCCCGTCCTCACCGTGCAAACATTGTAGACGAAAGCCTTCAATTGGAGGATATCACCCGTATGGATTGGCCAGCATACTCACCGGACTTGCATCCAATAGAGCATGTGTGGGATATGCTTGGCCGACAAATTGCAGCCCGTCAACCCCCTCCCACCTGACAACCGGAAGTTCGGAGGGCATTTCTTGATGAGTGGTGTAATATTCCTTAAGATCAGATTGATAATTTGATACTAGGCATGCCTAGGCGTTGTAAGGCCTGTATTGCATCGTCCGGGAGACATACTCCATATTAACCATCATAGTAACCATGTTATTCTGTTTTTTGTAAATAGGTTCTTTTTTGAAATTTGCTTCAGGGAATAAAAATCGCAATTTTTAATAATTATGTCAAACATATAGCATCTTTTTTGCTCTTTACCTTTTGTTTAATAAATAGACTTTACAAATAAGTCAAATTTGTTTTGCTTCTGTCTCTTTCTTTGCCTGAACTTCATTATCCTTAATTTATGGACATGAGTGTATATTCTGCGAACTCATGATGCGCGTGAATCTGGTAACATCTAATATAAAGATAATTTAGAAATCTGGCACAAAGTGTTATAAGCGCTTTGGTTCAACTAACACTATTAACCTGTGAATCGTTTTTTTTTTAATTTTTTTTTTCCGAAAATGGAAATAGATCAAACACGAAACACACTCAAACATGACTTACAATGTGCAAATACCCAACAAATATCCAAATTGAGATCGATTCGCAAAAGCTAAGTGAAGAGTGGAGAAACAAATATCGCACTAGTAAAATAAATATTTTCTAATAATTTAATTTTTTAAAATTTCGTTTATATTTGGAAACTTTTTATATCTCATTTCTAATGTTATATATTTCTTTACAATGTGCGTTTTGTATCATTATTATTATATCATCTATGCTTGCATGTAAGAATAAAAATAAACACAATAGCAATAACTCATTATGTTTCAATTTTTCACTCCAAAAAAATGTCTATTGTGGGTCTAAATCTAATATATGGACATGTAATTTTATTTGCTGCCCGCGGAGTTAGGATGCATTTCCAAAATGGCCCGCAAGATCATTTGGGTTGGCCACCCTTAGTTTAAACCATTAATCAAGTTTTCAAATCCTAAAGAATTTTACATCCTACAGATTTATAGTTTTCATATGTGTCGTAGTTTTAATTAAATAAATTTATTAGCAGATGAATCTAACTTCTAAATTTTTTAAACACTTTACATTGTCCTTAGGCTTTCTGATTTTCATATTAAAATAAAGTTTGTTTGTTTTTTGTTCCAATGCAGCTGGCAAACACTTAGACAGCTGGTCTTGGATGCCTTAAGGCAAAGGCTACATAGACGTTACTCACTTTGCATTACCCAGGGGACGCGTGTAACTTGAAGATACGGACACGGAGTAACAATGCCCCCGCAACGATTCTATTAGGACCGCAACCTATCGTTTAAAGTGTATTCCGAACCACTACAAACATCCATGGCACCGCCGGGACTCGAACCCGCAACTTGTGGTACCGAGCGCCAGAGCGCTAGCCACTCGGCCATTCAGGACCTGTTGAACTATTTCAGGACCTGTTGAACCCATTCAGGACCTGTTGAAATAATGTTTAGTAATAGAAATATTTTGTGTAAATTTGTACTATTGTATAAAATTAAATATAATTCATTCTGATGAATTTACAAAGTTATTCAAAATATATAGTGGATAAAAAAAGTCATGCTATTATACAGGTTCGAATTTAACAATATATTTATCGTGTTTTTATGACTAATTTTCTTATAATAATTTTTTATGACCAATTTTTATATAATATATTTTTGTTATAATTTTTTAAATAATTTTTTTGTCATTGTTTAACCATGGTTCATTAAAAAGTATTATGATAACATATTTAAGGAAGATGATTTTTACTTTCTCATAGTATCTTTTGCAGCATAAACACTTTATTTTATTATTTTTGTTATTTTATAAGATTTATAAAAAAATGTTTTCCAGCAAAAATAATTTTTGTTAATATTTTATTAGTTTTCCTATTATACTTTATTGTTTTGTTTCAATAATTTTTGCAATATTTATCATAATTTTAAAATACTTCAAGATAAATATTAAAAGCAAATGGAATTTATATTTTTTCGCTTAAAGTTCTATAAAATATGATAATATTTATCAAATAAAGTAATAAAATATTTCATTGTTGTTGTTAAATGCATATTTTAAATAAGAAGAAAATAATTCTATCTTCTGTAATATTTAAATTGATATTTATGTAACATTTTCTCAAAATATTAATTTAATTTTCTTATGTGACGGTTAGATGTGCTCGAATGACTAATTTTTCGAATTGTAGCAATTTTCCTTAACAAAAAACTATAACTTAATAAAAAAATTAAAGCCTATTCCTCTCATTTTCCCTTTTATTCTTACATTTAATTAAAAAAAATTACAAATCCCAAAATAAACATATTAGATCATTTATATTTATGTTATGCATGCATCATTATCTATTAGTTTCGACAGTAAATGAGAAAAAGTACACGAACCTAAAATTCAGATATTGATAAAATTCTGATTTATATGAAGAAATTTCAACTCCACAACATTAAAAGTGTCTGCAGGATTTTTTTTTCTGACATTTTCATATTTTTTATTCCGACTCCATTTTTCTCTTTCCTGACTTTTTCATTTTCCTTTATTATGACATTTTCATTCTCTATACTACTTTTCTTTTTTCTATTCTTTTGTATACTCTTTATATATTAAACGTTCTTGATTATTTTAGTATTTTCAAACAGTTAAAGAGAATATAAATTCCCACTTAGTTATATTTTTGGTCTAATAAATTTTTTAATTTATTTCCTTCTTGATTATTTTAGTATTTTCAAACAGTTAAAGAGAATATAAATTCCCACTTAGTTATATTTTTGGTCTAATAAATTTTTTTAATTTATTTCCTTCTTGATTATTTTAGTATTTTCAAACAGTTAAAGAGAATGTAAATTCCCACTTAGTTATATATTTGGTCTAATAAATTTTTTAATTTATTTCCTTCTTGATTATTTTAGTATTTTCAAACATTTAAAGAGAATATAAATTCCCACTTAGTTATATTTTTGGTCTAATAAATTTTTTAATTTATTTCCTTCTTGATTATTTTAGTATTTTCAAACAGTTAAAGAGAATATAAATTCCCACTTAGTTATATTTTTGGTCTAATAAATTTTTTAATTTATTTCCTTCTTGATTATTTTAGTATTTTCAAACAGTTAAAGAGAATGTAAATTCCCACTTAGTTATATTTTTGGTCTAATAATTTTTTTAAATTTATTTCCTGAAATAAAAAAATAATAAAAAATGCCAAAAATCAAAATTTTTTAATATAGATTTTAGTTGTAGGTATGCTAGTCCACAATAACGCAAACGAGTAACTAATAAAGTAAATCAACGTTACTTTATTAGTTGTTAATAACGTAATTAGCAAGCTCGTTCGAGTTACGATGTTTTCAAGTTGAATATTTTTAAATAAAAAATATAGATAAGTCCGTAAAAAAATTTTTATTTGAGTAAAGAATAGGAAACACGTAATACGTGCTTACATTCTGTGATAATAATTTTCTCTTTTACCAAGGGCAAAGTTAAAATTTACACCAATAATCAGCTTTAAACACAATGAGTAAGTAAGAAAAAGTAATCTCAATAATTATTAGCCTCAATAACTCTTAATGAGAGAAATACAAAATCAAAAATTTTTTATATAGATTTCAATTGTAGGTGTGCTAGTCCACAATAACGTAATTGACATACTCGTTCGAGTTATGATGTTTTCATGTAGAATATTTTTAAATAAAATATATAAATAAATCCGTAAAAGTGGTTTTATTTGCGTCCTGGATAGGAAAAGCGTAATATGTGCTTACATTCTCTGACAATAATTTTCTCTTATAACAAGGGCAAAGTTAAAATTTACACTAATAATCAACTTTAAATA